>CM065590.1:263338907-263714578 GCA_033119425.1 Bufotes viridis | reverse complement strand
GAGTTCACAGAATTTTTATTTTTGGCACAAGTTAGCGGAAATTGATATATTTTTTTTTTATTTCGTTTTTACAAAGTCTCATATTCCACTAACTTGTGACAAAAATAAAATTTTACATGAACTCGCCATGCCCCTCACGGAATACCTTGGGGTGTCTTCTTTCCAAAATGGGGTCACATGTGGGTATTTATACTGTCCTGGCATTTTAGGGGCCCCTAAAGCGTGAGAAGAAGTCTGGAATCCAAATGCGTAAAAATGCCCTGTGAAATCCTAAAGGTACTCATTGGTTTTAGGGCCCTTTGCACCCAGGCTGCAAAAAGTGGCACACATGTGGTATCGCCGTACTCAGGAGAAGTAGGGCAATGTGCTTTGGGGGTGTATTTTTATATATACCTATACTGTGTGTGAAAAATATCTCTGTAAACGACAACTTTTAAAAATTTTATACAAAGTTGTCAGTTTACAGAGATATTTCTCTCACCCAACATGGGTATATGTAAAAATACACCCCAAAACACATTGCCCTACTTCTCCTGAGTACGGCGATACCACATAAGTGACACTTTTTGCAGCCTGGGTGCGCAAAGGGCCCAAATTCCAACGAGTACCTTTAGGTTTTACATGGCGGCTCACAATTTAGCCCCGCCCAAAATGCCAGAACAGTACAAACACCCCACAAATGACCCCATTTTGGAAAGTAGACACCCCAAGGTATTCACTGAGGGGCATAGTGAGTCCGTCTGAGATTTCTTTTTTTTTTTGCCAGAAGTTAGCAGAAATTGAAACTTTTTTTTTTTTTTTTTTTCTCAGAAAGTGTCATTTTCCGCTAACTTGTGAAAAAAAATGAAATGATACATGAACTCACCATGCCCCTCCGCGAATACTTTGGGGTGTCTTCTAAGTTGCATGACGGAACAATAAACGGTGAAAGTAGTGTAGTGCGGAATTGTAAAAAGTGGCCTGGTCATTAAGGGTGTTTAAGCTAGGGGGGCTTAAGTGGTTAAGACGCATACCAATAGCCCTTGATTAAAATACATATTTTTTGTGGGAATTTTTGCCATTGATTCCCCTCTGGTATGTCACTGTCCATGTTGTGGGACTATTTGTGCACTTCTAGTAAATATTTGGTGGCTGAAAAGATGACCTGAAGGTTTTGTAGGTCTGCCTGCCATTTAAGTGAATGGGGCCCGCTGCGAAGGCGTGGTTTGCGAACATTTAATAGTGTTCGCGCTTTCGCAAAAGGTACCGGCTGATGTTCGTCCATTACCACCCACCTCCCCAGTCCGTCATTGTGCCACTCTGTGGTCTCCTGATGCTGATTCCACCTCCAAACTATGTCACCTTACCACTCTGTGGTCTCCTGATGCTGCCGCCACATCCACACTGTCATTGTGCCACTCTGTGGCCTCCTTCTGATTCTGCTGCCACCTCTACACTCTGTCATTGTGCCACTCTGTGGCCTCCTGATGCTGCTTCCAGCTCACCACTCTGTCATAGGGCCACTCTGTGGACTTCTCACTTCTCACGACTTCCCATCCTCCCCACTTCATGAATGGGTCACTATTTTTCCTTTCGGCCTGGCTGACATCATCATGTATTTGACCCTTCTTCTGATCTGTCAGAAGCAAGGAAAAATGAGAAGCACTTCGGATCCTGTCTGTGTAGCAGCTGTAAAGCCCGTATGGTCCCATCAGAATTGGCTTGTGATTTGGTAGCCAAAAGCAGGAGTGGGTACAAAACACAGAAGACATGCAAATATTCCATTCATGTGTAATCTCTGTTTTGGATCCACTCCTGTTTTTTTGGCATTAGCAATACTGATGGATTACTGACCAAATGCTGATCGAGTGAAGGCAGATGCTCAACAGACAGGATCCATTATTTGTGGGCTATTGTTCTGATGGATCAGAGGAAGGGCAAAATAATCAGTGACGTCAACACAAACTTACGGCTGACACCCTCTCCACTCTGTCGGGGGGCTCTACTTGTATAAGCGTTTACTAGAACAGGTTCTGTAGACATCTATGTGGAATCAGCTGACGACAGTGTAAAAGGAGTGCGCTTCTTCTTGGCGCTAACATCGACATGTAAGGTTCAGTTCACAATTGAGTTATTTAGTCAGTTTTGCCCCCATAACTGCCCAAATAAGTGAAGTGTTCAGTGATTCTAACAGTGATGCCTGTCATCTGCATGTCTTACGGACTCATAGTAATATTTCACTACCAAAGCAGACTCCATTTGTGTGTTACTGCAAGGCACAGTGTTATATGCCACTATAAAGGCTCTCTGCAGCCAGTAAATAGCCATTTTTTAACAAAATTCGCCATGAATATATTCGGATCGAACCAATTTTTTTCCCAGAAAGTTTGACGAATGGGCAAATTGAATTTTTGAAAATTTTGCTCATCACTAATAATGAATTTGATGTCATATGTAAAAAAAGACACCTCAAAGAAGAATAGATATAAAAAGATTAATGTATATAGGTGCAACTATGTGGCCCCATAATAGAACACAGAATGAGGCCACATTAGTCATCATTGACTGCATCTTATGTCTGAGTTGGAATGGGTCTTCCCTTCAGGCCTAATTCACACGTCCGTAGTGTGTTTTGCGGAAACACGGAAACACGGATCTGCAAAACACGGATGGCTGCAATGTGCATTCAGCATTTTGCGGACTGCACATTGCTTGCGGACAAGAATAGGACATGTTCTATTTTTTTGCGGAAATGGAAACACGGATGCGGAAGCACGGATACGGAAATGCGGATGCGGACATCACATAGTGTGCTGTCCACATCCATTCCTGCCCCTTTGAAATGAATGGGTCTGCAACACTTCCGCAAAATTGTGGATGGGATGCGGAGCCATTTTGCGGATGTGTGAATTAGGCCTAATTGTTAGGCCCATGGAAGCTGCTATGCTTGCTATTCTTGTAGTTAACCCCATGGCTGGGAGAATGCAACCAGTATGAATTATTAAGAATGCTTCCGGTGACCTTACCAAACGCCCATGTCTCTTCATGAGACAACCCCTATAAGACCATACTATTAGACTAAAAAACACTAATCCAGGATTTCATCCATATATTTGACTGTCTTATTTCTGTATTCCACATACTTTGCTCATTTGTAGTTTGTCTCTGATATCTTCTGTAGCCTGCCTCTCATATCATCTGTCCTTCCCATTCTCCTTGTTTAGGCCTTTCCATGTTATGCTGTTGTAACATTCAGAAATGTTTACCCTTGGCAAAGAACCACCTGTTCATCTACCAGTTATAAGAATTTCAGCCGGGAATTAAACTAATTCTGGATTCCTCATACATGCCTCTTCAAATGGGGCTGACACTGTCAGACAAAGTTTATAATTAAATTTAGACATATACATGTGGACAATCTATAGTGTTCCACACTTAGGGCTGTATTACACCAACAGATTATCTGAACAATTTCTGTCCAATCACACTAATAGTTGGTCTGTAAAACAAAACATCTGTATGAAAATGACCATCTGACCAATGAGTGTTCACAAAATCTTTCAGATAATCTGTTGGTGTAATACTGCCCTTAAAGTTAATTCTTGAGTCAGAGCAATTTAAATTCCAGTGTGATACTTCAATCCTGCAGTGCTGACATCATATTCTTGGCTGCAGTGGTCGTTGTGCAGCCAATCAATAACCTCAGCAGTATACAGGGCCTGACTTTGGATGTGCTAGTCTAAATTTTCTTGTTGTATGTTTGGAGGGTAGTTCTCTCCTTTAGATTGAGCACTCTCCATCTGCCCAGGGCTTCTGAGCAGAGTATAAATATAGCTGGTTCCTACACTGCCCTGAACATTGTAGGCTTGGGTTAGGCCCCTTTCACACGAGCGAGTTTTCCACGCGGGTGCAATGCGTGAGGAGGACGCATTGCACCCGCACTGAATCCGGACCCATTCATATGGGGCTGTGCACATGAGCGGTGATTTTCAGGCATCACTTCTGCGTTGCGTGAAAATGGCAGCATGCTCTATATTGTGCGTTTTTCACGCAACGCAGGCCCCATAGAAGTGAATGGGGCTGCGGGAAAATCGCAATCATCCGCAAGCAAGTGCGGATGCAGTGCAATTTTCCCGCATGGTTGTTTAGCAACGGGACCAGATCTTTATTATTTTCCCTTATAGCATGGTTATAAGGGAAAATAATAGCATTCTTAATAAACAAATGCTTAGTAAAATAAAGATGAAGGGGTTAAAAATAATAAAACTTAACTTACCTTAGCCACTTGATCGCGTAGTTGCGATCTGTCTTCTCTTTTCCAGCATCAGCTAACAACTAAAGGACCTGTGATGACGTCACATCACATGGTCCAATCACATGGTTCATTTTACCATGGTGATGGACCATGTGATTGGACCATGTGAGGTGACGTCATTACAGGTCCTTTAGTTGTTAGCTGATGCTGGAAAAGAGAAGACAGATCGCAACTACGCGATCAAGTGGCAAAGGTAAGTTAAGTTTTATTATTTTTAACCCCTTCATCTTCATTTTACTAAGCATTCTTTATTAAGAATGCTATTATTTCCCCTTATAACCATGTTATAAGGGAAAATAATAAATTCTACAGAATACTCTACCCGAAACCGGACTTCAGTGATGAAGTCCGGCTTCGGGTCTGGGTACCAAACATGGCGATTTTTCTCACGCGCGTGCAAAACGCATTACAAACGTTTGCACCCACGCGGAAAAATCGCGCATATTCCCGCAACGCACCCGCCTCTTATCCGGGCATCAAACATGATATCCGTGTGAAAGAGGCCTTAGGCCTAGGAGAGGCAGTTCTATTAGTGTTAGGTACCCATCTGCAGAAGCCACCTTGAAGGCGGTAAATGGGCCTGACACATGTTTGATCAAAAATTTGTGCAAAGAGCTTCTATTTTTCATGTATAGTAGGTATAGTACCACGTTACTCCAGAATAATCCCTAATCTCTAGTTCTGTTGTTTTCATGAGTAATAGTATGCTGCCATACGTTTTTTGTTTGCTGTCTGCATGCTAGCTTTATGGATGTGCACCTGTGACTTTGGTAGTTCTAGTCAAAATTTTCTTGTGGCTGCAGTAGTGACATGGTATGCACAGGAAACAAATACCAGTGGGGAGGACTGAAACGCCGCACAGGGCGAGGCAGGGGAGAAAAATTGTATCAATTTTTTTGTTACTTTATTACATTTTCTGCTGCTGCTTGAGTTTTTATTTAACACGGAGGACCCCTTTAAGTCTCCAGTAGAGATGGCAGAATCAGTGCAATTCACAATATAAAGAATGAATAGTTAGCTCCCTAATAGGGATGAGCGAACTTGTGTTTTACTTGTTTGAGTTCGTGGTTCAGGTTTCATTATAATTCCGATATGGATTCCATTACCACGCACTATAACGGAATTCTATGACTGCATGCACCACAGAAGCCTTTAATAGGCATTCCGGTTTGCATTCCGTGATAATAGAAGTCTATGGGCCACATAGGACTCCTGCGTAACGGAAACCAGACGGATCCATTTTGGGGCCCCTAGACTTATGCCTCTTAGGCATTCCATTATGCATTCCATCATAGAACTATGTTATAGCCCGTGATAATAGAATCCGTGTTCGAATTTTAATAAAACACGAAACTCTAACTTGTAAAACACGGGTTTTCTCAGCCCTATTCCCTAAAATAGTGGCCCTTATTTGTACTTGTGTCTTTTAGACAGAGAATTTGGATTGTGTCTGGGGACAGAGACTGAGTAAGGACAATTTCTATATTTTGCATCAAAATATGTTTGCATTATATTGCCCATATCTATCCGACCCAAAACAGGCATTTTTTCTGTTAAAGCTTAGGTTTCTCAGTGCTTTCTATGTCATTTTCTAACCATATCAATCTCAGTTTATTTTAGAAGTGGAAAATATAGTCAGTTGAACCTTCTAACATTAATCTTGAGCTGAGATTGTGACATTTTCCATTTGAATTTTGCTAGCTCATGGAAAAAAAGCTTTGACACAATCACCCTGTTGTTGATGGACACAAATAACTTACTAACCAGTTTCTCTTTGCTGTCGTTATTTTGGCTAAGAATTGCATAGCTCATCATGTTCTTCATACTTGTGTTTAATGCAGATGTAACCAGTAATAACTTACTTCTGTTACACTTTCTGTAATTGTAAAACAGACCTGATCACATATCAGTCTTTATGTAAGACATCTTATTCACTAAGAGCATAGCATTTAGAAATGTCAGTATTAACCTTTGTACTGGGAATCTTTCCAACAAAATCAGATGAGGTATTTTATGTGATACTATAAAACAATTTCATAGCATTCTACAAAGTGAATCTAAGCTCTAATTGCTTAGCTCCTTCTAACTTGTCATATCAACTTTTGCTTAGGAGACTTAGCAAGAAAATGTAATTTTATGTTTTGGTGTCAAACTTCTGTGTGTGCTAATATCACCATAATATCGACATTCAGTAATATGGTCAATATTGTTTCCTTCTGTCACAGGTATCTGAAATGATTGGCTTTGCAACACACAACGGGTAAAATAAGTCCTTATGTAGTTCCTTACCTCATGTAGTTGCTTACCTCATGTACCCCTTCCCCCAACTTTTATATTTTTACTCTCCAGAATGGATTCATTTTCACTATGTAAACAAATAACTCTCTCTGATTTCTTTACATCCTATATATAGCACTTTCTTCCAACCAAACCCATGATGCACTTCTTATTTCTCTGTCACAGCTCCAGCACCACCCCTAACACCCCCCAGCTAGTTTATAGCTCCTCCCACCAGCTAGTTACATAGAAACTCCCCTATCACTGTCCCTAACAACACCCAGCTAGTTTATAGCTCCTCCCACCCAGTAGTTACATAGACATTCCCCTATGACTGCCCCTAACACCCCCCAGCTAGTTTATAGCTCCTCCCACCAGCTAGTTACATAGAAACTCCCCTATCACTGTCCCTAACAACACCCAGCTAGTTTATAGCTCCTCCCACCCAGCTAGTTACATAGACACTCTCCTATCACTGCCCCTAACATCCCCCAGCTAGTTTATAGCTCCTCCCACCAGCTAGTTACATAGACACTCCCCTATCACTGCCCCTAACACCCAGCTAGTTTATAGCTCCTCCCATCCAGCTAGTTACATAGACACTCCCCTATCACTGTCCCTAACAACACCCAGCTGGTTTATAGCTCCTCCCATCCAGCTAGTTACATAGACACTGTCCTATCACTGTCACTAACACCCAGCTAGTTTATTGCTCCTCCCACAAGCTAGTTACGTAGACAATCCCCATCACTGCCCCAACAACATCCAGCTAGTTTATAGCTCCTTCCGTCCAGCTAGTTACATAGACACTGTCCTATCACTGCCCCTAACAACACCCAGGATGGAACTGAGCATATGTGTCCACCTCAGTGTGCTGGAAAGAGATATTGCAAAAAGAAGCAAACAAAAGGTGACACTATATAGATATTTTTCATTAAATGGCTCAGTATCACGGTCCCTCCTATGACAGAGGTGAGAAGATCGGAAAGACTGGCGGCACCTAAGTGTATCTGACAGTCTCTCTTTTTTTTCATTGCAGTGTTGTTGTTTATTAATGACCACACCCCTTGCCAGGTGCAGCTTGTAGTCATTACTGAGGCCCTATTTAGTTCTGACTCACACTGCTTACCATGCGGTTGATATTTACTGCTGGAGTTGGTTGAGCTGGTGTGTTGTTCCTTTGGATCTCCCGCTCCTCCATTCTGCAGGGCTTAGGTTCCAGTGTATGAGTATTCCCACCTTTAGGGTCTACTCATATTGGCAGGAGTCAGGGAGAGGTCTAGGGATTCCTAGGAGGTTACCATCCCACTCCCTTAGCTTTGAGGTCTAGACTCCTGTCTTTTTCCTTCTGTGTGTGGTTTGGTGTTTAACCCTCCCCTCTAATTGTGACACTCAGTAGCTATAATAAATGTTTAATTACATGCAGTAACAAAAACATTCAGATCCAGGAACTGGTTTAAAAAAACTGTAGACTATTTTTCTTGAGTCAACCTCTTTAAGAAAATGCTGGAGAATCATTTAAAATGAAAACATTGTAATGACAAAATCATTTCATCATAAGATGTTTTATTTTATTTCTATTCTAATTTTGCGTTTGTAGGGTGCCAGGAGTTAACCAGGAAGATTGGAGTTTATTTTTTGGGAAACAAATACTTACTTATCATGAGAAGCCATATGATTAGAGGACATTGAGTGTTTCATTAAATAGAATAGGCGAAATATATCTTGTATATGTGTTGTCCAGGAACTAAAGAAATATTGAGAAAAAAAAACACAAAAATTATGACATTTTTCCCATTCATATAGATTTTGGGGCACCTTTATCATTAAATTAAAAATGATCATTTTTGTGGGGTGAAAAAGTTGCAGAATGCACGTGTGCAACTTTTTAAATAACACTTGGGCAACATTTTTGCTGCTGTTCTTGCTCTGTCGACCTCGCCACTTTCCTCAAATGGAGGTGTGGTGGAGGCCGGGAGGGGGCAGGACCTGGAGCCCTACCACATTCATCATCTTTTACTCCAGTTTTCTGGTGTAGAACACTGGTGCTGGCATAGATTTCAGTTCAGGCACATGGACTGCTCGATGTTGTGTCTAATTTATGACGAGGCGTACTCCTTGTCATAAACCAGTGGCAGCATCCGAAAGCGCACCTGTTTATCATAACCTGGTGTATACCGCCATGAAATGATAAATGTGTTTTTCTAGCTGCAATAAAGAAAATTAAGACACAACAAAATTGTTTTTCTTTACCATTTGTCTGAATGAGAACACCTATATGCTTGGGCAGTATGTAATACACAAGAAAATCCACTATACTAATTAATTATAACTAGGAGTACCAGTGATTTTCTTTCTGTTTGTTCATGAAAGAGGAAGAGCATGTTATTACAATAAGTTATTGTTTGCTATATTTATTGTATGGTGTTGTATTATTTGGTATTATTTAAAAAAGTTTGGAATTAGCCAAGATCAAATCTTGTAACAGTTTATTCCCCAAAATCATTGCAAAATACAAGGATTGCAAGGATCTAGCCATGCAACCTGGTCTCCATTATACATGTAAACCACAACTATGTGGTGCACTGATAACTCTAATATATTGCAAAATGCAAATCTTGATTCTGGCAAATTCTTTCTAATACCTTTTCTACTTGGTAATTAGCAAATTCCTGGCTAACAAGTTCATAGGTAGAGATGGCCCGAACAGTTCCCGGCGAACATAGCTTGTTCGCGTTCGCCGCAGCGGGCGAACACATGCGATGTTCGGTCCCCCCCCTATACATCATCATTGAGCAAACTTTGACCCTGTACCTCACAGTCAGCAGACACATAACAGCCAATCAGCAGCATACCCACCCTTCCAGACTCTCCCATCTCCTGAACAGCATCCATTTTAGATTCATTCGGAAGCTGTAGTCTTAGTGAGAGGAGGGAGAGTGTAGTTGCTGCTGATTTAATAGGGAAATCGATAGCTAGGCTAGTGTATTCAGTGTCCACTCCAGTCCTGAAAGACTCATCTGATCTCTGCTGTAAGGACAGCACCCCAAAAAGCCCTTTTTAGGGCTGCAACATTAGTCTGCTTTTTTTTTTTTTCTTCATATATATATTGCAGTTGCCTGGCCTGCCTGTGTGTGAGGAGCTGCAGGTCCACAGACTGTAGTGTGCCCACTGCCAGTGCCCACCCCTGTCATCCTGTGTGGCACAGGACTTTGCATCAAAAAAAGGCATTTCATTTTTACACTTTAGTGTAATTTCAGTTGCTTGCCTGCTAGTGTGTGTCAGGCCGACTTCCACTGACTGTAGTGTGCCCACTGCCAGAGCCCACCCCTGTCATCCCGTGTGGCACAGTAGCTTGCTGATAAATAAGGCATTTAATTTTTAGACAGTAGTCTAAATTCAGTTGCTTGCCTGCTGCCAGTGTGTGTCAGGCCCACTTCCACAGACTGTAGTGTGCCCACTGCCAGTGCCAACCACTGATACCGGGTGGCACAGTAGCTTGCCGATAAATAAGGCATTTCATTTTTACACATTAATCTAATTTCAGTTGCTTGCCTGCTGCCAGTGTGTGTCAGGCCCACTTCCACTGACTGTAGTGTGCCCACTGCCAGTGCCCACCACTGATACCGGGTGGCACATTTGCTTGCCGATAAATAAGGCATAACATTTTTAGACAGTAGTCTAAATTCAGTTGCTTGCCTGCTGCCAGTGTGTGTCAGGCCCACTTCCACAGACTGTAGTGTGCCCACTGCCAGTGCCCACCACTCATACCAGGTGGCACAGTACCTAGCACACATAGTACCACTTATCTAAAAAAAAATTACAGGCAGAAGCAGGCCACCCCGCAGGGGCCGTCGTGGTCGTGGTGCTGTGATTTCCACTGTCCCTGGAATAATGCCTAGTGTTCAGAGGCCACGTACACTGAACCCGAAAAATTCAGAGGACATAGTTGACTGGCTTAGACAGGACACCCAATCTTCAACAGCTTCCGCTAAGAAGCTTGACGCACCATCCTCCTCCAGCTCAGCTTCGGTCACCTGCTCTCAAGTTACCACGCTCCCGCCCGCTGCCACCACTACCACCACAGCCACCACAGCCCCCACAGCCGCTTCACTTGATCCACCAGAGGAGTTATTTACACATCAGTTGGATGCAATTAGTGATGCGCAACCATTATTGCCAGATGATGTAGATTACAGGGATATGTCTCAGTCAGGCAGGATTACACACATGGACGTACAGTGTGATGATGATGATGTTGTACCCGCTGCTGCTTCCTTTGCTGAGGTGTCAGATACAAGTGAAGCGGTTGATGATGACGATGTGTCCACGGATGCCACGTGGGTGCCTGCTCGAAGAGAAGAAGAGGGGGGAAGTTCAGGGGAGACAGAGAGAATGAGGAGACGAGTTGGAAGCAGGGGGAGGTCGTCGCAAGGAGTTAGTGGCACAGTCAGACAGCATGTATCGGCACCCGGGGTCAGCCAGACAGCACGCCAGTCAACGCATGCTGTTGCCACCACCAGAATGCCGTCATTGCAAAGCTCAGAAGTGTGGCATTTTTTTTGTGTGTCTGCCTCTGAAAACAGCAATGCCATTTGCAACCTGTGCCAAAAGTAACTGAGTCGTGGGAAGTCCAACACCCACCTCGGTACAACTGCTTTGCAAAGGCACATGATCTCACATCACAAATGCCTATGGGATCAACACATGAGTACAAGCAGCACACAAACTCAAAGCCACTATGCTCCTCCTGGTCCAGCATCTTCAGCCACATCAACCACTGCTGTCCTCTCTGCCCCCTCTCAACCAACCGCCACTCCACCTCTCACCTTCAGCAGTTCCTGCTAATCTGCCCACAGTCAGGTGTCTGTCAATGACATGTTTGAGCGTAAGAAGCCAATGTCACAGAATCACCCCCTTGCCCGGCGACTGACAGCTGGCTTGACGGAACTCTTAGCCCGCAAGCTTTTACCATACCTGGTGGAGTCTGAGGCCTTCAAAAAATTTGTCGCTATTGGGACACCACAGTGGAAGGTACCCGGACGAAATTTTTTTTCAAAAAAGGCAATCCCAAACCTTTACAATGTCATTGAAAAGGAAGTCATGGCATCTCTGGCATACAGTGTTGGGGCAAGGGTCCATCTGACCACTGATACCTGGTCTGCAAAGCACGGTCAGGGCAGGTATATTCCGTACATTGCGCATTGGGTCAACCTGCTGACGTCTGACAAGCATGGAATGTGTGGCTCCGCAGCGGAGTTGGTGACACTGCCACGACTTACAGGCAGACCTACTGCCACCTCCTCTACTCCTACTCCATCCTCCTCGGCTGAGTCCTCTTCTGCTGCGGCGTCTGGCTGCACATCAACTAAATCCCCCCAGCTCCCCAGGGGCTATTCCACATCCCGGATACGACAGTGTCATGCTGTCTTGGGGTTGACTTGCCTGAAAGCAGAGAGCCACACAGGACCTGCACTCCTGTCCGCCCTGAACGCACAGGTGGATCAGTGGCTGACCCCGCACCAACTGGAGATCGGCAAAGTGGTGTGTGACAATGGAACAAATTTGTTGTCGGCTTTGAATTTGGGCAAGTTGTCACATGTACCGTGCATGGCATATGTGTTGAATCTCATCGTACAACGCTTTGTGTCTAAGTACCCAGGCTTACAGGACGTCCTCAAGCAGGCCAGGAAGGTGTGTGGCCATTTCAGGCGTTCCTACACGGCCATGGCACACTTTTCCGATATTCAGCAGCGAAACAACATGCCAGTGAGGCGCTTGATATGCGACAGCCCGACACGTTGGAATTCAACATTCCTAATGTTCGACCGCCTGCTCCAACAAGAAAAAGCCGTCAACGAGTATTTGTATGACCGGGGTGCTAGGACAGCCTCTGCGGAGCTGGGAATCTTTTTGCCACGTTACTGGACACTCATGCGCAATGCCTGTAGGCTCATGCGTCCTTTTGAGGAGTAGTGATGAGCGGCAGGTGCCATATTCGATTTCGACGAAATTCGCGAATATTCGATAGAATATTCATTTCATATTCGTCGAAATCGAATATTCATCATTATTCTAGTTATCGCTAGTGTTGAGCGAACAGTTCGAGCATAGTTCGGGTTCGTACCGAATTTTGGGGTGTTCGTGACACGGACCCGAACCCGAACTTTTTCGTAAAAGTTCGGGTTCGGGTTCGTCGTTCGGCATGTATTTTGGCGCATTTTGAAAGGCTGCAAAGCAGCCAATCAACATGCATCATACTACTTGCCCTAAGATGCCATCGCAGCCATGCCTACTATTGGCAAGGCTGTGATTGGCCAAGTGCAGCATGTGACTCAGCCTCTTTATAAGCTTGTGCGCACGTCGGGACGTGCTCACTCCCGATGTGAATAGAACAGGGATAGACGCAGCTGATGCTAGGGCGAGAATAGGCAGGGATAATTGAATAACTGGAAGCAAATTTCTCTCCTCCACCTGTGATTCATCTGAACAACTGCAGCTGAGCTGCTTTTTGATAGGGATTGGCTATTTTTAGAGTGGCCAGAGTGATTTTCCATCCACATGTACCTGGGCTGACCGCCGGCCGCCATTTTGCGACTTGTAGTGCTGCAGCAGAAGCTGCCACAGTGTGCATTCCAAAGCTCCAAACAAGTCAGACATCTACACCTGGGATTCAGACCAATAGCGATTTAGCAGCACAGTCCAAGGCTATTTTTTTAAAGGTTGTGCAGACCATTTTGTGGCACATGTTACTGGGCTGATAGGCGGCGGCCATCTTGGGACTAGTGCTGCAGCACAATCTCTCCCAACGTCCATTAATCACTTGTAATAGTGGTCTGTGCCATAGAAATCCTACATCAGGGACTTGGGTGTGCTTGTGTCACCCCTACTAATACCAGTCCACCTGTAATCCATACAGTGAAAAGCCATAAAGTATTCCAGTGAGGGAATTTTTTTATTTAAAAAGGCCAAGTTAGTTTATCTGGCGTTCAATATACTAGATACAGTTAGGCCTGCGTTTCATACATCTGGAATTAGCAAACTAATGTGCTGGGGTTGGGAAAACATATATGTACCCATACTAGAATCTGTCAAAGAAAGCGGTACTCACATATAACAGTCATTCCATCTGTAATCCATACAGTCAAAAGACTGAAAGTATTCCAGTGAGGGAATTTTTTTATTTAAAAAGGCCAAGTTAGTTTATCTGGCGTTCAATATACTAGATACAGTTAGGCCTGCGTTTCATACATCTGGAATTAGCAAACTAATGTGCTGGGGTTGGGAAAACATATATGTACCCATACTAGAATCTGTCAAAGAAAGCGGTACTCACATATAACAGTCATTCCATCTGTAATCCATACAGTCAAAAGACTGAAAGTATTCCAGTGAGGGAATTTTTTTATTTAAAAAGGCCAAGTTAGTTTATCTGGCGTTCAATATACTAGATACAGTTAGGCCTGCGTTTCATACATCTGGAATTAGCAAACTAATGTGCTGGGGTTGGGAAAACATATATGTACCCATACTAGAATCTGTCAAAGAAAGCGGTACTCACATATAACAGTCATTCCATCTGTAATCCATACAGTCAAAAGACTGAAAGTATTCCAGTGAGGGAATTTTTTTATTTAAAAAAGGCCAAGATTAGTTTATCTGGCGTTCAATATACTAGATACAGTTAGGCCTGCGTTTCATACATCTGGAATTAGCAAACTAATGTGCTGGGGTTGGGAAAACATATATGTACCCATACTAGAATCTGTCAAAGAAAGCGGTACTCACATATAACAGTCATTCCATCTGTAATCCATACAGTCAAAAGACTGAAAGTATTCCAGTGAGGGAATTTTTTTATTTAAAAAGGCCAAGTTAGTTTATCTGGCGTTCAATATACTAGATACAGTTAGGCCTGCGTTTCATACATCTGGAATTAGCAAACTAATGTGCTGGGGTTGGGAAAACATATATGTACCCATACTAGAATCTGTCAAAGAAAGCGGTACTCACATATAACAGTCATTCCATCTGTAATCCATACAGTCAAAAGACTGAAAGTATTCCAGTGAGGGAATTTTTTTATTTAAAAAGGCCAAGTTAGTTTATCTGGCGTTCAATATACTAGATACAGTTAGGCCTGCGTTTCATACATCTGGAATTAGCAAACTAATGTGCTGGGGTTGGGAAAACATATATGTACCCATACTAGAATCTGTCAAAGAAAGCGGTACTCACATATAACAGTCATTCCATCTGTAATCCATACAGTCAAAAGACTGAAAGTATTCCAGTGAGGGGATTTTGCTTATAAAAAATAATATATTTCATTGTGGTGCGAGTTGAATCGCAACAATGAAGAAAAATACTATTAAGGGACGAGGACGCGGTCGTGGTGGTGTCCGTGGAGCCTCTGTTGCTGGTAGAGGGCGTGGCCGTTCGGCTCCAGGCGCACACAGTAGGGAGCGAACTCCCTCAACTAGCCGGCAGAATGTACCGCAATATCTCGTGGGGCCCAATGCCGCTCTTAGGATGGTAAGGCCTGAGCAGGTACAGGCATTAATCGATTGGGTGGCCGACAGTGCTTCCAGCACGTTCACCACATGGTCTTCCACCCAGTCTTCTGCGGAAGCGCACAGGTGGCACCTGAAAACCAAGCCCATCAGTCTGTCACATCACCCCCAAGCATATCAGGGAAACGGTCTGAGCCACAAGTTATGCAGCAGTCTCTTCTTCTGTTTGAAGACTCTGCTTCCAGGGTTTCCCAGGGCGTCCACCTAGCCCTTCCCCAGTGGAGGAAGACATACCATGCACTGGCGCACAACCACTTATGTCTCCAGATGAAGAGGACATGGGAATACCACCACAGCAGAGTCACCGACTCTCTGATGATGACGAAACACAGGTGCCCACTGCCGCGTCTTTTTGCAGTGTGCAGACTGAACAGGAGGAGGTCAGGGAGGGAGACTGGGTGGAAGACGATGCAGAGGACGATGAGGTCTTAGACCCCACATGGACTGAAGGTCGTGGCGATGACTTTCACAGTTCAGAGGAAGAGGTAGTGGTGAGACCGAGACAACAGCGAAGCCAAAGAGGAGCAGGGGCCAAAGCAGGCGAGCCGCCGCCCCCAGAGTTCGCCTGCTACTGGACATCGCCAACAGGGACCCAGCCCCACAAAGGCAGCTTCAAAGAGTTCCCTGGCATGGCACTTCTTTAAACAATGTCCTACCGACAAGACCCGAGTGACTTGCACGCTCTGCCATCAGAGCCTGAGGCGAGGCATTAACGTTCTGAACCTCAGCACAACCTGCATGACCAGGCATCTACATGCAAAGCATGAACTGCAGTGGGGTACACACCTTAAAAACCAGGCACTCGCTGAGGCTCCCCTGCTCCCTCTACCGCTGCTGCCTCGGCTTCCGCCTCGAGAGGAATGTTGCCACCTGCCGAGCAGCAAACAGAGGATGTGCCACCGACACCACCACCACCGCCACCGTCAACTAGCGTCTCCACTATATCACACAGCAGCGTTCAGCTCTCAATATCTCAAACCTTAGAGAGGAAGCGCAAATTCCCCGAGTCACCCTCGAGCCCTTGGCCTGAACGCCAGCATTTCTAAACTGCTGGCCTTTGAAATGCTGTCATTCCGGCTGGTGGACACAGACAGCTTCAAACAGCTGATGGCCATGGCTGTCCCGCAGTATGTGGTTCCCAGCCGCCACTACTTCTCCAAGACAGCCGTGCCTTCCCTGCACATGCAAGTGTCCGATAAAATCAAGTGTGCACTGCGCAACGCCATTTGTGGCAAGGTCCACCTAACCACAGATACGTGGACCAGTAAGCACGGCCAGGGACGCTATATCTCACTAACTGCACACTGGATGAATGTAGTGGCGGCTGGGCCCCGGCGGACAGTTCCTTGGCGCACGTCCTTCCGCCCCCTAGGATCGCAGGGCATCATTCTCTGCCTCCTGTAGCCTCCTCCTCCTACTCGGCTTCCTCCTCCACTGCTTCCACCAGCTCATCCGGTCAGCCACACACCTTCACCACCAACTTCAGCACAGCCCGGGGTAAACGTCAGCAGGCCATTCTGAAACTCATATGTTTGGGGGACAGGCCCCACAGCGCAAAGGAGTTGTGGCGGGGTATTGAACAACAGACCGGCGAGTGGTTTCTGCCGGTGGGCCTCAAGCCAGGCCTGGTGGTATGCGATAATGGGCGAAATCTCGTGGCAGCTCTGGGACTAGCCGGTTTGGCGCACATCCCTTGCCTGGCGCATGTGCTGAACTTGGTGGTGCAGAGGTTCATTCACCACTACCCCAACATGTCAGAGCTGCTGCATAAAGTGCGGGCCGTCTGTGCGCGCTTCCGCCGTTCACATCCTGCCGCTGCTCGCCTGTCTGCGCTACAGCGGAACTTCGGCCTTCCCGCTCACCGCCTCATATGCGACGTGCCCACCCGGTGGAACTCCACCTTGCACATGCTGGAGAGACTGTGCGAGCAGCAGCAGGCCATAGTGGAGTTTCAGCTGCAGCATGCCTCGCGTCAGTCGTACTGCCGAACAGCACCACTTCACCACCAATGATTGGGCCTCCATGCGAGACCTGTGTGCCCTGCTGCGCTGTTTCGAGTACTCCACCAACATGGCCAGTGGCGATGACACTGTTATCAGCGTTACAATACCACTTCTATGTCTCCTTGAGAAAACACTTAGGGCAATGATGTTAGAGGAGGTGGCCCAGGTGGAGGAGGAGGAGGAGGATGAGGGCTCGTTTCTAACACTTTCGGGCCAGTCTGTTCGAAGTGGCTCAGAGGGAGGTTTGTTTAAGCAGCAGAGGACAGGTTCACAAGTCGCCAGCCAAGGCACTGTACTGGAGGACGAGGAGGATGAGGAGGAGGAGGTGGAGGGGGACGAGGATGACGCAAGTTCACAGCGGGGTGGCAGCCCAGGCCCATCACTGGTGCGTGGCTGGGGGATACGGTGGACGATGACGATACGCCTCCCACAGAGGACAGCTTGTCCTTACCCATGGGTAGCCTGGCCCACATGAGCGAATATATGCTCCAATGCCTGCGCAACGACAGCAGAGTTGCCCACGTTTTAACGTGTGCAGACTACTGGGTGGCCACCCTGCTGGATCCCGGTATAAAGACAATGTGCCCACTTTAATTCCTGAACTGGAGCGCGACCGTAAGATGCGCGAGTACAAGCGCTACGCTGATAGAGGCGCTCTTGAGAGCATTCCCACATGTCACAGGGGAACAGGTGGAAGGTGAAGGCAGAGGAGTGGCAAGAGGTCGCCAACGCAGCTGTGTCACGGCCAGCTCATCTGAGGGCAGGGTTAGCATGGCAGAAATGTGGAAAGGTTTTGTCTCCACGCCACAGCTATCTGCACCGACACCTGATACGGAACATGTTAGCAGGAGGCAGCATTTCACTAACATGGTTGAACAGTATGTCTGCACACCCCTCCACATCCTGACGGATGGTTCGGCCCCATTCAACTACTGGGTTTCGAAATTGTCCACGTGGCCAGAGTTAGCATGTTATGCCTTGGAGGTGCTTTCCTGCCCGGCGGCCAGCGTTTTATCTGAACGCGTATTCAGCACGGCAGGGGCGTCATTACTGACAAGCGCAGCCGCCTGTCCACAGCCAACGTGGACAAGCTGACCTTCATAAAGATGAACCAGGCATGGATCCCACAGGACCTGTCCCTCCCTTGTGCAGAGTAGTCCTTATTAACTGCCTAAAACATGTCTTGTTGTGCTACGGGCCACTTCTTTATTTGATACAAATTTTATGAAACCCACAGTTGAATGAAACTCTTCTCTGTCTGGGCGCCGGGGCCTAACCAGATGAAAGTGGCCGGATAAAATAACGGGTGACATGAAGCCATAACCTCTGCCATGCTACCTCTGTCTTCTGTCTGGGTGCTGAGGCCTAAGTCAAATAAAGCGGTCTTCTGCTGTGCTGGGGGATATGAAGCTAATCTCTGACCTCTCTCCTCTGTCTGGGTCCAAAGGCCTAAATCACTGAAAGAGGCCTTCTCCTGTGGTGTGTGATATGATGCCAGAATATGTGCTGTGGTGCCTCTCTCCTCTTCCTGGGTGCAGGGGTCAAATAAACTAAATTGTGGCCTACTCCTGTGGTGGTTGATATGATGCCAGAATATGTGCTGTGGGGCCTCTCTCCTCTTCCTGGGTGCAGGGGTCAAAGTAACTCAATGGTGGCTTCTCCTGTGGTGGCTGATATGATGCCAGAATATGTGCTGTGGTGCCTCTCTCCTCTTCCTGGGTGCGGGGTCAAAGTAACTCAATGGTGGCTTCTCCTGTGGTGGCTGATATGATGCCAGAATATGTGCTGTGGGGCCTCTCTCCTCTTCCTGG
This sequence comes from Bufotes viridis, assembly GCA_033119425.1. NCBI lineage: Eukaryota > Metazoa > Chordata > Amphibia > Anura > Bufonidae > Bufotes > Bufotes viridis. The sequence goes on along the minus strand of CM065590.1, from coordinate 263,695,620 downwards.
GTGCAGGGGTCAAAGTAACTCAATGGTGGCTTCTCCTGTGGTGGTTAGTATGATGCCAGAATATGTGCTGTGGGGCCTCTCTCCTCTTCCTGGGTGCAGGGGTCAAAGTAACTCAATGGTGGCTTCTCCTGTGGTGGCTGATATGATGCCAGAATATGTGCTGTGGGGCCTCTCTCCTCTTCCTGGGTGCAGAGGTCAAAGTAACTCAATGGTGGCTTCTCCTGTGGTGGTTAGTATGATGCCAGAATATGTGCTGTGGGGCCTCTCTCCTCTTCCTGGGTGCAGGGGTCAAAGTAACTCAATGGTGGCTTCTCCTGTGCTGATTGATATAAAGCTGATGGTTGTGCCATCTGACATGGTTGCCAGGGTCTGATTCAATGGGGGCCTACTCCTGTAGTGGGTGTTCTAAATGCCTGATTCTCTGCTGTGAAACCTCTCTCCTCCGTCTGGGTGTAGGGGTCAAAGTCTTTCAAAGTCGCCTTCTCCTGTGCTGATTGATATGAAGCTGATGGTTGTGCCATCTGACATGGTTGCCGGGGTCCCATTAAATTGTGGCCTACTCCTGTGGTGGTTGATATGATGCCTGATTCTCTGATGTGGAACCTCTCTCCTCTGTTTGGGTGAAGGGGTCAAAGTAACTCAATGGTGGCTTCTCCTGTGGTGGCTGATATGATGCCAGAATATGTGCTGTGGGGCCTCTCTCCTCTTCCTGGGTGCAGGGGTCAAAGTAACTCAATGGTGGCTTCTCCTGTGGTGGCTGATATGATGCCAGAATATGTGCTGTGGTGCCTCTCTCCTCTTCCTGGAGTGCGGGGTCAAAGTAACTCAATGGTGGCTTCTCCTGTGGTGGCTGATATGATGCCAGAATATGTGCTGTGGTGCCTCTCTCCTCTTCCTGGGTGCGGGGGTCAAAGTAACTCAATGGTGGCTTCTCCTGTGGTGGCTGATATGATGCCAGAATATGTGCTGTGGGGCCTCTCTCCTCTTCCTGGGTGCAGGGGTCAAAGTAACTCAATGGTGGCTTCTCCTGTGGTGGTTGAGTATGATGCCAGAATATGTGCTGTGGGGCCTCTCTCCTCTTCCTGGGTGCAGGGGTCAAAGTAACTCAATGGTGGCTTCTCCTGTGGTGGCTGATATGATGCCAGAATATGTGCTGTGGTGCCTCTCTCCTCTTCCTGGGTGCAGGGGTCAAAGTCACTAAATGGTGGCTTCTCCTGTGGTGGTTGATATGATGCCTGATTCTCTGCTGTGAAACCTCTCTCCTCCATCTGGGTGTAGGGGTCAAAGTCTTTCAAAGTCGCCTTCTCCTGTGCTGATTGATATAAAGCTGATGGTTGTGCCATCTGACATGGTTGCCAGGGTCTGATTCAATGGGGGCCTACTCCTGTGGTGGGTGATCTAAATGCCTGATTCTCTGCTGTGAAACCTCTCTCCTCCGTCTGGGTGTAGGGGTCAAAGTCTTTCAAAGTCGCCTTCTCCTGTGCTGATTGATATGAAGCTGATGGTTGTGCCATCTGACATGGTTGCCGGGGTCCCATTAAATTGGGGCCTACTCCTGTGGTGGGTGATCTAAATGCCTGATTCTCTGCTTTGAAACCTCTCTCCTCCGTCCGGGTGTAGGGGTCAAAGTCTGTCAAAGTCGCCTTCTCCTGTGCTGATTGATATAAAGCTTATGCTTGTGCCATCTGACATGGTTGCCGGGGTCTGATTCAATGGTGGCCTACTCCTGTGGTGGGTGATCTAAATGCCTGATTCTCTGCTGTGTAACCTCTCTCCTCCGTCTGGGTGTAGGGGTCAAAGTAACTAAATGGTGGCCTACTCCTGTGGTGGGTGATATGATGCCTGGTTCTCTGCTGTGGGACCTCTCTCCTTTGTCTGGGTGCTGTGGTCAAAATAATAGTAAGTGACCTTCTCCATTGGTGGGTGACTTGAAGCCTGATTCTGTGCTATGGGACCTCACTCCAATTAATATTGTTTAATTTTTATTTATTTTATGTTAACTCATCATTTCCCTATCTACATTTGTTTGCAGGGGATTTAACTACATTTTGCTGCCTTTTGCAGCCCTCTAGCCCTTTCCGGGTGTGTTTTACAGCCTTTTTAGTGCCCAAAAGTTCGGGTCCCCATTGACTTCTATGGGGTTCGGGTTCGGGATGAAGTTCGGGTCGAGTTCGGATCCCGAACCCGAACATTTTTCGAAAGTTCGGCCGAACTCGTCGAACCCGAACATCCAGGTGTTCGCTCAACTCTAGTTATCGCGATTAATATGCAATTTAAATAATCGCGTATTGCGATTGTAACTTAAGGCTACTTTCCTATTGGTTTCATATCTAGAATTATAGCGAAGATGACGAATATGACGAATGTATTCGTCATATTCCTCAAAACGAAGATAACAAAGTATTCTCCATCTTCGTTTTAGCAACCTATTCGTCAACTTCGCTAATTCTAGCAATCAAATAGAAGGGTTGACTATAGAGACAGCTGTGTTTAATTCGCTATGCGATTATATTACTTTGCTTTTTTTAATAGAATAATTATATTACTTGATAATTATTATAATTATTCTATTTATAAAAATAAATAAATTATATAATCGCATAGCGAATAAAACACAGCTGTCTCTATAGTCAACCTTCCTATTTGATTGCTAGAATTAGCGAAGTTGACGAATAGGTTGCTAAAACGAAGATGGAGAATACTTCGTTATCTTCGTTTTGAGTAATATGACGAATACATTCGTCATATTCGCTAATTCTACCAAGCCAACCATACATGGGAACGTCTCCATACTAAAATGTACTGTCGGATTTGAGAATTACGTTGAAATCGCAATGCGATTAATATAACAAATAATTGCATTGCGATTTCTACTTAGACCTGGTTTACTATGGTTGGCTTGGTAGAATTAGCGAATATGACGAATGTATTCGTCATATTCCTCAAAACGAAGATAACGAAGTATTCTCCATCTTCGTTTTAGCAACCATAGTAAACCATGTCTGTTGAAATCGCAATGCGATTACTTCAAGTTATATTAATCGCATTGCGATTTCAACTTCGAGCTGGGTTTATAATGGGTCAGCTTGCTAGAATTAACGAAGTTACTGAATATGGAATATAGCAGTGCTAATTGAAATCGCAATGTGATTAATATAACTTGGAGTAATCGCATTGCGATTTCTACTTAGCACTGCTGCTATATTCCATATTCGTTAATTCTAGCCTAATATGTAAGATAGCAGTGCACTGCTAAGTTGTAATCGCAATGCGATTAATATAACTTGAATTAATCGCATTGCGATTTTAATTTAATTCTCAAATCCGACAGTACATTTTAGTATATGGAGACGTTCCCATGGTGATGGGGACGCTCCATGAGCACGGAAGTCGGCAGAAGAGGCAACGGGCACTGACTGGAGCAGCCAGGAAGCCAGGAATCCTCAGAACAGGTAAGAGCTACTTATGGGAAGTGGGAAAGAAAAAAATATAACAAAAAAAAAACAAAAAAAAAAGGAATATTCGAAATAGCGAATTTATAGCGCTATATTCGAAATATTCGCGAATTAGCGAAGTGCCGATATTCGCTAAAAAAATTCGCTATTTGAATATTCGCGCTCAACACTATTGAGGATGTGACAAACCTAGTCAGTCGCACCGAAGGCACCATCAGCGACCTCATCCCATTTGTTTTCTTCCTGGAGTGTGCCCTGCGAAGAGTGCTGGATCAGGCTGTAGATGAGCGTGAAGAGGAAGAGGAAGAGTTGTGGTCACCATCACCACCAGAAACAGCCTTGTCATCATCGCTTGCCGGACCTACGGCAACGCTAGAAGAGGAGTATGACAAAGAGGAGTCAGAGGAGGAATGTGGCGGCTTTGAGGAGGAGGAAGACCAACCAAAGCAGCCACCCCAGGGTGCTCGTTGTTGTCACCTATCTGGGACCCATGGTGTTGTACGTGCCTGGGGGGAAGAACAGACCGTCAATGACATCAGTGAGGACGAGGAACGGGAAATGAGTAGCTCTGCATCCAACCTTGTTCAAATGGGGTCTTTCATGCTGTCATGTCTGTTGAGGGACCCTCGTATAAAAAGGATGAAGGAGAATGACCTGTACTGGGTGGCCACGCTACTAGACCCCCGGTATAAGCAGAAAGTGACAGAAATGTTACCAAATTACCTAAAGTCGGAAAGGATGCAGCAGTTCGAAACCAAACTAAAAAATATGCTTTACACAGCTTATAAGGGGGATGTCACAGCGGGAATCTAACAGGGGAAGAGGTGAGTGTAATCCTCCTCCTACCACAGCGGCAAGGACTGGACGATTTACAGATGTGTTGTTGATGGAGGACATGCAGAGCTTTTTCAGTCCTACTCATCGCCACAGCCCTTCAGGATCCAGCCTTAGAGAACAACTCGACCGACAGATAGCAGACTACCTCGCCTTAACAGTAGATATCGACACTCTGAGGAGCAATGAACCCCTTCACAACTCGGTGTGCAGGCTTGACCTGTGGCCTGAGCTATCCCAGTTTGCGATAGAACTTCTGGCCGGCCCTGCTTCAAGTGTCCTGTCAGAAAGGACCTTCAGTGCAGCAGGAGGCATTGTCACTGACAAGAGAAGTCACCTCGGTCAAAAAAGTGTTGATTACCTCACCTTCATAAAGATGAATGAGGCATGGATCCCGAAGGGACTGACAGTGGGAGATACATTTGACTAACAAAAGGCCTGATTACATGCCTTGGCCTCAAAATGGTCCCCACGCTGCTGTATTTAATGTCTGCATATCGGATGACTTTCATGTATTCTCCACCACCAACTAGGGTTCAAGCCGCAATGTTTTAGTCACTTTTCTGCCTGGAAAACATACATTTTTCTGACCGCTGCTACAAAAGCGGCTGCAACAATGCCATTATTTTTCAGGCATGTGTACATGCCAAATTTTTCTGTCCAATGGTGCAGCACTGTGGCTGCAAAAACAAACCAAAAAAAAAGGCACATACAAGTGTCAATTCCCCTTCGTGATCGTTACCTTGTTGTGGTGAAGGGGCTTGCGTATCACAATGAAGCAATCATCACCTCTATGAGTGTGTTGACAATGTTGCCACACCCCAGATGATAAGGCCATTGCTTCATTATGGTCAGACCAAAAGCAATCGGACGGCTGGATAATATTTCATAGAAAAAACATGAATTTACCTTTTTTTTATGTTGTATGGGTTTTTAATGCATAAAATAAAAAATCATAATAAAGTCTCTTAATAGTTTATTAGAAATAATGCAGACAATTAAAAAAATCCCCATCAATTCCAATACAAAACAAGTACAGAGCTCAGAACTAAATTATTTCATGATGTCGTAATGGTTCGTTAATTCAACAATGTTTAATCAATTTGACACACGTCCCCGGATAGGGTCCTTAACAGGGATTTAACTGATAGGAATAATACTAGTTAAGACACCACTCATATAGGGTGTCACAGCACATTGCTCTGTGCACGCGCAGTGCCCCAATTTGGGAGTAAGAGGACCGACCAAGCTGCTTTTTCCATCTCCCGGTTCCTGAAATCAATTCAGTTTGGTGTATGAGAGTTTGGTCTGTCACTGTGAAAGCAGTAGAAGGTACCCGGCCTAAATTTTTTTTCACAAAAGGAAATCCCTGATATGGGATATAACAGGGATTAAACTGATCAGAATAGTACTACAGAAAATACCACTCATATCGGGTGTGACAGTAAATTGCACGTCGCAGACACAGTCACCATGGATTAAAACAGAGTGGAGGGAGCCAGCATTTTTTTTAACCATCTGCCCGCTCGAAAAATCAATTCAATAAATGGACCCCAGATTGGGTACGTAACAGGTATTAAACTGATGAGAATAGTACTACAGAAAATACCACTCATATGGGGTGTGACAGTAAATTGCACGGTGCAGACGCAGTGACCGTGGATTAAAACAGAGTGGAGGGAGCCAGCGTTTTTTTAACCATCTCCCCGTTTGAAAAATCAATTCAATAAATGGACCCCAGATTGGGGACGTAACAGGGATTAAACTGATGAGAATAGTACTACAGAAAATACCACTCATATCGGGTGTGACAGTAAATTGCATGGCGCAAACGCAGTGACCATGGATAAAAACAAAGGGGAGGGAGCCAGCGTTTTTTTTTAACCATCTCCCCGTTCGAAAAATCAATTCAATTCGCCTTTCGGGGACCCTTGGTGTTGTACATGGCTGGGTGGAGGAAGAAACCTTCAATGACATCACCAGGACATGGCTAGCTTGGTATCCAACCTTGTGCAAATGGGGTTTTGCGGTTGTGCAAATGAACTGTTTGCGGTTGTTTGCGGTACATTAAAAGGGTAGTTTGGTCTGTCAATGTCTGTGAAGCGGGCGTAACCCTTATCGATACAACCCCGTAACCCTGATCGATACAACATCATACCTGATCATATACACATACTAGATGTTGTAAACCACGTTGTTCAAAAAAATTTAGGATTGTTAGGTGATTTATGCCTTTTATGGATTAAAACCCAACTCTGCGTCAACTATGTAATTTTCCATGGGAGTTTTGCCATGGATCCCCCTCCGGCATGCCACAGTCCAGGTGTTAGTTAACTTGAAACAACTTTTCCATCACTATTGTGGCCAGTAGGAGTCCCTGTGGGTTTTAAAATTCTCCTGCCTATTGAAGTCTATGGCGGTTCGCCCGTTCGCGAACATTTGCTGAAGTTCGCGTTCGCAAACGGAAAATTTTATGTTCGCGACATCACTACTCATAGGCAAACACCTATAGGCAACTGAATAACTAAAATGTCTAAAATAAAAAATTTTAAGAGCAAATATGTGTTTTGTCTAAAACACTGCATGCATTGTCTCTTTTCTAGCTCTGTTTTTAAAAACACTGTGTTACTCATATCTACCAAAGCGAAGTGTAATCTATATTGCCTAATTTTTTGGGAAGAAGAATCTCTACAGAACAGAAGACAGATACTAATTTTAGTATGCTGCTAAGCAATTCACAAAATACTCTGTTCAGAAATTGCAAAATACTACAAGCTAAAGGCAAGTTATTTGTTCGTTTTTCTCTGCAAGAGCTTTGTTTTCCAAATTTGAAAGTAAGAAAATCCTTCCACTATAAATGCATTTGTCACTAGGTTCTTTATAAGATGAGATATGCAAAGACATATGTTCTCAACTTGCCGTTCCAAGAGCCAAGAGTGGACATAACAAATCTCTGGGGGATACATGCACTGTGCTCATGTTATGCTTTTAATATGCAGCACAGTGTATGGGATTCTCTAATTATTTTGTGCAACATCAGAACATGAATCACAAAAATAAACGTGGCCTAAATCAGAACATGGCCTAGGAATGTCAATACGTTTAAATAATACCAATAATATTTTTTTTTATTAAAGAGGTTTCCCCAAGTTTTACAATTGAAGCCATTTCAATTAAACATGTATAACTGTCAGTCGTGTTGTGGCCTGGCTGGAACCCAAGTGATCTTAAAATCCAGTCCTGGTTGTTTTCTATTGCAAGATGGACCTTTTCTTTAACTAACATCATTTAAATGGAGATAGAGAATACTTTGTCTACTGTCCATTTCATCTTTCGATGGTGAGCCTATAAGAGCATTTTAGATGCCAGAACCCCAGCATATATGACACTTAAGAAATCTTCAAAAGGCCACTGTACCACCTACTACAATTACTTCTACCTTAGCTAATCAAGAATTAATGGCTGTACAGTGATAGCAATCAGCATAAATACACAGCTTTTATATTCCAGTGACACAATTTTTGTAACTGAAGAAAAAAAATTAATAGTAAGAATCCAGAAACAATACAGTTATAGAAAATACCATATAGATTTTTATTCTAATTTAGATTTTAGAAGAAGTTCCTTTTCATGTTATACATACATGTTGCAATATTAGGAGGACCTGTCACCATGAAATGCAATGCAATCTAGAGGCAACAAGTTATAGAGCAGGAGAAGTTGAGAAGACTGATATACATGTATAGTTTTGTGGGAAAGGATTCATTAAAATGTCTTAATTTAAATCTCTGATATTTCTGATTTCATTCTCCACAGGGAAGGAGTTATAAATGACAAGCATCTATCTATATATACAAACTGACACATAAAATGCTACCACCTCAACTGTGTACAACTATCAGTGATTGGCAGATATCTCTGTATACACTTACACAGAAAATTCTATCATTCACTGATAACATCTTACTTGTGTACAACTATCAGTGACTGACAGATATCTCTGTATACACTTACACAGAGAATTACAGTGGATATAAAAAGTCTACACACCCCTATTAAAATGTCAGGTTTCTGTGGTGTAAAAAAATGAGACAAAGATAAATCGTTTCAGAACTTTTTCCACCTTTAATGTGACTTATAAACTGTACAACTCAATTGAAAAACAAACTGAAATCTTTTAGGTAGAGGGAAGAAAAAATATTAAAATAAAATAATATGGTTGCATAAGTGTGCACACCCTTAAACTAATACTTTGTTGAAGCACCTTTTGATTTTATTACAGCACTCAGTCTTTTTGGGTATGAGTCTATCAGCATGGCACATTTTAACATGGCAAGATCTGCCCACTCTTCTTTGCAAAAACACTCCAAATCTGTCAGATTGCGAGGGCATCTCTTGTGCACAGCCCTCTTCAGACCACCCCACAGATTTTCAATCGGATTCAGGTCTGAACTCTGGCTGAGCCATTACAAAACTTTAATCTTCTTCTGGTGAAGCCATTCCTTTGTTGATTTGGATGTATGCTTTGGGTTATTATCATGCTGAAAGATAAAGTTCCTCTTCATGTTAAGCTTTCTAGCAGAATCCTAAAGGTTTTGTGCCTATATTGACTGGTATCTGTTCATTATTCCCTCCATCTTAACTAAGGCCCAAAGCATGATGCTGCCACCACCATGCTTTACTGTGGGTATGGTGTTCTTCTGGTGATGTGCAGTGTTGTTTTTGCGCCAAACATATCTTTTGGAATTATGGCCAAAAAGTTCAACCTTGGTTTCATCAGACCATAACACCTTTTCCCACATGCTTTTGGGAGACTTAAGATGTGTTTTTGCAAAATGTAGCCTGGCTTGGATGTTTTTCTTCATAAGAAAAGGCTTTTGTCTTGCCACTCTACCCCATAGCCCAGACATATGAAGAATACGGGAGATTGTTGTCACATGTACCACACAGCCAGTACTTGCCAGATATTCCTGCAGCTGCTTTTATGTTGCTGTAGGCCTCTTAGTAGCCTCCCAGACCAGTTTTCTTCTCATCTTTTCATCAATTTTGGAGGGATGTCTAATGCCTTGGAAATTCTTTTGTCCCCTTCTCCTGACTGACACCTTTTAACAATGAGATCCCTCTGATGCTTTATAAGATCTCTGTGGACCATGGCTTTTGCTGTGGGATGCGTGTAAAAAAATGTCAGGAAAGACCAACTAGAGCAGCTGACCTTTATTTGGGGTTAATCAGAGGCACTTTAAATGATGGCAGGTGTATGCTGACTCCTATTCAACATGATTTTGAATGTGATTGCATAATTCTGAACACAGTTACATCCCAAGTTATAAGAGGGTATGCACACATGCAACCACATTATTCAATTTTTTTTGTTTTCTTCCCTCCACCTAAAAGATTTCAGTTTGTTGTTTAAGTGGTACAGTTTATATGTCACATTAAAGGTGAAAAAGGTTCTGAAATGATTTAACTTTGTCTCATTTTTTTACAGCACAGAAACCTGACATTTTAACAGGGGTGTGTAGACTTTTTATATCCACTGTATATCATTTACTGATAATACCTCCCCTGTGTACAACTACCAATGACTGACATTTACTCTATATACACAGTTACACAGAGAATGCTATCAATCACTGATACCACCACCCCTGTGTGCAACTATCAGTGACTGACACTTATCTCTATAAACACACTTACACAGAGAATACTATCAATCACTGATAACACCTCCCCTGTGTACAACTATCAGTGACTGACAGCTATCTCTGTATACACACATACACAGAGAATATTATTAATCACTGATAACACCTCCCCTGTGTACAACTATCAGTGACTGACAGTTATCTATATATACACACTTGCACAGGGAATGCTATCAATCACTGATAACACCTCCCCTGTGTACAACTATCAGTGACTGACAGCTATCTCCGTATACACATTGACACAGAGAATGCTATCAATCACTGATAAAACCTCTCCCGTGTGTAGTGTACGGGAGCTGTGATGCCCGTCACTACAGAAGGGTCACTTGTGTGCTGTCGTTCCCCTCATTTATGGGGAGGTTGGTATAAGTCATCCTCATAAAATGCAATGTAATGTAATGCTATGTACTTCCCTGTTACTGTTATATTGCTATGTGCAGGCCTGCTAGGGATGTCATTCCAGCTCTAGGTCAGTAGAGGGAGCTAGGGAGCCCTAGTATATATAGGCCCAGTCAGGGGAAGGTAAAAAATTCCAGTCCAGGCCATGAGCCTGCGAAGGCAGTGCAGGCTTGGAGCCTGCAGACTAGGAGAGGGCATTGCAGTCCCTGTAACCGGGTTCCAGATCCAAGGAAAAGGTTTCCCTCCTGAGTCCGTACCTACAAAGTGATAAATAAAGCAGGATCATTACTAACCAGCCTAAGGAAGCTGAGGAAAGGCAGAGCCAAGTCCAGGAAAGCAAGAGGTACTACAGATACCAGAGGAGGTACTTAATTATCGTGTTCCCAAGGATATACGCCAGATATAGGGCATTGGGGCCTTGGAGGATAGTGTTCATGTTCCAGGATCAGACAGGTAGAGAGTGCAAGCCGCCTGTACTGCAAGAGTCCCGTGTTTTATCCTCTGTGAATCACCTTGCTATGTAAGAGACTGCCACTTATGAACCGTAACCTGTAATCTGCTAAACCAACCGTCTTCTAAGGAACTGCGCTTCCATCTATGTCCATGTATGATTACAAAAACTTCAGTAAAGTTCAAGTTCTGTTTTATTACAACGTGGTTCCTCAATTATTCCTACTATCAACAAACGGTGTGACACCGTTAATTGGCACTGGCATCATGAACTCTACCTATAACTATCTGTCCTAGAAGAAGTACCAGAGAGTCAGCCTGTCCCAGGTTAGTGGTCATAATTGCACTACAACACCCAGGAACACTATTGAACCCTAACTTGAGTACGCTGCACGTGTACAATTATCAGTGACTGACAGCTATCTCTGTATATACAGTACACGTACACAGAGAATGATATCAATCACTGATAACAACTTCACTGTGTACAGCTATCAGTGACTGATACTTCTTTCTGTAGACACTCTTAGGGCTGTATTACATTTAATGATGTGGCTGATGATTGTCAGGAGGGAAGGGCTTCTTTGTGGCAAACGCCTGATCCGTAGGTGAGAAGACTGCTGCTGACATCCATATTATGAGGAGGAGCGATCGCTAATGCCGTTGCTCGTCCCCATATAAAATCATTATTTGCTTGTTCGCTGGGTAATTGATTGGAGTATTACACTGCCAGATCATTGCTAACAAGCATTACTATGAACGCTAGATAGCGACTCTCTGGCAGACTATCTGGCAGTGTAATACAGCCTTAACACAGAGAATGCTATCATTAACTGATAACACCTCTCCCATATACAAGTATCAGTGACTGACAGCTATCTATGTATACACACTTACACAGACAACACCATAAATAACTGATAACTCCTCCACCATGTACAGTTATCAGTGACTGACAGCTATCTCTGTATACACACTTACACAGAGAATGCTATTAATCACTGATAACACCTCCCCCGTGTACAGCTATCGATGTCTGACAGCTCTGTATGTATACACACTTACACAGAGAATGCTATCAATCACTGATAATACCTACTTTGCGTACAACTATCAGTGACTGACATCTATCTATGTATACACAGTTACACAGAGAATGCTATCAATCACTGATAATACCTCCCCCATATACAACTATCAGTGACTGACAGCTATCTATGTATACACACACAGAGAATGCTATCAATCACTGATAACACCTCCCTGTGTTCAGCTTTGAACACAAAACTATATATGAATCTGTTCAGATTTTCCTGCTCTATAATATGCTGCCTGCAGATTGCATTGGATATTGTGATAACTTGTCATCTTTGAAGAAATGCCATTAGGACAGCCTCATAAGACACATGGATCATCATAGAGGGAGAACTCCAGATCTTGAGTCCTTCTATTATCTACAGCAGTAAGTCCCAATTTAAAGAGAAAATGTATTCTAGAGGATTTAGCAAGGTTAAATAGCACAACATTCTTTAGAAGTCAGACTCATGGTAATGAAGGAGAGATTGCCCTGATAAGTTTTTAGGATGGTGGAGATGAGGAAGTACAACCATGTGGGTGAGGTGGGTTTCTTCTCTCTGGGCAAAAAAATAGTATTTTCAGCTTTTTTAATGCAGGGTCACTTTACTATAAGTAAATCCAAAAATCTATATAATCTGTGCAATGAATGTAATGCATGCTTGTTTAGTACATTCTATAATGCTATTCACCTTGACTTACAAAACCAGTTATGTCAGTACTAAAAGAACATTCCTGACTTTGCCACCTTTGGCAAATTTTCTATGTAAATAAAATAATACTTTATTTGCAAGATAAACATGAATTAAGCCTTAAGTCGTTCCACAATATTGAATAACGTGTTTGGTTGTTCAGTCATTTTGCAAACGTTTACAAAAATAAATGTTAGCGAAGCTACCAAGTGAAAGATAAATTGCATGAAAAAGAAAATGCTCATTACATGCCAGAAGCAATAGAGCTATTAATGAAAATAACATGAGTGGACCTAAGTTCATTGATGGCAGATACAAATAAAACTAGGGCTTTAACATCTGATAGGCACTGATACCTGGCAAGAGATTTTGCTGGATATGTAGCGACTAGAGATGAGCGAACACCTGGATGTTCGGGTTCGAGAAGTTCGGCCGAACTTCCCGAAAATGTTCGGGTTCGGGATCCGAACTCGACCCGAACTTTATCCCGAACCCGAACCCCATTGAAGTCAATGGGGACCCGTACTCTTAGGCACTAAAAAGGCTGTAAAATAGTCCAGGAAAGGGCAAGAGGGCTGCAAAAGGCAGCAAAATGTATGTAAATTCCCTGCAAACAGATGTGGATAGGGAAATGAATTAAAATCAAATAAAATAAATAAAAATTAACCAAAATCAATTGGAGAGAGGTCCCATAGCAGAGAATCATGCATCATATAGCCCACCACTGGAGAAGGCCACTTTCAGTTATTTCGGCCCCAGCACCCAGACAGAGGAGAGAGGTCCCACAGCAAGGAATCATGCGTCATATCACCCACCACTGGAGAAGGCCACTTTCAGTTATTTCGGTCCCAGCACCGAGACAGAGGAGAGAGGTCCCACAGCAAGGAATCATGTGTCATCTCACCAACCACTGGAGAAGGACACTTTCAGTTATTTCGGCCCCAAAACCCAGACAGAGGAGAGAGGTCCCACAGCAAGGAATAAGGCGTTATATCAACCACCACTGGAGAAGGCCACTTTCAGTTATTTCGGCCCCAGCACCCAGACAGAGGAGAGAGGTCCCACATCAAGGAATCATGCGTCATATGACCCACTACTGGAGAAGGCCACTTTCAGTTATTTCAGCCCCAGCATCCAGGCAGAGGAGAGAGGTCCCACAGCAAGGAATCATGTGTCAAATCACCCACCACTGGAGAAGGCCACTTTCAGTTATTTCGGCCCCAGCACCCAGACAGAGGAGAGAGGTTCCACAGCAAGGAATAAGGCGTCATATGACCCACCACTGGAGAAGGCCACTTTCAGTTATTTAGGCACAGCAACCAGACAGAGGAGAGAGGTCCCACAGCAAGGATTCATGCGTCATATCACCCACCACTAGAGAAGGCCACTTTCAGTTATTTCGGCCCCAGCACCCAGGCAGAGGAGAGAGGTCCCACAGCAAGGAATCATGCGTCATATCACCCACCACAGGAGAAGGACACTTTCAGTTATTTCGGCCCCAGCACCCAGACAGAGGAGAGAGGTCCCACAGCAAGGGATAAGGCGTTATATCACCCACCACTGGAGAAGGCCACTTTCAGTTATTTTGGCCCCAGCACCCAGACAGAGGTCCCACAGCAAGGAATAAGGCGTTATATCACCCAACACTGGAGAAGGCCACTTTCAGTTATTTTGGCCCCAGCACCCAGACAGAGGATAGAGGTCCCACTGCAAGGAATCATGCGTCATATCACCCACCACTGGAGAAGGTCACTTTCAGTTATTTTGGCCCCAGCACCCAGGCAGAGGAGAGAGGTCCCACAGGAAGGAATCATGAGTCACATCACCCACCACTGGAGAAGGTCACTTTCAGTTATTTCGGCCCCAGCACCCAGACAGAGGAGAGAGGTCGCACAGCAAGGAATAAGGCGTCATATGACCCACAACTGGAGAAGGCCACTTACAGTTATTTAGTCCCAGCACCCAGAGGAGAGAGGTCCCACAGCAAGGAATAAGGCGTCATATGACCCACCACTGGAGAAGGCCACTTTCAGTTATTTAGGCACAGCACTCAGACAGAGGAGTAAGGTCCCACAGCAATTAATCATGCGTCATATCACCCACCACTGGAGAAGGCCACTTTCAGTTATTTCGGTCCCAGCACCGAGACAGAGGAGAGAGGTCCCACAGCAAGGAATCATGTGTCATCTCACCAACCACTGGAGAAGGACACTTTCAGTTATTTCGGCCCCAAAACCCAGACAGAGGAGAGAGGTCCCACAGCAAGGAATAAGGCGTTATATCAACCACCACTGGAGAAGGCCACTTTCAGTTATTTCGGCCCCAGCACCCAGACAGAGGAGAGAGGTCCCACATCAAGGAATCATGCGTCATATGACCCACTACTGGAGAAGGCCACTTTCAGTTATTTCAGCCCCAGCATCCAGGCAGAGGAGAGAGGTCCCACAGCAAGGAATCATGTGTCATATCACCCACCACTGGAGAAGGCCACTTTCAGTTATTTCGGCCCCAGCACCCAGACAGAGGAGAGAGGTTCCACAGCAAGTAATAAGGCGTCATATGACCCACCACTGGAGAAGGCCACTTTCAGTTATTTAGGCACAGCAACCAGACAGAGGAGAGAGGTCCCACAGCAAGGAATCATGCGTCATATCACCCACCACTAGAGAAGGCCACTTTCAGTTATTTCGGCCCCAGCACCCAGGCAGAGGAGAGAGGTCCCACAGCAAGGAATCATGCGTCATATCACCCACCACAGGAGAAGGACACTTTCAGTTATTTCGGCCCCAGCACCCAGACAGAGGAGAGAGGTCCCACAGCAAGGAATAAGGCGTTATATCACCCACCACTGGAGAAGGCCACTTTCAGTTATTTTTGGCCCCAGCACCCAGACAGAGGTCCCACAGCAAGGAATAAGGCGTTATATCACCCACCACTGGAGAAGGCCACTTTCAGTTATTTTGGCCCCAGCACCCAGACAGAGGATAGAGGTCCCACTGCAAGGAATCATGCGTCATATCACCCACCACTGGAGAAGGTCACTTTCAGTTATTTTGGCCCCAGCACCCAGGCAGAGGAGAGAGGTCCCACAGGAAGGAATCATGAGTCACATCACCCACCACTGGAGAAGGTCACTTTCAGTTATTTCGGCCCCAGCACCCAGACAGAGGAGAGAGGTCCCACAGCAAGGAATAAGGCGTCATATGACCCACAACTGGAGAAGGCCACTTTCAGTTATTTAGTCCCAGCACCCAGAGGAGAGAGGTCCCACAGCAAGGAATAAGGCGTCATATGACCCACCACTGGAGAAGGCCACTTTCAGTTATTTAGGCACAGCACTCAGACAGAGGAGTAAGGTCCCACAGCAATTAATCATGCGTCATATCACCCACCACTGGAGAAGGCCACTTTCAGTTATTTCGGCCCCAGCACCCAGACAGAGAAGAGAGAGCTCACAGCAAGGAATAATGCGTCATATCACCCACCACTGGAGAAGATCACTTTCAGTTATTTCGGCCCCAGCACCCAGACAGAGGAGAGAGGTCCCACAGCAAGGAATAAGGCGTCATATCACAAACCACTGCAGAAGGCCACTTTCAGTTATTTAGGCACAGCACCCAGACAGAGGAGAAAGGTCCCACAGCAAGTAATCATGCGTCATATCACCCACCACTGAAGAAGGCCACATTCAGTTATTTCGGCCCCAGCACCCAGACAGAGGAGAGAGGTCCCACAGCAAGGAATCATGCGTCATATCACCCACCACTGGAGAAGGACACTCTCAGTTTTTTCGGCCCCAGCACCCAGAAAAAGGAGAGAGGTCCCACAGCAAGGAATAAGGCATTATATCACCCACCACTGGAGAAGGCCACTTTCAGTTATTTCGGCCCCAGCACCCAGAAAGAGGAGAGAGGTCCCACAGCAAGGAATCATGCGTCATATCACCCACCACTGGAGAAGGACACTTTCAGTATTTTCGGCCCCAGCACCCAGACAGAGGAGAGAGGTCCCACAGCAAGGAATCATGCGTTATATCACCCACCACTGGAGAAGGCCATTTTCAGTTATTTCGGCCCCAGCACCCAGATAGAAGAGAGAGGTCCCACAGCAAGGAATAAGTCGTCATAAGACCCACCACTGGAGAAGGCCACTGTCAGTTATTTAGGCCCAGCACCCAGACAGAGGTGAGAGGTCCCACAGCAAGGAATCATGTGTCATATCACCCACCACTGGATAAGGACACTTTCAGTTATTTCGACCCCAGCACCCAGACAGAGGAGAGGTCCCACAGCAAGGAATAAGGCGTCATATGACCCACCACTGGAGAAGGCCACTGTTAGTTATTTAGGCCCAGCACCCAGACAGAGGAGAGAGGTCCCACAGCAAGGAATCATGCGTCATATCACCCACCACTGGATAAGGACACTTTCAGTTATTTCGGCCCCAGCAACCAGACAGAGTAGAGAGGTCCCACAGCAAGGAATCATGCGTCATATCATCCACCACTGGAGAAGGCCACTTTTACTTATTTCGGCCCCAGCACCCAGACAGAGGAGAGAGGTCCCACAGCAAGGAATAAGGCGTTTTATCACCCACCACTGGAGAAGGCCACTTTCAGTTATTTCGGCCCCAGCACCCAGACAGAGGAGAGAGGTCCCACAGCAAGGAATAAGGTGTCATATGACCCACCACTGGAGAAGGCCACTTTCAATTATTTAGGCTCAGCACCCAGACAAAGGAGAGAGGTCCCACAGCAAGGAATCATGCGTCATATCACCCACCACTGGAGAAGGCCACTTTCAATTATTTCGGCCCCAGCACCCAGACAGAGGAGAGAGGTCCCACAGCAAGGAATCATGCGTTATTTCACCCACCACTGGAGAAGGCCACTTTCAGTTACTTGGCCCCAGCACCCAGACAGAGAGAGAGGTCCCACAGCAAGGAATAAGGCGTTTATCACCCACCACTGGAGAAGGCCACTTTCAGTTATTTCGGCCCCAGCACCCAGACAGAGGAGAGAGGTCCCACAGCAAGGAATAAGGTGTCATATGACCCACCACTGGAGAAGGCCACTTTCAATTATTTAGGCTCAGCACCCAGACAAAGGAGAGAGGTCCCACAGCAAGGAATCATGCGTCATATCACCCACCACTGGAGAAGGCCACTTTCAGTTATTTCGGCCCCAGCACCCAGACAGAGGAGAGAGGTCCCACAGCAAGGAATCATGCGTTATATCACCCACCACTGGAGAAGGCCACTTTCAGTTACTTCGGCCCCAGCACCCAGACAGAAGAGAGAGGTCCCACAGCAAGGAATCATGCGTCATATCACCCACCATTGGAGAAGGACACTTTCAGTTATTTAGGCCCAGCACCCAGACCGAGGATACAGGTCCCACAGCAAGGAATCATACGTCATATCACCCACCACTGGAGAAGGCCACTTTCAGTTATTTCGGCCCCAGCACCCAGACAGAGGAGAGAGGTCCCACATCAATGAATCATGCGTCATATCACCCACCACTGGAGAAGGCCACTTTCAATTATTTCGGCCCCAGCACCCAGACAGAGGAGAGAGGTCCCACAGCAAGGAATCATGCGTTATATCACCCACCACTGGAGAAGGCCACTTTCAGTTACTTCGGCCCCAGCACCCAGACAGAGGAGAGAGGTCCCACAGCAAGGAATAAGGCGTTTTATCACCCACCACTGGAGAAGGCCACTTTCAGTTATTTCGGCCCCAGCACCCAGACAGAGGTGAGAGGTCCCACAGCAAGGAATCATGTGTCATATCACCCACCACTGGATAAGGACACTTTCAGTTATTTCGACCCCAGCACCCAGACAGAGGAGAGGTCCCACAGCAAGGAATAAGGCGTCATATGACCCACCACTGGAGAAGGCCACTGTTAGTTATTTAGGCCCAGCACCCAGACAGAGGAGAGAGGTCCCACAGCAAGGAATCATGCGTCATATCACCCACCACTGGATAAGGACACTTTCAGTTATTTCGGCCCCAGCAACCAGACAGAGTAGAGAGGTCCCACAGCAAGGAATCATGCGTCATATCATCCACCACTGGAGAAGGCCACTTTTACTTATTTCCGGCCCCAGCACCCAGACAGAGGAGAGAGGTCCCACAGCAAGGAATAAGGCGTTTTATCACCCACCACTGAGAAGGCCACTTTCAGTTATTTCGGCCCCAGCACCCAGACAGAGGAGAGAGGTCCCACAGCAAGGAATAAGGTGTCATATGACCCACCACTGGAGAAGGCCACTTTCAATTATTTAGGCTCAGCACCCAAACAAAGGAGAGAGGTCCCACAGCAAGGAATCATGCGTCATATCACCCACCACTGGAGAAGGCCACTTTCAATTATTTCGGCCCCAGCACCCAGACAGAGGAGAGAGGTCCCACAGCAAGGAATCATGCGTTATTTCACCCACCACTGGAGAAGGCCACTTTCAGTTACTTCGGCCCCAGCACCCAGACAGAGGAGAGAGGTCCCACAGCAAGGAATAAGGCGTTTTATCACCCACCACTGGAGAAGGCCACTTTCAGTTATTTCGGCCCCAGCACCCAGACAGAGGAGAGAGGTCCCACAGCAAGGAATAAGGTGTCATATGACCCACCACTGGAGAAGGCCACTTTCAATTATTTAGGCTCAGCACCCAGACAAAGGAGAGAGGTCCCACAGCAAGGAATCATGCGTCATATCACCCACCACTGGAGAAGGCCACTTTCAGTTATTTCGGCCCCAGCACCCAGACAGAGGAGAGAGGTCCCACAGCAAGGAATCATGCGTTATATCACCCACCACTGGAGAAGGCCACTTTCAGTTACTTCGGCCCCAGCACCCAGACAGAAGAGAGAGGTCCCACAGCAAGGAATCATGCGTCATATCACCCACCATTGGAGAAGGACACTTTCAGTTATTTAGGCCCAGCACCCAGACCGAGGATACAGGTCCCACAGCAAGGAATCATACGTCATATCACCCACCACTGGAGAAGGCCACTTTCAGTTATTTTGGCCCCAGCTCCCAGACAGAGGAGAGAGGTCCCACATCAATGAATCATGCGTCATATCACCCACCACTGGAGAAGGCCACTTTCAATTATTTCGGCCCCAGCACCCAGACAGAGGAGAGAGGTCCCACAGCAAGGAATAAGGCGTTATATCACCCACCACTGGAGAAGGCCACTTTCAGTTATTTCGGCCCCAGCACCCAGACAGAGGAGAGAGGTCCCACAGCAAGGAATCATGCGTCATATCACCCACCACTGGAGAAGGCCACTTTCAGTTATTTTGGCCCCAGCACCCAGACAGAGGAGAGAGGTCCCACAGCAAGGAATCATGCGTCATATCACCCACCACTGGAGAAGGACACTTTCAGTTTTTTCGGCTCTAGCACCCAGACAGAGGAGAGAGGGAGAGATGTCCCACAGCAAGGAATAAGGCGTTATATCACCCACCACTGGAGAAGGCCACTTTCAGTTATTTTGGCCCCAGCACCTAGACAGAGGAGAGAGGCAGAGAGGTCCCACAGCAAGGAATAATGCGTTATATCACACACCACTGGAGAAGGCCACTTTCAGTTATTTCGGCCCCAGCACCCAGAAAAAGGAGAGAGGTCCCACAGCAAGGAATCATGCTTCATATCACCCACCACTGGAGAAGGCCATTTTCAGTTATTTCGGCCCTGGCGCTCAGATTGAAGAGAGGTTCATTCAACTTTGGGTTGCGCTGCAAGATCATGGTAAAGTTAAAAAAATTATGATTCAATAAAGAAGTGCCCCAGAGTACAAGAATACATGGTTGAGGGGGAGGCAGTTATAAATGTCTATTCTGCACAAGGTAGGGACAGGTCCTGTGGGATCCATGCCTGGTTCATTTTTATGAACGTCAGCTTATTGACATTGGCTGTGGACAGGCGGCTGCGTTTGTCAGTAATGACGCCCCCTGCCATGCTGAATACACGTTCAGACAAAACGCTGGCCGTCGGCCAGGCCAGCACCTCCAAGGCATAAAAGGCTAACTCTGGCCACGTGGACATTTTGGAGACCGAGTTGAATGGGACCGAACCATCAGTCAGTACGTGGAGGGCAGACGTACTGTTCAACCATGTTAGAGAAATGCTGCCTCCTGCTAACACGTTCCGTATCCGGTGGTGGTGCAGTTAGCTGTGGCATGGAGACAAAACTTTTCCACATTTCTGCCATGCTAACCCTGTCCTCAGAGGAGCTGGCTGTGAAACAGCTGCGTTGGCGACCTCTTGCTCCTCCTCTGCCTTCGCCTTGGGCTTCCACCTGTTCCCCTGTGACATTTGGAAATGCTCTCAGGAGCGCGTCTACCAGTGTGCGCTTGTACTCGCGCATCCTCCTATCACGCTCCAGTGCAGGAAGTAAGGTGGGCACATTGTCTTTGTATCGGGGATCCAGCAGGGTGGCAACCTAGTAGTCCGCACACGTTAAAATGTGGGCAACTCTGCTGTCGTTGCGCAGGCACTGCAGCATGTAGTCGCTCATGTGTGCCTTCTTTCCAAAATGGGGTCACTTGTGGGGTGCTTGTACTGCCCTGGCATTTGAGGGTCTCTGCAATCATTACATGTATGGCCAGCATGAGGAGTTTCTGCTATTCTCCTTATATTGAGCATACAGGTAATGAGATTTTTTTTTTCCGTTCAGCCTCTGGGCTGAAAAAAAAATTAACGCCACAGATTTCTTTATTCGCATTAATCAATGTGGATGAAAAAATCTCTGCCAAAATCAGTGAGTGCGGTGCGGTGGGCTGAGCGCTAACTACCTAACAAGTAGCTAACTAACTGGCTGTGATAAGGGACCCTTAGGCCCCATTCACACGTCCGCAATTCTGTTTGCGGAACGGAATTGCTGACCCATTCATTTCTATGGGGACAGACTTTGTCCCGCTCGGATCTGGAATTGCGGATCCGCACTTCCGGGTCTGCATTTCCGTTCCGCAAAAATATAGAACATGTCCTATTCTTGTCCGCAATTGCGGACAAGAAAAGGCATTTTCTATATAGTTCTGGCAATGTGCGGATCTGCAAAATGCGGAAAGCACATTGCCAGTGTCCGTGTTTTGCGGATCTGCGGATCCGCGGATCGTTGGATCCGCAAAACACATATGGACGTCTGAATGGAGCCTTACGAGGGGGTGATCAATGACAGGGGGATGCTCAGGGAATCTATATGGGGTGATCAGGGGTTAACAAGGGGTTAATAAGTGACAGGGGGGGGGTGTAGTGTGGTGCTTGGTGCTACTTTACATTGCAACCTGGTCCTCTGGTGGTCGATCCCAGCAAATGGGACCACCAGAGGACCAGGTAGCAGGTATAGCAGACGCTTCAACAAAACAGCGTCTGATATACATGTTTGATTACATTTATTTAACTTCTACAGCCTGCCAGCGATTGATTATCGCTGGCAGGCTGCAGTGCAACTGCAGAGCCGCGCGCGCGCGAGCGTTCACAGCAAATCTCGCATCTCACGAGATGACGCATGGATACGTCCGGCCAGAACTACAGGACCGCCCGCCGGACGCATCCATGCTTTAGGCGGTCCTGAGAAGGTTAAACCAGGCACCCCCTGCTCTGAAGGAGATGGTGCCTGGTTCACAGGAGAAGTTAAGAAATTGATGGAAACACCACTGAAATGGTTCTGGAACAGTATGGGGAGAATGTCTAAATGCATCTTGGACTCCCAGGTTGCTGCTGGGAACGATGTTGTCCGAGTAGTACGACACTTTTACAGACTGACAAAACCGAAGATAAAATCGATTTTAGAGAAAAAATTGTTAGGAAACATTCTTTCCGGTATATTTACTTGTATATAAAGTGCAAGTGCGGCCAAAAATTATAAGGAAGTGGCACTCTGATACAACCTGTATATCACAAAAAAGATGGCCTCATTGACATTGTGGTACAATTGTTTAGGTAGTTGGACTCCTACACTCATAAAGCGTAGGCACTAAGTGAAAGGAGGGCATCATAAACACGCTTGAAACATTATGATTGATGGCTTGCTGGTGGCCCTTCAAAAACATTAGGAGCAAGGGCCTGCTGGTGACCCTCTAAAACATTAAGGGCGAGGGCCTGCTGCCGATCTGACCATCTAAAACATTAGTGGTAAGGGTCTGCTGCTGAGCTGACCCTCTGAAACATTGGGGGCGAGGGTCTGCTGCTGATCTGACCATTTAAAACATTAGTGGCAAGAGTCTGCTGCTGAGTTGACACTCTAAAACATTAGGGGCGAGGGCCTGCTGTTGATCTGACCATCTAAAATATTAGGGGCGTAGGCCTGCTGCTGATCTGACCATCTAAGACATTAGCCACCAAATCAAATACTGGGTCAATAAGGCTATACTGACTCTTTGCATAAATGTCATGTAATTGTCGATAAAAGCCTTTGAAACTTATGAAGTGCGTGTAATTTTATTTTACTACATCACAGAAACAACTGAAACAAAGATCTAAAAGCAGTTTAGCAGAAAACTTTGTAAAAACTAATATTTGTGTCATTCTCAAAACCTTTGGCCACGACTGTATGTATGTGTGGATAGCAGAATCACACTACCTAACACCCTGCACTGAAAAAGCTACACTATATCACAATCTAACCTACACTGACTATCTCCCACTAACTATCTCTACTATACATATAAGCTAACTAACTAACTAACTAACTAACTAACTAACTAACTAACTAACTAACTAACTAACGTAATGTGACACAGCAAAGCACAGAGCACAGCAATGACACTGCTGCCTCTCTCATAACTGAAAAAATGCAGGAAGGTTCTTATATAGTAAGGGGAAGGCAACTTTCCTATTGGTTGCTAGGGATGTTGCTAAGCTCAGACAAAGACATTGCAGCCTGCTCATTGGCCCACAAGCAAGAAGCAGGGAGGGAACATGGGTTCAGAGGAAAAAAAAAATCTACAATATTTGCGAATACGAATATATAGCACTATATTCTAAATTGCTCGAAATTCTCGAAGTGGCGATATTCGCAATCAAAATTCGCAATTCTAATATTCGCACCCAACACTGTTCAGAAGCAGACTGTTCACCATGCCAAGAATCCCTCAGCACGCCAAAAGGGGTATAATAACATTGTAACACTGTTTGTAAGGCTGAAAAAACACATTTGTCCATCCAGTTCAGCCTGGTTTCCTGCAAGTTCCAGAGGAAGGGGAAAAAAAAGCACAGTGAGGTAGAAGCCAAGTTTCCTCATTTTAGGGAAAAAATGCCTTCCCGACTTCAATCAGGCAATCAGAATAATTCCCTGGATCAACAACCCATCTCTAGTAACTATAACCTGTAATATTATTACACTCCAGAAATACATCCAGGCCCCTCTTGAACTCTTTTATCGAGTTCACCATCACCACCTCCTCAGGCAAAGAGTTCCATAGTCTCACTGCTCTTACTGTAAAGAATCCTCTTCAATGTTTGTGTACAAACCTTCTTTCCTTCAGACGCAGAGGATGTCCCCTCGTCACAGTCACAGTCCTGGGGATAAATATATGATGGGAGAGATCTCTGTACTGACCCCTGATATATATATATACATAGTTATTAGATCTCCCCTGTTGTCTTTTTTCTAAAGTGAATAACCCTAATTTTGATAACCTTTCAGGGT
Organism: Bufotes viridis; assembly: GCA_033119425.1. Taxonomy (NCBI): domain Eukaryota; kingdom Metazoa; phylum Chordata; class Amphibia; order Anura; family Bufonidae; genus Bufotes; species Bufotes viridis. Next base: position 263,671,345 of record CM065590.1, on the reverse strand, counting down.
ACTGTAGATCCCTCATTCCAGTTATTACTTTAGTTGCCCTCCTCTGAACCCTCTCCATCTCTGCTATGTCTGCCTTGTTCACAGGAGTCCAGAACTGTACACAGTACTCCCTATGTGGTCTGACTAGCGATTTGTAAAGTTGCAGGATAATGTTCTCATCAAGGGTGTCTATGCCCCTTTTGATGCAACCCATTATCTTATTTTCCTTGGCAGCAGCTGCCTGAAACTGGTTTCTACAGCTTAGTTTGATGTTTACTAAAATTCCTAAGTCCTTTTTTATGTCACTGTTACACAGTGTTTTGCCATTTAGTATGTACTAGTGACATGAACTTTTTCTTCCCATGTGCATAACCTTACATTTGTCAGTGTTAAACATAATCTGCCATCTTTCGGCCCAAGCCACTAATCTATCCAGATCCATTAGTAAAAGTGTACTGCTGTCCTCTTCCTTAAGTGTTTTACACAGTTTAGTGCCTTCTACAAGATCATTAATAAATATATTGAAAAGAATAGGGCCCAATACTGACCCCTTGAGGTACCCCACTAGTGACAGTGACCCAATCTGAATGTGTACTATTAATAACCACCCTCTGTTTTCTATTACTGAGCCAGTTACCCACATACAGACACTTTTTTCCAGTCCAAGCATTCTTATTTTATTTACTAACCTTTTATGTGGTACAGTATCAAATGCTTCTGAGAAATCAAGATATATGACATCCATTGAATCCGGTCAAATCTAGAACTTACTTCCTCTTAGAAACTGATTAAATAAGTTTGCCTCATGAAGCCATGTAGATATGTCATTATTCACTTATTTTCAGTGAGGTACTCCAAGATAGCATCTCTTAGAAAAAGCTTCAAACAGTTTAACCGCGACAGATGTTAAACTTACTGGCCTAAAGTTTCCGGGCTCTGTTTTTTACCCCTTTTTGAATATTAGTACCACATTCGCTAAACGCTAATCCTGTGGAACACTCCCTGTCAGTATAGACTCCTAAAATATCAGAAATAAGAGTCTCTTAATTATATAAGAATATGGGTGTGTGTGCCATCTGGTCCTGGCAATTTGTCTATTTTAACCAGTGGCGTAGCTATAGGGGTCGCAGTGGTCGCAATTTCGACCGAGTCCCTAAGTCAGGGGGGCCCACGAGGCTCCCAGGAGAGACGTAGTCCCAGTAAACAATGAAAGCACTGCTACAGCACTGTCTGCAGCGCTAGAGTGATTTACCTACGATAAGCTAAGTAAGTTCACATAGGGTGGGTGCAGAGGGGTATGCAGAAGTATGATACGGCCCATGTATAAGTCCTAGGTAATTCATCCATGGCTTAACTGAAACATGACATCGGTCACGTGACACACTTTACACCCTGACATTCAGTAAGCAGTGTTACATAACATACATGTGCTGGACCAGCACACATTCATGTGATAAGTAAATAGGACTAGTGGTGGAATCCAGATTTTTAGTTTATTTGCGGTTACTACAGTAACTGCAACATTGTATGCATGTCTGTAGTTATTTGTAAAATGGCTATATGTCTGTAAGTGATGCTGTCTTGTTGTCAACAAAGCTTAAAAAAAGAAACACAGTGCACACAGAAATATGATTCTACACTGACAGACTTGATGAAATGCTGCTGCAAGTAGTAATACTGTATATATTGTATATGTTCTACACCTCAGTACTCTACTCTTCACCTGTTGATACCTGGGCAGTTAACTGAAAGCCAGGTCACATGATACTTTTGAGGGTCACATGATGACAACACTGACTGACATCATGTTTAATCCTATCTAGCTCTCCTACGGATGCATTTTACCCCACTAAAATGGACTGTACCATTTTTTTTTCTTTAGGAAGAGGTGAATGCACAGATTTAATAAAAGTTTGCAAGAAAAATTATAAATAGATGTAAATTAGAAAAATTTTGACATCCCATTGTCTAAAGCAGTGATGCCCAACCTGCGGCCTTCCAGCTGTTGCAAAACTACAATTCCCAGCATGCCCGGACAGCCTACAGCAGGTCATGGTAGGAGTTGTAGTTTTACAACAGCTGGAGGGACGCAGGTTGAGCATCCCTAGTATAAAAAAATAAATGCAATAATTCAAACTGGAATATCTCTTGAAGGAGCAGAGAAAATTGTAAGGGAGAGCATGTGTGTCCATCTCTGTACACTTATTGTAGAGGACGCAATAAAGGCTGTTCAAAAGAAACTGCAGGCGGCGCTATACTAATATTATTCCTGGAATATAGACTTATTTTAATGTGTGACATACTGTATTTATAATTATGAGCTGGATTTAACCGTTAACAATATTCTTAGTAGGACACCCTCTTTAAGACATTAAAACCATTAACATAATGATAACTGAATTTCTTGACAAATCTGTGACACTTACATAACTTTGCTGTGAAATACATGCAGATTGTAAGGGCATGCAACCAGAATAGCCCATTCAGCAAGCAAACAAACACATGCTGAGGCTGACTTATGTAGAGAATGTTATGAGAGAATAACCTGACAGCTGCAGGGATTACAGTCGGAAATAGTGGTTCCCCACAGATCATGGAGAAACTTCCTGTCCTTTATAGAAGAGACTATTGCTGGCATACACCTGCTAACAGCTAATTCTTGTAAAGCATAAATAGACCAGAAACAATTAACTCAACATGTGAATCACGAAGATTAAAAGTGATAACTAGCATCGGCCATATGCTCGATTGCAGCCAATGAAACAAATAGGGGATGACTGCACTGACACAAGTAATTATTATTTATACCACCAGGCTAGTGCGTTCCACATTACTTCTGCTGGCTCTCAGCTTCATTGAATCAATATTGATGTGTAAAACTAAAACAGTAAAATGCAAGCTACAGTTGCTACAATTTGCGGCTATATTTTTTATTTTAATCAAGCTATTAAATTTGGTAATGCATCTAATGTTTGTGTTAATCTAGGATTACATATTAAATACAACGAGGAATTGGATTAGGGGGTAAACTCACAAGAGGTAGATTTGCTGCAGAAATTTCTACCACTGAAAATCCACCTACAGTATCTGAATAGGGTTGTTTCCATAGCACATGTATGGATTTCTGCAAATCCATACAATGCTGCCTGGCATTGTACCCTTATGTATATTGCTTATGTCCAATTCAGTTGTAAACCTATAATGTAAATGAGAACTACAGATGATTGGCTCAAAATTCAATTCGGGTTCATTGTGGCCAAACGGTCGATCAATTCAAGTCGATCCATATAGATTCTATCCGAATTAAGGGCTCATATACATGAACGTCTTTTCTTTCTGTGTCCGTTCCATTTTTTGGCGGACTGTATTCGGAATCATTCATTTGAATGGGTCCGCAAAAAAAAATGAAGTTACTCCGTGTGCATTCTGTTTCTGTATATCCGTATGTTCCGTTCCACAAAAAAATAGAACATGTCCAATTATTGTCCACATTATGGAAAAGGATAGGACTGTTCTATTAGGGACCAGCTGTTCCATTTAACAAAATGCGGAGTGCACACGGACGTCATCCATATTATTTGCAGATCCGTGTTTTGCGGACCACAAAATACATACTGTTGTGTGCATGAGCCCTAAGAGTTTTCCAATTGGGCTGAGAATTTGTGTCTGATCCACCTTGAATTTTTACAAAATTTGGGTAAATCCAATTAGTTTCCAATGGAATCACAATTTCACTCATCTCTAATACCAACTTATGTTATATCTGTGCATTGTGGACCTAAATAAAAACTGGTTTCATATGGCTGTAAAATGTCTGAATTTCAGGTCCAGAACACCCACTGAGCTAGAATTAGATCACCATAGGATTTTACAGCAAACACCATTCAGTTCATTAGAACCAAAGGAGTTTTGGGTGTCATAGCCACAACATGGAAGTGGAACTTAAATCTATGCAACCATATTTTGGGTTATCTGAATCGGCCGGATCAGTTTTTTATTGTGCCAGAGAAAACGGATCCATCCCTATTGACTTAAATTGTGTGTCAGAATGGATACGTTTTGCTCCGCACCACATCGCGGACAGAAAAATGCTGCTTGCAGTGTTAACCTGTCCATGATGGGAGCGCAACCAAATGGAACGGAATGCATTTTGGTGCATTCCGTTTCATTCAGTTCAGTTTTGTCCCCAATGACAATAATCCCAATGGACATTCTGTGAGAGTGAAAATTGAAATTTCCTAGACATTTGTCTTTCACAACTGAAGATCGAATTGTTCACAACATGTCTTATTGTCAGTTTCATACATAAAGCCTGACTGCAGAATAGAGAGGTTATTCCCACAAACATGAACAGACAAGGGAAACAGAACACTAACTTGAGCTGATTAAGATGTTTGCAAACCTAGAAGACACTTGGATAGACACTCGTACTGGATATCCTTATGCCAGTGAGCCATGTTTTGATTGTACACAAAAGTAGAAACTCTTCTGAATGCTGAATTCCAGCCTGAATCATTTATTGTCTATCCATTATATAGCTAATAAATGCTAAATTGATGTAGTTCCAACTTCAAGAAACAGACATGGGGAACTTGCTAAGCTTGCTAAAATGTTTGCAAACCGAAAAGACACTTAATTGGACACTCGTACTGTATATCCTTATGCTAGTGAGCCATGTTTTGTTTATACACATAAACAGAACTTCTGAGAGCTGCATTCTAGCCTGACACATTTATCCATCAGATAGCTGATAAATGTGAGATTGATGGGGGTTCCAACTGCTAGGATTCCACTGACTGTCAGAATGAGGGACCCCGGTCTCCCAATATCTCCAGGCACAAGATCTTGACTAGCAGGAGTTTCTATTAATCAGTGGTCGGTCATGCTCCCTGCTGCTCTATTCAAAGTCAATGGGGCTGACATAACACACTAGCAATCTGCTGTTTCCATTGGATAGGTGACTAATGCTGCTGGGTAGCAAACCAGTTCATCTTCTAAAATTCACATTAGCAGAAATAGCAGTGACACTTGACATAGCCAGGAAATGGCATTGTACTGACTAGAACATAGAGGCTAGATCAGGGATGGGCAAACTCGGCCCTCCAGCTGTTGCAAAACTACAACTCCCAGCATGCAGACTCCTTACAGCTATCAGCCTACAGCAGGGCATGGTGGGAATTGTAGTTTTACAACAGCTGGAGATCTAGCAGGCAAGCAATAGAGAGTTCTGCAGTATTTATGCAATACAACTTTAAAGGGGTTGTCCGGGTTCAGAGCTGAACCCAGACATACCCATAATTTCACACAGGCAAACCGGATCCGTCTCTCAGTTGTTTCGCAATGCCGTGTCCGGCACTAATGCAAGTCAATGTAAATGAATGCCGGATCCGGCATTCCAGCTACTGATCAGGCATTTTTGACGGACATAATACCGCAGCATGCTGTGTTATTATGACTGGCCAAAATGCCTGACAGTGACTGAACGGAAGGCATACTGATGCAAACTGAACGGATTTCTATCCATTCAGAATGCATTGGGATATGCCTGATCAGTTTTTTTCTGGCATAGAGCCTTTTTGACGGAACTGTATGCCGGAAAAGAATGACGCAAGTGTGAAAGTACCCTAAGTAAAATTGATTTCAAACAGCAGTTATGTTCAGAATTAGGGTACTTCCACACTAGCGGCATAGCTATCCGGCAGGCTGTACGGCACTGCCTTGCTGCCGCTTCATCCCCATTGACTATAATGGGGCGAGGGTGGAGCTATGGCACAGCGCGTCTGTGCACGGCAAAGATCGCCAGACTAAAAAGTTGAACCTGCAGTACTTTTAGTCCGGCGATCTCCAGCCGTGCACTGCCGTGCTGCGCTGTAGCTCCGCCCCCCACCCCATTATAGTCAACAGGAACAGAGCGGCAGCACACGAGTACTTGCGGCATGGCAGATCTGGCAGGGTGTTTACCCGCCGGAACAGCCTGCCGGATAGCTATGCCGCTAGTGAGAAAGTACCCTTAGGCTATTGTGTAATCATTGAATAAAGGCATAGTGAGGACAAGTTTTGAAACAATGCTCCAACATATGAAAGGTTGTGACACTTCCTTTTAAAGGTCTTTGCTGTGGCAATTGCCACAGCACCTTTTCTAAATCAAAGTTGAAAAATATCTTTGGAAAATGTATTATATGTTTAAAAGATCTTTTACCTTAATTTAAAGGCCATGGAATAAATACTGACCATACTATGTGATTTTGTCAAAGAAAACACTATTGGGAGTCTGTCTAATGTCTATTATTTGTAGTAAATTGCATATCATTAAATATTTTATACAGAGGGTTGGAAAACTAGGCTCCTACTGAAACAGTTTGAATGTATATTATAGCACTGAACCAAAGTTGTTTTAAAGCAAAGGTTGGACTAAATTCTATAACTACTTAACTATGCAGTAATGCTTCTATATCATGTACTTGTAAAAGAAAGACATATAACCAGTATCAACAGTGCCACCATCAGGCACAGGAATATTTTCAGAACAAGTGTAGCAACTAAACTCCCTCACTGCACATTACAAACAACTTAAGAAAGACCTTTACATTCATAAGGCCTCACGGTCAGGTTTCCTGATGCAGTTTTGGAAGCTCAAATCAGGAGTGAATCATAAAAGGGGAGAAAGTATAAAAGATGCCATTTCTTCTCTTTTTTGAATTCACTCCTGGTTTTAACTTCCAAAACTGTATCAGGAAACCTGACTAGGTGGCCATACCCTAATAACAATAATTCTATACACTTTTAGTATTCATTCGCCAAAGTGTATGGCAAGTAGAGAGGAATGAATAACTCAAAATTTGATTCGGAGTCAATTCGGCCTAATCGATCAACTGCTTTGATTCAGTGCTAAAGTGCTCCAAATGGCCTAAAACATAGTGTATGACACGATGAGGTCTCCTAGGGCTCATATTGTTTCTCTATAGTCTTTCACTTTTGGAACTTTTTTATCACTTTTTTTCTCTCCTTATCCCTCTCTCTCCAAAAATTTGCCGGAATTCAATCACCAAAAATTTGTAGATACAAATAAAATTTTTACAAAATTTGGGTCAAGCTCAAATAGTTTAGAATCAAATTTGCTCATCTCTTATTACAATTTCGGAGTTCTAAGAAGCCATAATATGGAACCAATGGAAGTTCTGCTACTAGTACAGATGTTTGGTTAAAAGAAGGAACCCTGTAAAAATATCTTACACAGGAAATACTCAACTCATAGCCATGGTTGTCAACTGAGTTCAACAGAGCAAGAGCTGTTCTTTGTAAGTGGCTGTCCAGTCTGGCCAATATAGGGCAATCCTGAACACGGAACATCCCTCTTTGATGTATTATACAGTATATACTCTATTACCATACAGCACATAGGAACACAATACACAAATATAACCAATCATCTTATTTAGTAATACTTCTATGTGTGGACATTTGTATATATGCATAATTATTTTCTATTCAGTGTTACCTGGTATGTATCGAATGTTGTATTGTTTTGGTGTGAACAAAGTTACATTTGTCATTGGGGTACAACTGCATTAATCCTTTCACCCTGGAGTTTTTTTTTTATTTTTGTTTTGCGCTCCCTGCCTTCCCAGAGCCATAACTCTTTGATTTGTCTGTTCACATAGCCATTTGAGGACTTGTTTTTTGCGGGACAAGTTGCACTTTCCATTGCGCTCAGATGCCATGGTCAGGATTGACCACGGCATCTGAGGAGTTAAATGTCTGCGATCAGCATTACTGCCGGTTGCAGACATTAGCTGCGGCGCTCAAGAGCGGGCGCCATCTTTAAAGACCAGGCCAGCACCGTACTATTACAGCGCGGGTCGGGAAGGGGTTAAATCCACTCCATTAGATAGCAATAGTTTTTTCTATGTTTTGTTATATTTACAATATATACTGTCCAGACATCATTTTATCTTTGTGGGTGCATCCTATTAACCACTTTGTTTTGGGCCTGATTCACAATCAGTGGTAATCAGAATCAATTCAGGCCTTCCAAGGTCTTCAACATCAAGACAGCATTAGTAATGTTAAAGTGACAATGATGTATATGGCTATGCGTAAATGTTTGGTAGCCAGTGGTAACAAACAGACTGAAATCACACTATCTGGAACAACTTGTTGGATAACAGGCTAAACTGGATGGACGGATGTAGAGATGAGCGAATTTCTCAAAAAGTGGATTTGGTTGATTCGCAGAATTTTCAAAAAAAGATTCAGCCTTATAGGTTAATGTTAGCACCTAAGGTATAAAGAATAGTGATGAGCGGCAAATGCAATATTCAAGTTTGTGATATTTTACTAATTTTTGACCGAATATTCGCCATAAATTCGCAAATTCGAGAATTCGTGATCTCCAGTCATTATTTACTTGATTGCAAAATTGGCAATGTAATATATTTGTGATAAAAACAGTAAGGGGTAGGCAACTTTCCTATTGGTTGCTAGAGATGCTGCTAAGTGCCGATATTTGTGATAAATTCACGATAAATTTGCAATAAATTCGCAATAAATTCACGATTAGAATATTCACGATCAACACTATTTATGAATACAAATGTATAGCATTATATTCTAAATATTCGCAAATTCTCAAAGTGGTGATATTCGCGATTAAAATTCGCAATTCTAATATTCGCGCCCAACACTAATAAAGAACCATGCAGAGGCCCAAGATTCTACTATAGTGTGAAAGATAGCCAAAAGACCTGACCTAAGGGCCACACAATACCACAAGGGAAAAACCTACAAACAACAATGTGTGTTTACCCACCAATATTAGACATAACTCAATGATCATTAAAATGTAAATGCTATTTCAGACATCATTAAGACCGTATATATGTTAAAAATGGAATCAAACAGCATCCAGAGGGGTACATATGGGAGGAAAAATACTTGGGAAGGGGATACAAATGTACAGAAAAGTATCATAAATAGCATGAATATTCCAGCTTTTGTTGCACCATGAGGTACCGCATGTTGGTGTATGATGACACATAGACAGGATCTGTTGTGCATCTCATTTTTCCTTCCTTCTGACGGATCAGAAGAATGGTCAAATAAATAATTATGTCAACTAGGCTAAAAAGGCAAAATCGTGGCCCAGTCATGGAAGGGGGAGGGTGGCAGTAGCATGAGGAGACCACAGAGTGGCCTGTTGACATAGTGGCTCGATGGCAGCAGCATGAGAAGACACAGAAGTGGCACAGTGACATATTGGTGAAGTGGCAGCAGCATGAGGAGACCACAGAGTGATGATGTGGCAGCAGCATGAGAAGACCACAGAATGGCCCAGTGACAGAGTGGGGAGGAGGCAGCAGCATGAGGAGACCACATAGTGGCCCATTGACATAGTGGTGAGGTGGCAGCAGCATGAGAAGACCACAAAGTGGCCCAGTGACATAGTGGTAAGGTGACAGCAGCATCAGGAGACCACAAAGTGGTGAGGTGGCAGCAGCATGAGGAGACCACTATGTCACAGTGGCCCAATGACACAGTGTTGAGGTGGCAGCAACATGAGGAGACCACAGAGTGGCACAGTGACAGAGTGGTGAGGTGGCAGCAGCATGAGGAGACCACTATGTCACAGTGGCCCAATGACACAGTGTTGAGGTGGCAGCAACATGAGGAGACCACAGAGTGGCCCAGTGACATAGTGGTGAGGTGGCAGCAGCATGAGAAGACCACAAAGTGGCCCAGTGACATAGTGGTAAGATGACAGCAGCATCAGGAGACCACAAAGTGGTGAGGTGGCAGCAGCATGAGGAGACCACTATGTCACAGTGGCCCAATGACACAGTGTTGAGGTGGCAGCAACATGAGGAGACCACAGAGCGGCCCAGTGACACAGTGGAGAGGTAGGGGTCAATACCAGTACCAGCTAAAGATGGTGGGTGGCAGTAGGAGCACCTGGCAGCAGGTGTGTGGCAGCATCAGAATAGTAGCTGAAGCTGGTAGCCAGTAGTGTTGGGCATGAATATTCGAATAGCGAATTTTAATTGCGAATATTGCAACTTCGAGAATTCGCAAAGATTTAGAATATAGTGCTATATATTCGTATTTGCGAATATTCTAGATTTTTTTTCCTCTGAACTCATGATCCCTCCCTGCTTCTTGCTTGTGGGCCAATGAGAAGACTGCAATGTCTTTGTCTGAGCTTAGCAACATCCCTAGCAACCAATGGGAAAGTTGCCTACCCCTTACTATACAATATAAGAACCTTCCCCAGCAGCCATTTTCTGCTGTTTTTTGCAGTTCTGAGAGAGACAGCAGTGTCATTGCTGTGCTCTGTGCTTTGCTGCTACAGCAGGGCATTGTGGGAGTTGTAGTTTTTCAACAGCTGGAGGGCCGCAGTTTGAGGATGCCTGCATTAGATAGTTAGCTTTTAAATAAATATACATATATATATATATATATATATATATATATATATATATTTATATATATATGAAATCCCAGCCGCACATCAAGCATCTGTGTGTAATGGTGGAGTGCCAGCAGTTGAATCTTGTCTTGAAGCCGTACAATGAATAATAAAGAAAATACTACGACACCTCCGATGCAGTGAAAAAAGTGTAATGGTCTCAGCAAGTGGACCGAAACGTCGCTTGGGTGAATAAAGGATTACACTTTTTTTCACTGCATGGGAGGTGCGGTAGTATTTTCTTTATCTCATATATATATATATATATATATATATATATATATATATAAAATACAGATAGCTAGTGGGAGATAGTCAGTGTAGGTTAGATTGTCATATAGTGTAGCTGAGTGCAGGGTGTTAGGTAGTGTGATAGGTTCTGCTGTCGATACATACATGCTACAGGCAAGTTCACAACAACACTTAGTATACCAATCACTAATATGTTGTCAGACCTGCTAAACTGTGAAGTTGCATGTATTGTGCAAAAATAGGCGCAACATTAATTGCCGATTTGAACATTATTCGCGAATATATCGGAGCACTCTATCTGCATATAAAGCTATTGTAATGTTCTGCCGTGCAAACCATTTTCTTCAGTCTCAGGAAACTTCTAGCAGCTTGAAAAATGTAGCAATAGTGACCCTCGCCTGTATTGCGCACGCATTGCAGATTTTCGCAATTAAGAAAATAATAGCGAATTCTTAAATTCGCAAATTTTTGACGAATATTCACCTGAATATTCGTGAAATATCGCAAGTTCGAATGTTGTCCCTGCCACTCATCACCAGTAGCCAGAAGAAACAGGTCTCTTTTGACAAAGTTTAGCTGTGGCACCATAAATGATCTAGTCTGATGTATCAGGCACAGGAAATTCGGCTTTGGTGAGAATTTAATTTTTCCTGAAATTCTGATCGAACTCCACTTCGTTAACTTTGTTTTGTTCATCTCTGGACAAATGTCATTTTTTAGCCTTACAAATTATGTTACTATGTTACATTGCCCGGACGAATTATTATATATATTTTTTTAAACAAAAAAAATCCAAATATTATCCCTTTTGGGTACAAGATGCCTCCTTGTAAAATAGTGGCTGTCCTTTTGAGTGATTCATCTGAAATGACTCACAAAAGTTTATAATTCTCTATAATTTTAATTTTTTGGGGGGAATTTTCTAATGAGTTTAATTTGATTAGAATGGTTACATCTTTGATTAAAGATTATTTGGTATATTTGTATATTGCTCTCCTGTGTGCTTTTAGATAAAGCTAGGGTTGAGCGGACCCATGGATGTTCGGGTTAGCCGGGTTCGGACGAACTTCGGGTCAAAGTTTGGGCTTGGGATCCGAACTTGACCCGAACTCGAACCCGAACCCCATTGAAGTCAATGGGGACCTGAACTTTGGTGCACTAAAATGTCTGTAAAATAGTTATAGTGAGGGCTAGAGGGCTGCAAAAGGAAGCAAAATGGGGGTAAGAACAGGACAATTGCCCTGCAAACAAATGTGAATAGGGAGATGAATTAAAATAATACGGAGACGGAGTAGGAGGTTGAGGAGGCGGTGGACGTGGCGGTGTAGGTGGAAGTGGCGGTTGAGGAGGAGGCGGTAGCCAGCACTGTTTTTGTTGTTTTTTTTATTTTTATTTCATTTCCTTTATTTATTTATTTTTATTTATTTTTTTATAAATTGGGAAGACCCCAAAGAGAAAGTGCGCTGAAGTCTAACAATGCCAATGGCTGGGTGCGGCCGATATACCTGTCTATTCAGCACAAGGTACGGACTAGTGTTGAGCATCGCGTGTGCCCGAGCGCGATGCCCGAGTCTCCTCCCCGCATGTTTGTTGGCTGCTATGTAGCCAATAAATGTGCAGGGAACTGCTGCCACTCACTGTAATGCCATAGCCATATTGGTTACTGGCATTTCAGTGATTGGCTGGACGGAACGAGTCATCGGGTGCTGTATAGCACCCGATGACACGTGGTTCGGCACAGACTTAGTCAGGGCAAGCTGCAGCAGAAGGGACAGATAGTGTAGGGAGAGGAATTGTGTTTTTTTTAAGGTAGTTTTGATTGTTGAAAGGTGGTAAAGACCCAACAGTCCTTTTAAAGACTATTGTTTTATCTGGCTGTAAAATATATTAGCGCAACGTGCACTAAATTGTGTGCAATTGTTTGGCTGCTAGTGACAGCAGCGACATTACCTGCATTACATCTCCTATATAACGTTAGCCACTGGTGACAGCAGCGACATTACCTGCGATACATCTCCTGTATAACGTTAGCCACTGGTGACAGCAGCGACATTTCCTGCGCTACATCTCCTGTACAATGTTTGCGCATCTCAAATAGCTGTGACATTCCCTGTAATTTTTTATTAGCTGCTGGTTACAGCAGGGACATTACCTGCATTACATCTCCTGTATAACGTTAGCCACTGGTGACAGCAGCGACATTACCTGCGCTACATCTACTGTATAATGTTAGCCGCTGGTGACAGCAGCGACATTACCTGCACTACATCTCCTGTATAACGTTAGCCACTGGTGACAGCAGCGACATTTCCGGCGCTACATCTCCTGTATAATGTTTGCGCATCTCAAATAGCTGTGACATTCCCTGTAATTTTATATTAGCTGCTGGTTACAGCAGTGACATTACCTGCACTACATCTCCTGTATAACGTTTCAATATCCCAAATATCTGTGACATTCACTGTAATTTATTTGCGCATACACTTACAAAACCTGCGCTATTGTACGTGTGATATACTTGCAAGCATATATACCATTTAATATGATGAAGGCGAGCAGTAAGAGACGGGGAAGTGGCCGTGCTGCTGATGGTGCATGCAGAGGCCGTGGCGAAACTGTGCCTGCTACCAGAGCACAATAAACACACTCATGCATGATACCTAGCTTCATGTTCCAGTTCGCAGGACGGTGCAGGACAAGACTCTCGAAGTCAGACAAGTGCGACCAGGTGGTCGGTTGGATTGCAGCAGATAATCCTTCCAATTGTCTTCCACAAAGTCCAGTCTCTGTAGCCAAGAGTCTGGTCAACAGAATCCTCACCCTGACCCTCCTTCCTCCCACCATGGAGAGTCTTCGAAAACAAGTGATCCCAGACTCGGATATTCCAAGGAGATCTTTTCATCGCCATTCCTTGATTTGGGCCTCTCAACAAGCCAGCTTAAAGAGGAACATGAGAAGATCTTGTGCACTGATTCCCAAACTCTTGAGCATCCACAGTCAGAAAAAGATGACGGTGGGGAACGGCAATTAGTGTTTCACTAGGTGGAGGATGAGGATGAGACACAGTTGTTAATAAGTGAGGTTCTTGTTAGGTCAACAAGTCAGGAGGATGACCAAAGTGAGGAAGTGGAAGAGAAGGTGGTGGACGATGAAATCACTGACCCAACATGGGAAGGTGGCAAGCTGAGCAAGGACAGTAGTATAGAGGAGGAGGGTTCCGCAGCACCGCAACAGGCTGGTAGAGGCAGTGGGGTGGAAAAAGGGAGAAGGCGGGCCATCCCAAACAGGCCTGCAACTGTTCCCCAGAGCACTCCCTTGCGGAAATCTCCCATACCCAGTGATGGCACAGGTGCTTCCGACGCCAAGAATTGTGGGCCCTACTTCCATCAGGTTTTCCGCCACCACCTACATTAGTGACTGCAACCCCCCCTCTCCTCCTCCACTTCCACCTCTGAATTCTCATCTTGCAGTACCAGTTAGCCATCAGTCAGTAACTGGAAGCAGTGTAGCACTGCAGTGGTGAAGCGCCAACAGGCCGTGCTGTAACTAATTTGCTTAGGTGACAAACAACACACAGCTGCAGGTATAAGAGACCAGACTGAGCTGTGGCTCTCACCACTCATCTTACAACCAGGCATGTTTGTGTCTGATAATGGCTGTAACTTCATGGCGGTTTTGGAGCTCGGCAAGCTCACACACATCCCATGGCTAGCCCACGTCTTCAACTTAGTGGTTGAGCGGTTTCTCAAAACCTACCCCAATTTGCCTGAGCTACTTGTGAAGGTGTGTCGCCTGTTTGCCCATTTCCAAAAGTCATCTACAGCTGCTGCCAGTCTGGCAATGCTACAGCAACGCTTGCAGTTGCCAGCTCACCGACTGTTGTGCGATGTGAGCACGCACTGGAACTCCACGTTCAACATGTTGGCCAGGATTTCTGAGCAACAGAGGGCAAAAGTGGAATACCAGCTTCAACATGGCCGTCGCCTTTCCAGTCAGCTTCCGCTCTTCACAAGCGACGAGTGGGCATGGATGTCTGACTTATGTCAGGTTTTACGCAACTTTGAGGAATCAACACAGATGGTTAGCGGCCATGCCGCTATTATCAGTGTAACCATCCCACTTCTGTGTCTACTGAAATGCTTGCTGCTCACAATGAAGGTGGATGCTTTGCATGTGGAAGAGTTGGAAATGGGGGAAGACAGTACACAGGATGATATCCATCCCACCCTCAGTTCGTCATCTCAGCACGAATTGGATGATGATGATGAGGAGGAGGAGGAGCAGGAGACGGTTGCCTACGCTACAGAGGGTATTACCCATAGCTGGTTTATTCCATCTGTTCAGCATGGATGGGCCGAAGAGGAGGAAGAGGATGCGGAGATTGAGAGGCATCCTCCTGATGAGGACAGTGAAGTCTTGTCTGTTGGGACTCTGGCACACATGGCTGACTTTATATTATATGGTCTTTCCTGTGACCCTCATGTTATACTCATTTTGGCCAACACCGATTACTGGTTGTTCACCCTTCTCGACCCCTGCTACAAAGAGAACTTCTCATCTCTCATTCCAGTGGTGGAGAGGACTAGCAAAATGGTGCAATACCAGAAGGTTCTTTTGGAAAAATTTCTCCAAAAACTTCCAGCTGACAACACTGTTGGCAGAGTACGTTGTTTCTTTCAGCAACCGAGGAGGGCAGAGGAGAGGAACACACAGCAGTTCCAACAGAGGCAGGGCAACACTCTCCAAGGCCTGGAACAGTTTCATGACACCCCGCCAGCACCCTCACCCTGATGCGCGGCCTAGTGTCACAAGCAGGAAAAGTTTTGGAAGATGATGAAGGAGTACAAAGCAGACCCTCTGTGCCTTACAATTATTGGGTGTCCAAGCTGGACACATGGCACAAACTTGGAGGTGCTGGCCTGCCCTGCCGCCAGCGCTTTTGTCAGAGTGGGTATTTAGTGCTGCTGGAGGCATAATAACTGTGCATCCATCTGTCAACTGAAAATGCTGACAGGTTGATTCTTATCAAAATGAACAAGGCCTGGATTGCCCCTGACTTCTCTACTCCACCAGAGGAAAGCGGCTGAACATAAAGGCACTTTAAATGTGGCTTTTATGGTGTATTGAATACACTGTATTCCCATGCACAAAAAAGGGTATATGGCTCAATTTTCCTTTTCTCGTCCTCCTCCTCCATTATATCAACATGCTTAATAGGCTGCCCTCGCTCCTAATATTTTTGAAGGTCAGCTCAGCAGCAGACTCTCACGCCTAATGTTTTAGAGGGTCACCAGCAGACCCTCACCCAAAATGTTTTAGATTAGGACAATACACTGGCTGAAGGGCAGGCCAGCATATCCAAGCGTAATGGGCAAGCTCAGGCCATGTGCCCAATTTGGAGACCCAGAAGTAGTGATGTCGCGAACATAAACATTTTCGTTCGCGAATGGCGAAGCAAACTTCCGCAAATGTTCGCGAACGGGCGAACCGGGCGAACCGCCATAGACTTCAATAGGCAGGCGAATTTTAAAACCCACAGGGACTCTTTATGGCCACAATAATGATGGAAAAGTTGTTTCAATGTGACTAACACCTGGACTGTGGCATGCCGTAGGGGGATCCATGGCAAAACTCCCATGGAAAATTACGTAGTGGACGCTGAGTCGGGTTTTAATCCATAAAGGGCATAAATCAACTAACATTCCTAAATTGTTTGGAATAACATGCTTTAAAACATCCAGTGTGTGTATACGATCAGGTATGATGTTGTATCGATCAGGTAGTGTAAGGGTACGCCCGCTTCACAGACATTGACAGACCAAACTCCCCTTTTAATGCACCGCAAACAACCGCAAACAGTCTATTTGCACAACGGCAAAGTCCCCATTTGCACAAGGTTAGATACCAAGCTAGCCATGTCCTGGTGATGTCATTGAAGGTTTCTTCCTCCACCCAGCCACGTACAACACCAAGGGTCCCTGAAAGGTGAATTGAATTGATTTTTCGAATGGGGAGATGGTTAAAAAAATGCTGGCTCCCTCCCTTTGTTTTAATCCATGGTCACTGCGTCTGCGCCGTGCAATTTACTGTCACACCCCATATGAGTGGAGTTTTCTGTAGTACTATTCTCATCAGTTTAATCCCTCTAACATCCCCAATCTGGGGTCCATTTATTGAATTGATTTTTCGAACGGGGAGATGGTTAAAAAAACGCTGGCTCCCTCCCCTTTGTTTTAATCCACGGTCATTGCGTCTGCGCCGTGCAATTTACTGTCACACCCCATATGAGTGGTATTTTCTGTAGTACTATTCTCATCAGTTTAATCCCTGTTACGTACCCAATCTGGGGTCTATTTATTGAATTGATTTTTCGAACGGGGAGATGGTTAAAAAAACGCTGGCTCCCTCCCCTTTGTTTTAATCAAAGGTCACTGCGTCTGCGACGTGCAATTTACTGTCACACCCCATATGAGTGGTATTTTCTGTAGTACTATTCTCATCAGTTTAATCCCTGTTACATCCCATATCAGGGATTGCCTTTTGTGAAAAAAAATTTAGGCCGGGTACCTTCGACTGCCTTCACAGTGACAGACCAAACTGAATTGATTTCAGGAACCGGGAGATGGAAAAAGCAGCTTGGTCGGTCCTCTTACTCCCAAATTGGGGCACTGCGCGTGCACAGAGCAATGTGCTGTGACACCCTATATGAGTGGTGTCTAAACTAGTACTATTCCTATCAGTTTAATCCCTGTTACGTACCCTATCCCGGGACGTGCGGCGAATTGATTAAACATTGTTGAATTAACGAACTATTACGACATCATGAAATAATTTAGTTCTGAGCTCTGTACTTGCTTTGTATTGGAATTGATGGGGATTTTTTTAATTGTCTGCATTATTTCTAATAAACGATTAAGAGACTTTATTATGATTTTTTATTTTATGTATTAAAAACCCATACAACTTAAAAAAAAAAAAGTTAAATTAATGTTTTTTCAATGAAATATTATCCAGCCGTCCGATCGCTTTTGGTCTGACCATAATGAAGCAACGGCCTTATCATCTGGGGTGTGCCAACATTGCCAACACACTCATAGAGGTGCTGATTGCTTCATTGTGATACGCAAGCCCCTTCACCACAACAAGGTAACGATTACGAAGGGGAATTGACACTTGTATGTGCCTTTTTGTTTTGTTTTGTTTTTGCAGCCACAGTGCTGCACCATAGGACAGAAAAATTAGGCATGTACATATGCCTGAAAAATAATGGCATTGTTGCAGCCGCTATTGTAGCAGCGGCCAGAAAAATTGATGCTTTCCAGGCAGAAAAGTGACTAAAACATTGCGGCTTGAACCCTAGTTGGTGGTGGAAAATTCACGAAAGTCATCCGGTATGCAGACATTAAATACAGCAGCGTGGGGACCATTTTGAGGCCAGGGAATGTAATCAGGCCTTTTGTTAGTCAAACGTATCCCCCACTGTCAGTCCCTTCAGGATCCATGCCTTATTCATCTTTATGAAGGTGAGATAATTAACACTTTTTTGACCGAGGCGACTTCTCTTGTCAGTGACAATGCCTCTTGCTGCACTGAAGGTCCTTTCTGACAGGACACTTGAAGCAGGGCAGGCCAGAAGTTCTTTCGCAAACTGGGATAACTCAGGCCACAGGTCAAGCCTGCACACCCAGTAGTGAAGGGGTTCATCGCTCCTCAGAGTGTCGATATCTGCTGTTAAGGCGAGGTAGTCTGCTGCCTGTCAGTCGAGTCGTTCTCTAAGGCTGGATCCCGAAGGGCTGTGGCGATGTGTAGGACTGAAAAAGCTCTGCATATCCTCCATCAACAACACATCAGTAAATCGTCCAGTCCTTGCCGCCGTGGTAGGAGGAGGATTACACTCACCTCTTCCCCTGTTAGATTCCCGTTGTGCTGTGACATCCCCCTTATAAGCTGTGTAAAGCATATTTTTTAGTTTGGTTTTGAACTGCTGCATCCTTTTCGACTTTCGGTAATTTGGTAACATTTCTGCCACTTTTTGCTTATACCGTGGGTCTAGTAGTGTGGCCAACCAGTACAGGTCGTTCTCCTTCATCCTTTTTATACGAGGGTCCCTCAACAGACATGACAGCATGAAAGACCCCATTTGAACAAGGTTGGATGCAAAGCTACTCATTTCCCGTTCCTCGTCCTCACTGATGTCATTGACGGTCTGTTCTTCCCCCCAGCCACGTACAACACCATGGGTCCCAGATAGGTGACAACAACGAGCACCCTGGGGTGGCTGCTGTGGTTGGTCTTCCTCCTCCTCAAAGCCGCCACATTCCTCCTCTGACTCCTCTTCGTCATACTCCTCTTCCAGCGTTGCCGTAGGTCCGGCAAGCGATGATGACAAGGCTGTTTCTGGTGGTGATGGTGACCACAACTCTTCCTCTTCACGCTCATCTACAGCCTGATCCAGCACTCTTCGCAGGGCACACTCCAGGAAGAAAACAAATGGGATGAGGTGCCTTCGGTCGACTGACTAGGTTTGTCACTTCCTCAAAAGGATGCATGAGCCTACAGGCATTGCGCATGAGCGTCCAGTAACGTGGCAAAAAAATTCCCAGCTCCGCAGAGGCTGTCCTAGCACCCCGGTCATACAGATACTCGTTGACGGCTTTTTCTTGTTGGAGCAGGTGGTCGAACATTAGGAGTGTTGAATTCCAACGTGTCGGGCTGTCGCAAATCAAGTGCCTCACTGGCATGTTGTTTCGCTGCTGAATATCGAAAAAGTGCGCCATGGCCGTGTAGGAACGCCTGAAATGGCCACACACCTTCCTGGCCTGCTTGAGGGCGTCCTGTAAGCCTGGGTACATAGACACAAAGTGTTGCACGATGAGATTCAACACATGTGCCATGCACTGCACATGTGACAACTTGCCCAAGTTCAATGCCGACAACAAATTTGTTCCATTGTCACACACCACTTTGCCTATCAACCCCAAGACAGCGTGACACTGTCGTATCCGGGATGTGGAATAGCCCCTGGGGAGCTAGGGGGATTCAGTTGATGTGCAGCCAGACGCCGCAGCAGAACAGGACTCAGCCGAGGAGGATATCGAAGAGGATGGAGTAGGAGTAGAGGAGGTGGCAGTAGGTCTGCCTGCAAGTCGTGGCGGTGTCACCAACTCCGCTGCGGAGCCACGCATTCCATGCTTGTCAGCCGTCAGCAGGTTGACCCAATTCGCAGTTTACGTGATATACCTGCCCTGACCATGCTTTGCAGACCAGGTATCAGTGGTCAGATGGACCCTTGCCCCAACACTGTATGCCAGAGATGCCATGACTTCCTTTTCAATGACATTGTAGAGGTTTGGGATTGCCTTTTTTGAAAAAAAAATTTGTCCGGGTACCTTCCACTGTGGTGTCCCAATAGCGACAAATTTTTTGAAGGCCTCAGACTCCACCAGCTGGTATGGTAAAAGCTGGCGGGCTAAGAGTTCCGTCAAGACAGCTGTCAGTCGCCGGGCAAGGTGGTGATTCTGTGACATTGGCTTCTTACGCTCAAACAAGTCCTTGACAGACACCTGACTGTGGGCAGATGAGCAGGAACTGCTGAAGGTGAGAGGCGGAGTGGCGGTTGGTTGAGAGGGGGCAGGGAGGACAGCAGTGGTTGACATGGCTGAAGATGCTGGACCAGGAGGAGCATAGTGGCTTTGAGTTTGTGTGCTGCTTGTACTCATGTGTTGATCCCATAGGCGTTTGTGATGTGAGATCATGTGCCTTCGCAAAGCAGTTGTACCGAGGTGGGTGTTGGACTTCCCACGACTCAGTTTCTTTTGGCACAGGTTGCAAATGGCATTGCTGTTATCAGAGGCAGACACACAAAAAAATGCCACACTGCTGTGCTTTGCAATGACAGCATTATGGTGGTGGCAACAGCATGCGTTGACTGGCGTGCTGTCTGGCTGACCCCGGGTGCCGATACATGCTGTCTGACTGTGCCACTAACTCCTTGCGACGACCTCCCCCTGCTTCCAACTCGTCTCCTCCTTCCCTCTGTCTCCCCTTCTGAACTTTCCCCCTCTTCTTCTCTTCGAGCAGGCACCCACGTGGCATCCGTGGACACATCGTCATCATCAACCGCTTCATTGTATCTGACACCTCAGCAAAGGAAGCAGCAGCGGGTACAACATCATCATCATCATCACACTGTACGTCCATGTGTGTAATCCTGCCTGACACATATCCCTGTAATCTACATCATCTGGCAATAATGGTTGCGCATCACTAATTGCATCCAACTGATGTGTAAATAACATCTCTGACGGATCAAGTGAAGCAGCTGTGGTGGCTGTGGTGGTAGTGGTGGTGGTGGCGGCGGGCGGGAGCGTGGTAACTTGAGAGCAGGTGACCGAAGCTGAGTTTGAGAAAGATGGTGCGTCAAGCTTCTTAGCGGAAGCTGTTGAAGATTGGGTGTCCTGTCTAAGCCAGTCAACTATGTCCTCAGAATTTTTCGGGTTCAGGGTACGTGGCCTCAGAACACTAGGCATTATTCCAGGGACAGTGGAAATCACAGCACCACGACAGCCCCTGCGGGGTGGCCTGCCTCTGCCTGTCATTTTTTTTTAGATAAGTGGTACTACGCGTGCTAGGTAATGTGCCACCAGGTATCAGTGGTGGGCACTGGCAGTGGGCACACTACAGTCAGTGGAAGTGGGCCTGACACACACTGGCAGCAGGCAAGCAACTGAAATTAGACTACTGTCTAAAAATAAAATGCCTTATTTATCGGCAAGCTACTGTGCCACCCAGTATCAGTGGTGGGCACTGGCAGTGGGCACACTACAGTCTGTGGAAGTGGGCCTGACACACACTGGCAGCAGGCAAGCAACTGAATTTAGACTACTGTCTAAAAATTAAATGCCTTATTTATCGGCAAGATACTGTGCCACCCAGTATCAGTGGTGGGCACTGGCAGTGGGCACACTACAGTCAGTGGAAGTGGGCTTGACACACACTGGCAGCAGGCAAGCAACTGAAATTAGACTACTGTCTAAAAATAAAATGCCTTATTTATCGGCAAGCTACTGTGCCACCCAGTATCAGTGGTGGGCACTGGCAGTGGGCACACTACAGTCTGTGGAAGTGGGCCTGACACACACTGGCAGCAGGCAAGCAACCGAATTTAGACTACAGTCTAAAAATGAAATGCCTGTTTTTGATGCAAAGTCCTGTGCCACACGGGATGACAGGGGTGGGCACTGGCAGTGGGCACACTACAGTCAGTGGAAGTCGGCCTGACACACACTAGCAGGCAAGCAACTGAAATTACACTAAAGTGTAAAAATGAAATGCCTTTTTTTGATGCAAAGTCCTGTGCCACACGGGACTTTGAGGTGCTGGGGGTGCCCCAGTTGCGTTGGCGACTTCTTCTTCCTCCTATGCCTTCGCCTTGTGCTTCCACTGAGCCCCCGCTGTCAGGTGGGAATGCCATCAGTAGCGCTTCTACCAGCGTACGCTTGTACACGCACATTTTCCAATCACACTCCAGTGACGGAATTAAGGACAGCACATTGTCCTTGTGCCAGGGATCCAGCAGGATGGCCACCCAGTAATCAGCACTGTTTAGAATGTGGGCAACTCCGTGGTCGTTGCGCAGGCACTGCAGCATGAAGTCACTCATGTGTGTCAGGCTGCCCAGAGGCAAAGACAAGCTGTCCTCTGTGGGAGGTGTATCGTCTGTGTCCTCTGTATGGGGGATACAGAGGACACAGACGATACACCTCCCACAGAGGACACCTCACACGCTCCAGTGATGTCCATGAGCTGCTATGGGTGCCATCCTGCTGTGAACACGGTTGCTCCTCATCATCATCATCCTCATCCTCCAGAACTGTGTCTTGGCTGGACAGTTGTGTTCCTGGCCTCTATTGGTGCAGGAACCCACCCTCCGAGCCACTTGTGAATGACTGGACTGATAACCGTGGAAATGACCCCTCTTCCTCCTACTCTTCCTCCTGTGCCACAACCTCTTCTATCATCGCCCAAAGCATTTTTTTCAAGGAGACATAGAAGTGGGATAGTAACGCTGAAGATGATGTCATTGGCACTGGCCATGTTGGTGGAGTACTCGAAACAGTGCAACATGGCACACATTTCCCACATGGAGGCCCACTCGGTGGTGGTGAAGTGGTGCTGTTCCAAAGAGCGACTCACCCGTGCATGCTGCAGCTTAAATTCCACTATGCCTGCTTCTCGCACAGTCTCTCCAGCATGTGCAAGGTGGAGTTCCACCTTGTGGGTAAGTTGCATATGAGGCGGTGAGTGCGAAGGCCGAAGTTACGCTGCAGCGCAGACAGGCGAGCAGCAGCAGGGTGAGAACGCCAAAGCGTGCACAGATGGCCAGCACTTTGTGCAGCAGTTCTGACATATCGGGGTAATTTTTCAAGAACCTCTGCACCACCAAATTCAGCACATGCGCCAGGTAAGGGATGTGCGTTAAACCGGCTAGGCCCAGAGCTGCTATGAGATTTTGCCCGTTATCGCACACCTCCAAGCTGGGCTTGAGGCTCAGTGGCACCAACCACTCCTTGGTCTGTTGTTCCATGACAGTCCACAGCTCCTGCACGGTGTGTGGTTTTCCCCCCAAACAGAAGAGTTTCAAAACAGCCTGCTATTGTTTCCCCCTGGCTGTGCTGAAGTTGGTGCAGATGTTACACTGACTGGATGAGGAGGTGATAGAGGAGGAAGCTGAGTAGGCAACGAGAAACATCCTGCAATCCTCGGTGGCAGAAGGACATGCGCCAAACTGCTGTCTGCCTCAGGTCCAGCCACCACTGCATTTACCCAGTGTGCAGTTAGGGAAATATAACGTCCCTGCCTGTACTTTCTGGTCCATGTATCGGTGGTTATGTGGACCTTGCCACAGATGGCGTTGTGCAATGCACAGATGATTTTGTCTGCCACTTGGTTGTACAGGGCAGGGATGGCTAGTCTGGAAAAGTAGTAGCGGCTGGGAACCACGTACTCTGGGACAGCCACCACCATAAGGTTTTTAAAAGTCTCCCTCTCCACCAGACAGAATGACAGCATTTCAAATGCCAAGAATTTTGAAATGCTGGCATTCAGGGCCAGGGATCACTGGTGGGTAGGTGGGTACTTCCTCTTTCTCTCCATTGTTCGGGGAATGGACAGCTGATCGCTTCCATGGGACAGTGTGGACATGCTGGGTGACAGTGGTGGAGGTGGTGGTGTTGCTGCCACATTCTCTGTTTTTGGGGTGGCAGGGGTCACTGTCACTCCAGAGATGGAGGAAGAGGCCGAGACTGCAGCAGAAAAGTGAGCAATATGAGCCTGAGATCTTTCGTGGTTTTTGAGGTGTGTACTCCACTTCAGCTCGTGTTTGCATTTAGATGACTGGGGGCTCAGACTGCTTGCCTGACTTGCAAGGGGGTGAGGTGAAAGACAGATGCCCATGGGCTGCAGGTGCCAACTCTGCGCTTTCAGCAGGGGACCAGGTGGGAGACAATGTGAAGGAACTGGAGGCGCTGTCAGCCACCCAATCTACTACAGCCTCTTCTTGTTCTGGCCTTACCATTCAGACACCGGTATTCGGGCCTACAAAATAACGCTGAACCTTCTGTCGCCTATGTGCACCTGAGGAAGGTGTTTTATTTGGGCATGTAGCTAGCATAGATCAACCACATCTACATCCTCTCTCTGCAACAGGAGCTCCACCAACCCCAGCAGCACCACGACCAGGGCCATGTCCCTACAAACAATTGGTGTATGTCACCCACCGATGTACCAGATGGATTTACTAGATTTATTTCTACTTTAAGAATGCAGTGCAGGTGTACCTCACAAAAACAATTGGTATATGTCACCCTCTGATGTAACAGATGGATTAACTAGATTTATTTCCCTGTCATGTATGCAGTGCAGGTGTACCCCACAAAAACAATTGGTATATGTCACCCTCCGATGTAACAGATGGATTAACTAGATTTATTTCCCTGTCACGTCTGCAGTGCAGGTGTACCCTACACAAACAATTGGTGTATGTCACCCACCGAACTAACAGATGGATTAACTAGATTTATTTCCCTGTCATGTATGAAGTGCAGGTGTACCCCACACAAACAATTGGTATATGTCACCCACCGATGTAACAAATGGATCAACTAGATTTATGTCCCCGTCAAGTATGCACTGCAGGTGTACCCCTCAAAACAATTGGTATATGTCACCCATCGATGTAACAGACGGATTAACTAGATTTATTTCCCTGTCATGTCTGCAGTGCAGGTGTACCCCACACAAACAATTAATTTGTCACCCACCGATGTAACAGATGGATTAACTAGATTTAGTTCCCTGTCATCTATGCAGTGCAGGTGTACACCACACAAACAATTGGTATATGTCACCACCGATGTAACAGATGGATTAACTAGATTTATTTCACTGTCATGTATGCAGTGTAGGTGTACCCCACACAAACAATTGGTATATGTCACCCACCGATGTAGCAGATGGATTAACTAGATTTATTTCCCCGTCATATATGCAGTGCAGGTGTACCCCACACAAACAATTGTTATATGCCACCCACCGATGTAACAAATGGATTAACTAGATTTATGTCCCCGTCAAGTATGCAGTGCACGTGTATCTCACACAAACAATTGGGTATATGTCACCCACTGAACTAACAAACAGATTAACTATTATATTTTTGTGTCAGGAGTACAAAAATGGTGCATTGTACCCACAAATGATCACTATAGGTCACCCACAGAATTAACAGCCAGATTATTTAGTATATTTCTGTGTCAGGGGTGCAAAGTTGGTGTATTGCAGCCCCAAAAATATCACTGATAGGGGACGTAACAGGGATTAAACTGATTTGAATAGTACTACTTAACACACCACTCATATAGGGTGTCACAGTACATTTCACGGCGCACGCGCAGTGCCGCAAATTGGAAGTAAGAGGACCGACCAATCATCTTTTTCCATCTCCCGGTTCCTAAAATCTATTCACGTCCCTTGATAGGGGACGTAACAGGGATTAAATTGATAGGAATAGTACTACTTAACACACCACTCATATAGGGTGTCACAGTACATTGCACGGCGCACGCGCAGTGCCCCAAATTAGAAGTAAGAGGACCGACCAATCATCTTTTTCCATCTCCCGGTTCCTAAAATCTATTAGATACACGACCCCTGATAGGGGACGTAACAGGGATTGAACTGTTAGGAATAGGACTACTTAACACACCACTCATATAGGGTGGCACAGTACAATGCACGGCGCACGCGCAGTGCCTCGAATTGGAAGGAAGAGGACCGACCAACCATTATTTTCCATCTCCCGGTTCCTAAAATCTATTCCATACACCGGCCCCTGATAGGGGACAAAACAGAGATTAAACTGGTAAGAACAGATTTTTTTAATTTAAAAAAAAGAGGACAGCCTCTGCGGAGCTGGGTATTTTTGGGCCGCATTACTGAACGCTCATGCACAATGGCTGTGGGCTCATGCATCCTTTTGCGGAGGTGACAAACCTGGTCAGTCAAACCCAAGGCAACATCATCAACCTCATCCCATATGCGTTTTTTTCTGGAGCGTGCCCTGCGAAGAGTGTTTGATCAGGCCGTAGATGAGCATGAGGAGGAAGAGTTGTGGTCACCATCACCACCAGAAGCAGCCTTGTCATCGTCGATTGCTGGACCTGCGGCAACGCAGAGAGAGGAGTCTGAAGAAGAGTAGTCAGGGGTGGAAGGTGGCTTTGAGGAGGTGGAAGACCAACCACAGCAGGCGTCCCAGGGGGCTTGTTGTCACCTTTCGGGGACCCTTGGTGTTGTACGTGGCTGGGTGGAGGAAGAGACCTTCAAGGAACAGGACCTGGCTAGCTTGGTATCCAACCTTGTGCAACTGGGGAGTTTGCGGTTGTGCAAATGGACTGTTTGCGGTTGTTTGCGGTTGTTTGCGGTGCGTTAAACGGGGAGTTTGGTCTGTCAGAGTTTTGTCTGTCACTGTGAAGCGGGCGTAACCCTTACACTACCTGATCGATACAACATCATACCTGATTGTATACACACACTGGATGTTTTAAAGCACGTTATTCCAAACAATTTAGGAATGTTAGGTGATTTATGCCCTTTATGGATTAAAACCAGACTCTGCATCAACTATGTAATTTTCCATAGGAGTTTTGCCATGGATCCCCCTCCGGCATGCCACAGTCAAAGTGTTAGTCCCCTTGAAACAACTTTTCCATCACTATTGTGGCCATAAAGAGTTCCTGTGGGTTTTAAAATTCGCCTGCCAATTTAAAGTCTATGGCGGTTCGCCCGGTTCACCGGTTTGCGAACATTTGCGGAAGCTCATGTTTGCCATTCGCGAACGGAAAATTTTATGTTCGCGACATCTCTATCCCTGATATGAAACTTCCATAAATAGGTGACTTGACTATTTTCGAAAGTCTGGTAACAGTTAATGGAGGGGTGCCTGCAAGTGTGGTGTATTGTACAGTCACCACTATTGGACTTCCAAAAATAGCTAAGTGTGCTTGAAATCCCATATCAGGAAATCAGAGGACACTGTGCATGCAGGGCATGCTCATTCATGGAGGAACCCTGTTCTTGAGATAGGAGCTGGTTTCAGAGTTGGGAACCATACCTGTCAGACATTTCTGGCATATCCTATCAATTCAATACGCTATACATTTTTAGATGGGAATTCCAGTTTAATTAACTATCCATAGTGTGTTCATAGAAAGGCCCATATGGTCCTTGTTTGCATGGATCTGCTCCTCAAGCAGACTTGTTCTCAGTGTGTTTCTGCATTGACTGTTTCACATTGTTCCTGGGATTCGTGGTCATGCCTGACTTTTTGTGATCTATGACAACACTCCTACCTAGTTCATTCATTACTGCATTTGGTTCCTGAATTGTTCTCCTGATCCACAATACAGCCTTGTGGCTGAACCTATACGAAGATGATTTTTGACACTGCAAATATAAAAAAGTATGAATTTTAAAAAAAGAGCAGCAAATGGGGTAACACTGAATGTATAGTCTTTTTGACTCTAGGATTTTCTCTCTATTAGTTTAGAGCTTTAAAAGTAATTGTTGAAATAGGGCTCCCCCTACAGCAAATGTTAATAATGGTCAAGGCTGTTTGATTCAGTGGAGAGTAAGCCTAAATAACATTGACCTTTACTTCCCAGCGACTAAAGATGTTTCTGCTGGTTATAATGATCTCATTATACCATTCAATCCATGTCCATGTCTTGTTAATCTCTCATGTGTTTTTATCTGTTTTGACCAGGATGTAAAATGCATTGATCAGTGAAAACGTGCTCATTAGGGTAAAAATTCCTGTAAAATATAAAGTAGGAAGTATTTACAAGCAAAATCCATTATCTTTTCCTTCTCTTAGCCTTAACAAAAAAACTTTTGTACAGTAAGTTAAAATAATATCCAAATTCTACATAAAAAGGTTTCCTTAGAGGTGAAATGTGACCAGAATGCTAAAGTCGGATACTGGGGTTTTACATTTGCTTTTGAAGTAGACTTTCAGCATAGTACACAAGAAAAATAAAGTCAGGACATGCTGAATCTTGTAGTTCCTCTATTGCCGGATACCTAATTGCTGCGTGCTATTCAGTACAATAATGCGTAGCCAAGTCTATGCACCAGAATGCCAACTTTGAAGTCAACAAATGGGTGTAATGCCAAATTTTTAACAAGAAAGTCTTAAAAACTATTTCAGCTGCCTGCAACCCAAGTAATCCTGGTTCTATTTTTAGTGCCTTAAATCCCTAGCTTCAGCAATGCTCTGATGGGCAGAATAAGAAGATTGTGAAAGTGTGGAGGATTAGCCAGTAGCATTGTATGACAAAGCAATACACTTGCCACTGATAAAACAAGGCAGGAGGAAGAGGAATTCATTATTTATACAAATGTTTTATTTTCAGAATACATTTTGGGATTATTTTTGAAACATTTAGGCATTGGTGCATCATATTATCTGTATTATTTATTTTCATCTGTCTTCTTTTATATCTCTATAATAGTTCACATAAACACTATTTAAAGCAGAGTAAGCTCTGTGTGAAAATGAAACATGATGTTTAGATGCATGATGTTATGTTATGTTATACATAGTTGCAGATCACTTTCTACCCTGAAAAGAAAGCAAGTTAGCTCTCTTCCAGGTGGAAAAAAAATGGTCCATCTAAAGCCACATATGGTTAGTTACCCCGTAAGCCAACTTCCAACAAGAAATAAGCAAATAGGTTCTACACTAATCAAATTTGTTATGAAAGTCTCAAAAGATTCTGAGACAAATCCAAGATGTTTGCAATTCACCCCACTCTTGCATGAATCAATCAAAATGGCAGCTGCTCTTTTCCAGATCTAAAGACAGAGAAAAAAACATCTGCTACAAAAAAGGGATAATTTTTGGACTGCTGTTTAATAATAAAAAAAAAAAAAAAAAACGTTTTACCACTGGCTACCATCTGCATCTTCATCAAATACAAACATACAATATATTGCGCACCTGGCCACCAGGGCACCAGGACAATGAATCTTACCTGTGTACATTGTAGTGCAAGAGCATAACATACAGTAGAAAACTGCATTTCTAGCTACTCTGCAAGTCTTTAAATAGTTTAGACATTGATTTGGGTAGCTAAGTATAGTTGGCACTAGAGAAACTGCCTTCTTTCTTCTGAAGGCGAGCTAATTTGCATGCTGTCTTCTCCAGGGAGCATTGCCTGTACAACTCCTTACATCAAATGTATCTCTGCAAGGAGAAACAGTACCTCCTCAAGCACTGTTTCCTCAAGGCATTTCATCCAGCCAACCACTACTATACTCTGTATGAGAAGCAATTATTTTGACTCAGCATTCTACAAATGGGTGCCTCTGGTTTAGGTGATAAACCATAATCATGCTTCAAGGCGGTTTAATTGGTTGGACATAGTTAATATGTCACTAGAGAGACATTTTGCTTCCTTATTCAGGAAGCTAATTTTCATACTTTCAACATACTTTTTCTTCCTAGGGAACATATTTGCTAAAGCCATTCCTCTTTCATATGATTCTCAAAGATGAGGTACTGCATATATGGGGTATATGCAAATGGTAGTGTAGTTTCTACTGACTTTCTGCATGGATTTTCATGCATAGTTGTCTTTTTCTGCACCAAATCTGCAACAAAAGCTGCATGTGTTACATATTTTGCCCTGGATTTTGAGGTGGATTTGCTACAGATCACACTTTGTGCATTGCAAAGGGTGAAATCTGCACTAAAAGTTGCATAAATAAATTGACATGCTGTTGATTTCAAAATCCACATTGCAAGTCAATTTCCACAAGGAAATGTCCACACCATGTTAATGAGATTTTGAAAATCTCAGAACTGACATAAACGGGAACTCACATTGCCACATGCAGCAAGATTCTCACATTGAACTCGCTCGTCTGTATCTGGCCTTAGGCTACCTGAACATGTTGCAAATTTGCATTAAAAAAATCCTCACCAAAACCACACAAAAACACACATAAAACCGCACTATTTATTCCGGTTTGGGTGCATTTTTTGTACAGGTTTTGTTGCAGATTTTCTGTTTATGTTAACAACTCCATTGAAGTCTATGGGAATAACCACAATATATAACACGTGGATTTGTCCAAACAATTGACATTCTGATTTTAAAATCTACACAGCAGGTCAATTTCTAAACATAAAAAAACATGCAATGTGCACATGATATCTGGCAAATCTTATTCATTTTGCTGGGGCTGTATAATGCTGTGTTTTTTCAGCACGAAAATATGCATAAAAAAATGCACATAATCCATATCATCTGTAGGTACCCTTTTACACTGACAGTTTCCCTAGCTACATCCCCGGGAGGGTTCAGGGGGTCCTTACAGAATACCAGTTATATCAGCCTGTATTCTGCTGTACAATCAGTTTGTGTCTGCTTGCCATGCTGCAGGAAAGCAGCAAAGAATTCTATTTTCGTATATGGCTTCCCTTGTCTATTATTGAATCAATCCCACTCATAAAAGAAGCAATTCTGATAACAGAAATAAATTACAGAATGACTGTATATTTAATTTCCTATTATACAAGGACAGATATGCTTCCTAAGATAAGGAATGGGTCTTACAGAATTATCTGCATCTGAGCATTTGGGTCATCTTTATAATGTATACAACTACAGCATAATGTGATAAAATTATATACGGTATATTTTTAACTGAAAGTAGCAATTTAATTTCCACTTAGTTTAAGTCTGGTGAAATTATTTGTCAGTCCTCAAAACAGACCTTAAACATTTGACAGGTTATACTGTAATGTCTAATTAGTAAACAGGATACTCTTTCATCTTTAGCTTGAAGCATTTTGCTGTGTCTTAATAGAGATTTAGATACAGATAAAACAAATTGAATCACAGCCTGTTCAGGAAAGGACTATGGTTTGTAGAGCTCAATGTTCCTACTGCAACTCAATTTCTGCCAAATGGGTGTTGCCAACTCTAAAACTGCTGGCACCACTGAGCATTCATCCTGCCAGCATTATAAAAGATCAGTTGCAGAATTCTTTCTAGGCTCAGCTAAATAGTTATTAACTATAGTCTAAGAATTAGCTTAGTCAAAAACATTATAGTCTCAGTGTGCCTGATATGTAATGTCATGCTGAGCATATGCTCTGTCTGTGGTGATAATAGGTTAGCTACATCAAAAGGCAATTGTTTTATGCTGGGGCAGGACACATGTGATGACATTTTTTTGCACTTTGTGCATTGGTTCAGAACCATAGCCTGAAAGAGCAAGACAAAACATTACATGCTAAGTTTTCCTGTCCAGTAATGGATGCCAAAAGCGATCACGTACAAAACTAAGGGATAAGTTTGCCGCGTCACCGCCGCTAGGGGTCTTTTAAGAGGGAAAAAGTTACTTGTTTTGGCGTGACGCCAGTTGCAGTAAAGCAACAATGGCAAAGGGCCCCTTTTAGTGATATGGTGGTAGATAAAACCCAGGTGTAGGAATGCCAGAGTGGTGTAGGGTAGTCTATAATGTCCATTTAGGTGTTCTGCACGTGTCACGGTGATCCTACCTGGATACACTGAAACCCCAGGCGTTGGCTCTGATGCAGAAAAAGGTATAGTTGAGTCCAAACCTTGTGGTGAAGTTGATAACAGCTTTACCTGCATAAACGTTCATCAGAAAACAATCTTCCAACTTTGTCTTGGTCACCAGCAGGCTTTGACATAAATTTTGGCAGGCAAACACACTTGGCTCTAATACATCTGTTACTCTCTGGCTCTGATGTGCTTACAGACTTATTGTATAACTTAGTTTTGTAGTCTGGTCTGTCTCTAACTCAATCCAGGGAACTTTACTTCTGGCTTAAGGCTTCTGCCTCTGGATCCAGTGGAGCTGAAGGTGCTCTAGCTAGTCCAAACAGGGCTCGTCCGGCAGGGACGTGCACCTGCTGCACACCCTCCCTTGGCAGGGGGTACTCTAAAACTGACTTGTTGCTAGCTAAACTACTCCCTCTCTTAGAGAGCGCACTAGAGCACTAGAATGGAAAGAAGGGTTCCATTCTCTGTAAGGTAGCTCTGCCATTTATACCGATATCTATTAGTGAACCAGGCATATTACACTTGAACATAAACAGTTTCAAAATACGAAATGCAGATTGTGAAGGACTTGGAATAAATACATAGGATGACATTAAGTTAAACCATAGAGATAGTGACGAGGCGCAAAGGTGGTAATGCACCTCTGGGGCGTTACAAGTTCTCCCATCAGTATCCCTCTGGTGTTACTTCAGTGGATGGATGGTGTATGGAGAATACTGGAATATAGTGCTATATATTTGTATTCGTGAATATTCTAGATTTTTTTTTCATCTGAACCCTTGATCCCTCCCTGCTTCTTGCTTGTGGGACAATGAGAAGGCTGCAGTATATTTGTCTGAGCTTAGCAACATCCCTAGCAACCAAAAGGAAAGTTGCCTAGTAGTACCCCTTACTATATAAGAACCTCCCCAGCACCCATTTTCTGCAGTTTTTTGCAGTTCTGAAAGGGACAGCAGTGTCATTGCTATGCTCTGTGCTTTGCTGTGGCATTACATTATATAGTTCAATGGTTAGTTATCTTATACATATAATACAGATAGTTAGTGGGAGATAGTCAGTGTAGGTTAGATTGTGATATAGTGTAGCTAATAGGATCCAGTGCAGGGTGTTAGGTAGTGTGGTAGGTTCTGCTGTCCATACATACATGCTACATGCTATGATATCACAAGTTCACAACAATACTTAGTGCACCAATCAGTAATATGTAGTTAGACCTGCTAAAATGTGAAGTTGCACGTATTGCGCCAAAATATGCACATCATTAATTACTGATTTGCGCAATTGTGAATATACTGGAGCACTCTGTCTGCATATAAAGCTTTTGTAATGTTCTGCCGTGCCAAACCATTTTCTCATGTCTCAGGAAACTTCTAGCAGCTTGAAAAATGTGGCAAAAGTGACCCACGCCTGTATTGCGCATGCAATACGAGCATATTACATTCCCTTTTTTCGCAATCAAGAAAATAATGGCGAATTCTTGAAATCGCGAATTTATGATGACTATTCGCCCAAATGTTCGCGAAATATCGCAAATTCGAATATCGCCCCTGCTGGAACTAGCTGCCAGCATCTGTATTAGGCCTCATGCACACGACCGTTTTTTTATGCTGTCCTTAAAAAGGGGTTCCGTTGTTCAGTGATCCGTGTCCGTTTTTGCCTTCCGTTGTGTTTCCGTGTGTCTTCCGTTTTTTTAGCGGACATGACCCAAAAGATTTTACCAAAAGACAGGCTGACAATTTTTCCCAAGTGCCTGCCAAGGGATCCGCAAAAAAAACGGACACGGAAAACGGATGACACACGGATGGCCATCCGCATTTTTCACGGACCCATTGACTTGAATGGGTCCGTGAACCGTTTTTCACGGACAAGAATAGGACAGGTTATATTTTTTTGACGGACTGGAATCACGGACCACGGACGCGGAGGACAAACGGTGCATTTGCCGAGGTTTCCACGGACCCATTGAAAACCAATGGGTCCGCAGAAAATCACGAAAAACGGAGCAACGGACACGGAATCAAACAACGGTCGTGTGCATGAGGCCTTAAACACACAAGTGAGTGACTAGACACTCACAAAGCTTTCTCTGATCAATGTCTTTAACCACTTGAAGACCACAGGTTTATACCCCTCTAGTGACCAGGCCCTTTTTTACAAATCCGCACTACACTAATTTCACCGTTTATTGCTCGGTCATACAACTCACCACCCAAATTAATTTTACCTCCTTTTCTCCTCACTAATAGAGCTTTTATTTGGTGGTATTTCATTGTTGCTGACATTTTTACTTTTTTTGCTATTAATAAAAATGTAACAACATTTTTGCAAAAAAATGACATTTTTCACTTTCTGTTGTAAATTTTTTTAAAAAACTACATTTCTAAATAAATTTTTTGCAAAATTTATTGTTCTACATGTCTTTGATAAAAAAAAAAAATTCAATAAGTGTATATTTATTGGTTTGGGTAAAAGTTATAGCGTTTACAAACTATGGTGCAAAAAAGTGAATTTCCGCATTTTGAAGCAGCTCTGACTTTCTGAGCACCTGTCATGTTTCTTCAGGTGCTAGAATGCAAGGATAGTATAAATACCCCCAAATCACACCATTTTAGAAAGAAGACACCCCAAAGTATTCACGGAGGGGCATGGTGAGTTCATGTATCATTTCATTTTTTTCACAAGTTAGCGGAAAATGACACTTTCTGAGGAAAAAAAATAATAATAATAAAGTTTCCATTTCTGCTAACTTCTGGCAAAAAAAAATAAAAAATCTCAGACGGACTCACTATGCCCCTCAGTGAATACCTAGGGGTGTCTACTTTCCGAAACGGGGTCATTTTTGGGGTGTGTTTACTGTTCTGGCATTTTGGGCGGGGCTAAATTGTGAGTAGCCATGTAAAACCTAAAGGTATTTATTGGAATTTGGGCCCCTTTGCGCATCTTGGCTGCAAAAAAGTATCACACATGTGGTATCGCCGTACTCAGGATAAGTAGGGCAATGTGTTTTGCGGTGTATTTTTACATATACCCATGCTGGGTGAGAGAAATATCTCTGTAAATTGTCAACTTTGTATAAAAAAAATTAAAAAGTTGTCGTTTACAGAGATATTTCTCACACACAGTATGGGTATATATAAAAATACAACCCCAAACTCATTGCCCTACTTCTCCTGAGTACAGCGATTCCACATGTGTGACACTTTTTTTGCAGCCAAGATGCGCAAAGGGGCCCTAATTCCCATGAGTACCTTTAGGATTTTACAGGGCATTTTTACTCATTTGGATTCTCACGCTTTGGGACCCCTAAAATGCCAGGGCAGTATAAATACCCCACATGTGACCCCAAGGTATTCCGTAAGCGGCATGGCGAGTTGACAGAAAAAAAAAATTTTTGGCACAAGTTAGCGGAAATTGATATATATATATATTTTTTTTTTACAAAGTCTCATATCCCACTAACTTGTGACAAAAAATAAAATTTTACATGAACTCACCATACCCAGGGGCGTAACTACCGGGGAAGCAGGGGAAGCAGCTGCTTCGGGGCCCGGGCTTACAGGGGGCCCGGCAAGCACGTGTTTGTCCTCACTTCTCTCCTCCCCTGGGTAATCAGCACGTGTCCTCACTCCTCTCCCGATCGCAGTGTCCTCTCGCCCTTGTCTATTTATTTAAAACTTATTTCTTCTTTCTTTCAGAAAAGCTTGCCCTGGGGATCAAACCTGCACCCATTAGGTTCAAAGGCAAGACACTTTACCACTAGTCTATATCTGCTGCATAGCCAGATAGCTAAAAAAATAAATAAATATGACCTCTAGATGTGGAGAACTTTGATAGTGTATCCATACACATTACAGCTGCACCAGCACATTGTATATGGATGTAGCAGAGCTTGGTGTGTTGGGGCAGCTGTAATGTGTATAGATACACTATCAAAGTTCTCCTTATCTAGAGGTCTTATTTTTTTTTTTTAGCTACCTAGCTATGCAGCTGATACAGCCTTGTGGAGAAGTGTCTTGCCTTTCATCCTAATGGTCACAGGTTCGATTCCTCTCACAAACTTTTTCTGAAAGACAGGATAAATGAGGCTTGCCTAACATGGAGGTAAGTATATGTGTGTTTTTTTTTATTTTTTTTATTTTTTAAATACTGGACTTTTACTTTACTGCCACAGGGGAGGAGGGGGCTATTGGCACTATGATATTGGCAAATGGGGGGAGAGATAGGCACTTCATATTGGCACACACATTAGGGGGCAGGGGAGAGGATGGCACTATGATATTGGGATGGGGGAAGACAGAGGCACTTGATATTGGCACATTATAGGGGGCACTATGGGGAGAGGAGCACTATGGGGGCATCTGGTGCTATATGGCTGGCTACTGGCACATTATAGGGTGGGTTTATATAGCTGACTACTGCCACATTATAGGGGGTTATATGGCTGACTACTGGCACATTATAGGAGGGGTTATATGGCTGACTACTGGCACATTATAGGGTGGGTTTATATGGCTGACTACTGGCACATTATAGGGGGTTATATGGCTGACTACTGGCACATTATAGGGGGTTATATGGCTGACTACTGGCACATTATAGGGGGTTATATGGCTGACTACTGGCACATTATAGGGGGGTTATATGGCTGACTACTGGCACATTATAGGGGGGTTATATGGCTGACTACTGGCACATTATAGGGGGGGTTATATGGCTGACTACTGGCACATTATAGGGGGGTTAT
Source organism: Bufotes viridis (assembly GCA_033119425.1). Taxonomy (NCBI): domain Eukaryota; kingdom Metazoa; phylum Chordata; class Amphibia; order Anura; family Bufonidae; genus Bufotes; species Bufotes viridis. Next base: position 263,634,753 of record CM065590.1, on the reverse strand, counting down.
ATGGCTGGCTACTGGCACATTATAGGGGGGCTGGGGGGGCTATATGGCTGACTACTGGCACATTATAGGGGGGCTATATGGCTGGCACATTATAGAGGGGGAGCGAAACGCGCGGGTAGGGGGGGGCCCAATACAAAAATTTGCTGTGGGGCCCAGTCATTTCTAGCTACGCCCCTGACCATACCCCTCACGGAATACCTTGGGGTGTCTTCTTTCTAAAATGGGGTCACATGTGAGGTTTTTGTACTGCCCTGGCATTTGAGGGTCTTCGCAATCATTACACGTATGGCCAGCATTAGGAGTTTCTGCTATTCTCCTTATATTGAGCATACGGGTAATGAGATTTTTTATTTCCGTTAAGCTTCTGGGCTGAAAAAAGAAAAAAATGAACGGCGCAGATCGCCGCATCGATCAATGTGGATGAAAAAATCTCTGCCAAAATCAGTGACTGCGGTGCGGTGGGCTGGGCGCTAACTACCTAACAAGTAGCTAGCTAACTGGCGGTGATAAGGGACCCTTATGCCCGATTCACACGTCCGCAATTCTGTTTGCGGAACGGAATTGCGGACCCATTAATTTCTATGGGGACAGACTTTGTCCAGCTCGGATCCGGAATTACGGATCCGCGCTTCCGGGTCTGCACTTCCGTTCCGCAAAAATATAGAACATGTCCTATTCTTGTCCGCAATTGTGGACAAGAAAAGGCATTATCTATATAGTTCTGGCAATGTGCGGATCCGCAAAATGCGGAAAGCACATTGCCAGTGTCCGTATTTTGCGGATCCGCAGAGCCATGGATCCGCAGATCCATGGATCCGCAAAACACATACGGACGTCTGAATGAGCCTTACAGGGGGGTGATTAGTGACAGGGGGGGTGACAGGGGGTGATCAGGGGGGTGACATGGGTGATCAGTGGTTAACCAGTGATGGGGGGTGGGGGGGTGTGTGTGTAGTGATTGGTGCACTTTACTTATGTTTCTTCTGGTGGTCCCAGACGAGCAGACAGCAGGCATATCAGACGCTGTTTACAAAACAGCATCTGATATGCGTTTTAAATGCGTTTTTTTTTCGCATCTACAGCCTGCCAGCGCATGATCAGCGCTGGCAAGCTGTATTTTCAGTTGTCCCGTTCACGATCGCATGAACCCGCACGCACGGCGCACGCGCGTTCATGCGAAATCTCGGGTCTCACGAGATGACGCCGATAGGCGTGACTGAGACCTGAGAGAGCCGCCGCGATGACGCCCATCGGCGTTAGCGTGGCGGCAAGTGGTTAAAATCTACCAAATTATATCTCCCTGTTCTCTTCCTATAATGTCCTTAGTACAGCTAGATTACAAGCTTGTGTCTGTAATTGCTTTTTTTTTCACACACCGCCACAACACATCCTTCCAGCTCACAAGCTGAACACAGAATGACATTATATGATACTCTCAGCAAAAGGACCTTCCTGAATCCTGCCCTGGAGTGGCTGATCTGAGCCCCCCACTTCTTCCCATTTTCTTCAATTTTTTCCCTCTCTCATATAGGTGATTACTACACCAATATGCAGGGTAGGGCACAAAATTATCTGTGAGTCATAACAAATTTATTTCTCTCTCCACACGGTTCAATTTATTTTTAGAGTTGTTGAATTTATTTATACCAGCATACAGCATATACATGATTACTACATCAATACACAGGGTATCGCACAAAATTATTGGTGATGGCTAAAAATGTCAGGACTACAATAGGGTTCCAAACAAAAGACCCAGAGCCAGAATATGGGTAGTAGTAGCAACAGCTTTCTGGTCAGAAGTAGTAGTAGTAGCAGTTAGAGATGAGCGGAGTTTACAAAAATTCGATTTGGCTGCTTTGCCAAATTTCACAAAGAAATTTGCTTCATGACTAATTACTTCATCACAAAGCCCATTTCTTTTTAAGTAGCAGACGCAATGACGTGGAACGGTAATTGCGTCGCCCCCGTCATTGAACCTGTCAGATGCCGGTTTAATCGCTGATTGCAGCATCTGAGATGAAAAATGAGTGCTTTCGGGGGTTAACCAGTTTAAAAAAATTACTCACCTTATCCATTTGAACTTGAAGAGGCCACCGCACCCATGTTGATTGAAGATCCGTGCTAGCTGCGTGATGACGAAATCACGATGGCCGGCATGGTGATGTCATACGCCACTGCGCATAAGATTTCACACGGGATCTTCAATCAAGATGGCTGCAGTGGCCCTTTCATGCTGAAATGGGTGAGCAAAGTATAATTCTTTTACTGCCATTTCAGTAAAAATTGATTTGTTACCACGAAGCACGAGAAAATTCAGTTTTGTGGTGAATCAAATTTTCTCTGAAATTCAGATTAATGTCCACTTCAGATACTTAGCTCAACACTAGTAGTAGTAGTTGTGGTATGGTCTGAGAAAGGTGAAGAAGGGAAAGGGAGAAAGCCAGCATTTACCTCCCTATGACCTATCTGGCTGAAGTGTGCCCGGAGCCAGGAGCGGGGTAAGGCCTGGATAAGTGGGCCACCCAATGGAGTTGAAGTAGAAAAAAGGGGGAAAAGGGGGGGTGGGGCGCGTGACGGCCACCCCCCCTAGAGAGGACGCCAGGGGTTAAATAACAGCAGCCCCTCCCACAAATTCAGGCTGTGACCAGCCTTAAATACTTGTGGTATGGTCTGAGAAAGGTGAAGAAGGGAAAGGGAGAAGGCCAGCGTATGCCTCACTATGACCTATCTGGCTGAAGTGTGCCCGGAGCCAGGAGCGGGGTAAGGCCTGGATAAGTGGGCAAAAATGGACTTTCACGACCTGTTAGGGCAAGGAACTTGCTGGTGCAAGACATGGTAATTCACAAAGCTAAAGGGCGGAACGCCCTAGCGTCTTGACCTGAGGATTGAGAATGTTCCTAGATTAGTATGACAACCTCCACCGCCCCACCCGGCGGATGGCAAGCACTGGCACGTGGTGCCGGGAAGATGAAGAGGCGGCTCCTATGCAGACGGAATGGCCGGTGGTGATATCGGGATTGTGCCCTAAACCCTGCTGCTGATGAGTGGATTTGGGAAATGAACTGAAGGGAGATAAAGGCCTGTCCTGCGGAGGTGGCGACGGTTGTCTGAACCACGCGTTGAGGCACCATGGAGGGATCTCTGAGCACCTTAACTGGGCACCCACTATTTAAAGACGAAAGAACTTGATTACCACGGGGGAACCCACCTGACGGGTCTTTGAAGATGGCATAAGTCGGAAGGTGGATGCCGTGCCACACTAGATGCCGCTTAAGAAGGATGGAGCATGATCGTGTGCCACAGGTGAATTCTCCAGGCCTAAGGAACCCATGATTCCTGAATACCTGGCAGTCTTGATGATTATGCTAATTAGGCGCCAAAGGAGCACCCTCTAGGGCTAGGCTGCGTATGGCGATGCGCTATAAATGCCATTAAGTGAAAACGTCCCGGTCACCCTGCGAGTGGGTTAGCCTGAAGTGCTGAAACATCTTGCACCCTGTCATGAAGCTCCTGGTGGTGTACCCGGCTAGGGACCCTTGCACCAACTACTATGCAGAATCCGCCAGGTGCACTAGACCATGAACGAGACGAGAGGTGAGGCTGGAAAATCACGCGGGAGGAGTAGTGCTAAAGACCTATCCGAACCGACTGTCAACCCTGACCAACTCACTCTACCAGAACTAGAGACCTGGAAATGACACTCAAAATCAATAAGGCATAACACCCCAACAGTGGTGCGACTGAATGTCGCAACTGTACCCTAACTTACCTTAAACGCGGAACAAGCAGGAATGGTGGAATGAAAATGATCCGTAGGAACCTCTAAAACAAACATTCAGGCTAGCGTGTGAAACAACTGGTAGTCAATATTGAACTAAAATGCCTCGAGACCTGGAAGCAAGAAGTAACAGGAACGGGGTGAAGCCTGAGTGAAACAGACGGACAAACCAATGTTTGTACGAGCGTGCCAGGAAGTGTAAGGAAGGAGATCAGACTCGTGCAAATCAGACGCTGCCCAAGGGACGTGCCTGGACAGAAGACCAGTGACAACCGGGAGATGACGACTGCACAGTCTGGGAAAGGGACAATGCCAGATGAGCTGGCAGACGCGTGTCCTGGTTGATGCGGGGCACGGGGCGAGACTGGTGACAAAGAGAAGACCTGCGTGATCCAGGCCACTGTGCGAGAATGAGACACGACCAGACTGTTGCAGGAACAAGCGTCATGCTACGCGAAGGATGATCCGAGTGAAACGGCAATTATACATGAATGGTAGGTGACCTGAGCGATTCAGGAACCAATACCCTGTGAAGAGTGGCCTGAGCGATTCAGGCAAAAATGCATGACCTGAGCGACTCAGGAACCAATGTTACACCGCCTGTGAGAATGCCTAAATGATGTGCATGAAACGATACACGACCTGAGCCATAACCTGTGCGGACAAGAAGTCGGAGAGGCATAACCTGAGCGATTCAGGTAACCAAACATGGCACTGCCGAAGTGAGACCTGAGCGAGTCAGGTGAAAAAGTCTATACTGGGGATACCCGAACTGGGAGAGAGACAAGCGTACCTGACGCGGGGAGGGGTGTGACCCGGATGATTCATGAAACGACGCACACAAGAGGATAGCACGACTAGTGCGACACCGGACGCTTAACCTGGAACTAAATGACACATGACCTGAGTGACACAGGCAACTTCTCACGATGCTGAGCAACCTGGGCGATTAGGATAATACTAGGAAACACCGGATGATGCATGGCCCGGGAGCTTGAGGAACCCCAAAAAACACTGGGTGACTGAATTGAAGAGCGTAAGCTAGGTAAATGAGAAAGGAACCTGGACAGCGTACAGGAGATGAACGAACCCCCACCACGTGGTGAAAATATGCATGACGAGCCCTGACCGGTGCTGGTGACAACACATGGCCCTAACTTGAAGATTCAGGAATGGTGTAGGTGCTGGAAGATAAGTGGCCTGGGGTAAGCAGAACTGGATGAAGACAGCCGAGCGCTGTGGAAAAAATTAGAGCCTAACACCTGGAGGATTTGAGGGACAGAAGAGGGGATCGTGATGAACAATGAAAAGCAAGACCAGACCTGAATTGACTGGAAATCATGAACCTGGTGTAAGATGGAAACAACAGAGTGCGACCTAAAAATATGAATTTTTTTTTTTATTTTTATTTTTTTTTAGAATGCGGTAAGAACGACTGAAGGAAAAGTGAGCAACTAGCGATACGCTAGGAAATGGTCTGTTGACTCCTACCCTGACCAACGTCAATCCTGGAACCTGCAATCTGAGAAAGCACCGAACGAGACAGAAATGATGGGAGATGATATGAACTTGCGCGTGGGACAACTGGGCCTGTACCCGCAAGCCAGGAAATGAAGGCGGGATGAGGCCTGAGCAGATTGGGTGGACAGGGAGAAAAATGCAGACGTGCCAGGGAAGAGAGTGGGACTGAATCGTGCGGAGGTCGGGTTGAATCGGGGACGTGCCTGCATGGAGGAGTGCGGGCGAGAACCAGCAGAAACCTGGACACAAAACGAGACTGAGTGATACGGGTGAAGACCGACCGGAGGCGGGTGCCTGGTTGGCACCAAGCCAATACAGGACCGACGGGAAAGAGACACTTAGCTCAACACTAGTAGTAGTAGTTGTGGTATGGTCTGAGAAAGGTGAAGAAGGGAAAGGGAGAAGGCTACATGAACCTGAGCGAATCAGGCAACTATACGTGAATGATACATGAACCTGAGCGATTCAGGCGACCGTGCATGAATGCTGCATGAACCTGAGCGATTCAGGCAACCATACACAACGATACATGGACCTGAGTGGTTCAGGCGACTATGCATGAATGATACATGACCCTGAGCGATTCAGGCAGTTGTGCATGAATGAAACATGAACCTGAGCGATTCAGGCAATTATGTATGAATGATTCATGAACCTGAGCGAATCAGACAGTTATGCGTGAATGAAACATGAACCTGAGTGAATCAGGCAACCATGCATGAATGACACATGAACCTGGGCGAATCAGGGCGCTATGCGTGAATGATACGTGGACCTGAGCGATTCAGGCAACCTTACAGGAATGATACATGAACCTGAGCGATTCAGGCAACCATACACAAACGACACATGAACCTGAGCGGTTCAGGTGACTATGCATGAATGATGCATGAACTTAAGCGATTCACGTACAGTCGACTCAGGCGACTGTACGTGAAATATACATGCACCTGAGCGAATCAGGTAAGAATACGTGAAAGATACGGGAACCTGAGTGACCCAGGCCATTGTATGTGGATGAAAGCATGCTCCTAAATGAATCAAGCAATTGAACGTGGATAATACATGCACCCGAGCGGTTCGGCAATTGCACCTGGGAACATGAACCTGCGCGATTCAGGCAGTTACACATACCCAGTGTGGCTGCCCCCGGGTGAGACATGAACCTGAGCCACTCAGGCAATGGCACGTGAAAGACACCCCCAGCAGTGCGGCCTGCGCAACAAGAGATAAATGACCGAGTGATTCCCGTGGGGTGACACTACAGTGGTGGAGGCCGGACCTGAGTGGTTCAGGCGGGCAGACATGGCTTGGGCGACCTGGGCAACTAAGCCTGGAGTGCGCCAACGAGGGCGCTGCTGGAACTTCCCCACCCCCAGGCGAATAACGGCAAGAAGGCTCACCTGGTGTGGTGGGGAAGGCCGGCCGACGATTCTGGCGATGAAGCAGTGTGATGCATGGCACCCGTTGGCGGGCGGGAACCCGGCATCACCTGGAGCGTGCCCAGAAGCGGTGGGAATATGAAGCTTGGCCCGCACGAAATGCACAAGCGAAGACCAGCCCAGGAGTGCAGCGTGACTGGACTATAGTGCGCGCTTGACTATTAACTGAATACTAAGTGACCGGTTATGCCATCAACCACTGTTGGACCCGGCTCCGTTAGATCCGGCATGCAGGAACAGCGGGACCGGGAGCACACACATTATTTTTTATTTTTTTATTTATTTTTTTTTGGACGTTACCTTAACAGAGAAAAAGCCACAATTCTTAACTTTTTGACGAAACCACGAATGAAGCATGGGGCAACCCAACGCATGTTGGGACCCAGAGGTAGCAGAGCCGAGCGTGTGCCAGGGCCATGGCGAGGGTGGCTAGCGGCGCCGGCCCGACCTGCTCAGCTCCGCTATCCCTGACGACCTGAGCCTCCCTACCAACCACTGAAGGAAGCGCCCCCTCTGCCTCACGGAACCCAGCAGCCCCCGGACCGGCGCGCAGTCGCACCGGTCCAAAGACCGCCAACGACCCGTGTACCGCGCTCGCAGCCGCCTGGGGTCCGCTGACAGCGCCGCGCCGCCCCCGGGAGGAGTACCAGGAGCCAGCGGGGGGGAGGGTGAAAACTCTGACCTGCACCGGCAGGACAGTAGCACTGCTGCCTCCAGCCAGGAATACTGCAGAGGCTGCGCCAGAATTGCTAAACTGCCCGTCCATAGTGCTGAAGCAGGGGGGGGGGCCCACCTATCGTGGTAGGTAGCATTACCAGACCCCCCGACGCGGTAATCGCAAAAAGCCGCAAGGGATGTAACCCATTGAGACCTAACAACTGAGCCAATCCCCATAAGGCCGGTAGTTTAAAGAACCCGACGGACCCCTTGCAACCTCCAAACCTGTGCGTGTACCAGGAAGATCCCCGAACGTCTCCTCCGACCACCTCAGCGAGCAGGTTGTATGGGCGGTGCCGCGTGGAGCGCAGCCGGCGTGGAGCTGCGGGCGAGCGCCGGGAGCGGTCTGCAGCATGCTGGTAGGGTGCTGGGGGAGGTCCCGACTCCCCAGGCAATCTAGATGAGAAGGGCCTGACTGCACGTTTGCAGGAGGGGCCTGGACTCTAGGGGAGAGTCTTCTGAAAGAAACAAGCGCGTGACGGCCATCCCCCCTAGATAGGACGCCAGGGGTTAAATAACAGCAGCCCCTCCCACAAATTCAGGCTGTGACCAGTCTTAAATACTAGTAGGCTGCAGTTGTCCCTAGCTTCACAAAGGTGCAACATTATTGTTGAGTAGAAAGAGAATGAGATTGTGTATTGGAAGGCTCAGTCCTCCTATCAATCACAGCAAGGTGAGATGGAGGTGACTTTGGAGTCTGACACCCGGTTGTGGAGCCAGGAATCACAGTGGTCCTCCTACTCCTCCTTCTTGCAGCCGCAATGTTTTCAGTGGAGTCCTCTCTCTCCTCACTGCCCCTTCCTAATGGGATATATTCCTTTTTCCTAACAAGTGGCAAGAAAACCACACCATGACCTATGGCACATAGTCAAGAGAGTCTCCTTAATAATTACATGTGTGAGAGCAGCCACGGTTTGGGATGCCCTGAGAAGGAGGCTTGAGAGGATGCATAGCTGTTTTGATGATGGTGGTAATAGTGGCACGTGTAGCAATGGAATTGGGGGTAGGGGCAATGACAGTGGGGGAAAATGAAGAGCAGGGGAGGGGGGAGCCCACCATGATATCTCACAGTCTGATAAAATGGCAGGGAGGGAAAGGACTCAGATGACGATTGTGTGGTGGACAGGACCTAGGAGTCACTTAGGGGTGCTGAGGAAGAGGCAATATCATTGGAGAAGGGTGGTAGATGCAGCAATAAAGAGCAGAGGCGACATACCTCCCAAAGAACAGCCAGTGCCACATCTGCTTCTGGATCTAGTGTTGATGCTGACACTGTGTGTGGGTTGGACCCAAAACGTGCCAGATCTAAGGGGAACTTGGCTGTCTGTAGCTCTGTGCAAGCAACTCCCATATGGTGCTTTTTCTCCACAAGGTGGGCACATAAGCCGTGTGCAAGATCTGCAGGATTAAAATAACCCGGGGCCATTCAAACACAATCATAAGTACCTGCAAGCTATTGTAGTACATGAGGCGGCATCACCGTATCCATTGGGAAATTATAACTGGCCAGCATTCCCAATCAGAACAAGTATGTCCTCCTTCTCCTGGTCCTCTTTGGGTCAGCCAACCTGCATTCCCAAGCAATTCGGTATCTTTGTACTCATCATCACCAACTCCTGCTAATGCTCTTCCTTGTCCTTAGTTCAATTGTGAGACATCTATAATGGAATGTTTGGCCATGAAAAAACTTTTCTCCTCTAGCAATTTGCTCACCTGGCCACATTGTGAGAGGTGCAGTACCATTCCAGTAGTGCCTTGTACTGTCATGTGGCGGAGAATGCGGGCCACTCCCTGCAATTCTCACAGTGAGGCAAGCTACACTCCACAGTGGACATGGATCCGCTGTTAAGGGCAGTGACAGTACTTGGGCAAGGTGGTCAGCCAATCTGGCTGCCATGAACCTGGAGGAAATAACACATGCTCCCTGCATGGTCCAGAAGACCGTTCCTCTTTTTAGCCATTCTCATGTGGTGAGGAACCCTCTCCTGGAATTGCAGCGTTAGAATGGTCTGCAACTACACGGCTTAATTTGGGGCATTCTAACTCCCTAGAATTCATTTTGCAAATTCTCGAGCATCTGTACAAGCAGTCAAAAGCCATAAACAATTTTGTCATGCACCAGACTGCCTCATCAAGAAGCATGTGTTGTTTACAGGTCCAGTGGCAGCTCATGCCGTTCATGCTGCAGTTGTCTGTCACCACTCTCATATGTATTTTTGAAGAGACTCTGATGCTTATGCAAAAGGTGGTGACGAAAGGAGGAGGAAGAACAGCTAGTGTGTCGTGCTATACACTCTGTAACTGTTGAGTACCCACAATAAGAAATTCCCATGGGGGAGTAGGTTCTGCCACTGGAGGAGGAAGAGGAGTCAGATTCTGAGTTGGAGGACAAAGAGGATGATGATGATGACAGTGACGCCGGCCATGACAGTGGGGGGGGGGGGGGAATAACAGTCTCTTTGGGCAAACTGGCAAGAAAGACGACTACTTGCCATTGACATCAAGCAGTCTGATGATACTGGATAGCCATACTTTTAGAACCTCTTTATCAAAGCAAAATAGAGGAATTCACATTTACAATTTACGTTATTACCAGGAAATAGTGTGTTTGCAGCTTGCTGCAGCTTACGACGAGTAAACACCAGCGTATCTGAAAGAGAGGCCCCTCTTTGTCTCCCGCAAAGTCAACCTTCTACCGATGCCAAAAGCAGCAGAAGCTGCAGCAGCAGTAGAAGTAGCCATATCAGTCTCCTCAGACTGGAACAGTGTTCCGAACTGACACAGCACACTCTCTTTCTTGCCCAGCCTCTAGTGTCATTTTAGAGAGGGTTTTGAGCACTGTGAGGGGCGCAGTAACACCCAAACAAACCCAAATGTCCTCCACCCGTTCTGGTCTTGCTGGCGTGCCCCTTTTTCTTCTGACAATCAACAATTGTGGGTGTCGTATGTGCATGCATTCTGATCCTGTCAAGGTATGATTTTTGGGTGCTTTTTGGATGCTTTTGGATGCATTTAAAAGAAAATGGTATTTAAAAACATTGTGTATGTTTAACCATCATCTGCCCCCGATAAGGGACAATTTTTGGAAGCTTTGGAATATGAAATATAACACTTGTGCTGGCCCCATGTGTTTTTAACCCTTTCATGACTAAGGTTCATTGATGCTCCAGTGTCCAGGTCAAAATTTACAAATCTGACATGTGTCACTTTATGTGGTAATAACTTTGGAACGCTTTTACTTATCCAGGCCATTCTTAGATTGTTTTCTCGTGACTCATTGTACTTCATGATAGTCATAAATTTGAGTCAATATATTTCACCTTTATTTATAAAAAAAATCCCAAATTTACCCAAAATTTTGAAAAATTAGCAATTTTCTAATTTTAAATTTCTGTGCTTTTAAAACAGAAAGTGATACCTCATAAAATATTCATTACTTAACATTCCCCGTATCTCTCTTTTTTAGGACATTAGATGGCTTTTAAGTTTAGAAGCAATTCTTAGAATTTTTTAGAAAATTTCCAAAACCCACTTTTTAAGGACCAGTTCAGGTCTGAAGTCACTTTGTGGGGCTTACATAGTGCAAACCCCCCATAAATGACCCCATTGTAGAAACTACACCCATCAAAACTGATTTTACAAACTTTGTTAACCCTTTAGGTCTTCCACAAGAAATAAAGGAAAATGGAGATGGAATTTCTAAATTTCACTTTTTTGGCAGATTTTCCATTTTGATCCATTTTTTTATTTAACACATCGAGGGTTAACAGCCAAACAAAACTCGATATTTATTGCCCTGATTCTGCGGTTTACAGGAACACCGCACATGTGGTCGTAAACTGATGTTAGGGCTTTTCTATCTTCATTCAGCAGGACCTATGCTGAAGTCACCTCACTCACCATGTTGTGAGCGCGATTACGTCAGCGCAGGTCCTTTTGCAGGTCCTGCAAGAAAAAGAAAGAATACGCAGGAAGAGGTGAACATGGCCGTTTGCCAAATTTGTGGGCAGAAGGTTAAGCATGGATAAGTTGCCAATGTTGCCACCACCGCCCTGCGTCAACACATACAGCATCACTATACAGTGGCCGGGGAGAACCGTGGCTCCGATGTGGTGGTCCAGCCTGCTGCAGCAACCCCTTCATCACCCAGTGGCACGTACCCAATTTCATGCAGTAAATGCCCCACCACCTCAGCCAAAGGGAACTGTCTTTCTTTCCCATCATCTGCTGGTCCTGATGCTCCTGCTCCTTCTCCTCCTAGTCAGTCATTCACTGAAGCAATTGCCAAGAGACAACAGTATGCATGCACTCATCCAATGGCACAGAAGCTGAATGTGTTCCTGGCCAAGTTGCTGGTGCTGCAGTCCCTCCCTTCCAAGTGGTGGACTCTGCACCTTTCAGAGAACTGATGGCTTGTGCTGAGCCGAGGTGGAGAGTCCCAAAATGTCATTTCTTTGCCAAAAAGGCAGTACCAGCCCGGAACATATATGTAGAACAGAAGGTGGGCCAGTTCTTTAGCTTGTTGGTCTCTGCCAAAGTGCAGTGCCGACGTGGGAAGTTTTAACTGTTGTCAAGGACAATATATGTCCTTTATGGCCCACTGTGTAAATGTATTTCCTGCCCAGCCACACGAGCAACTTGGCCAGGTGATGTCACTTCCGCCTCCACATACTCACGGCGTTGGTCCTGCTACAATAGCCGCCTCTGCCTTCTTATCCTCCACCATGTCCTCAGCCTCCACTGCAGGGACAATTCACAGTGCCCCAACAGCATGGAGGGGCACGGCTGTCACGCTATTCTGCAACTAGTTTGCCCGGGCGAACTGAGTCACACAGAGGAGGATCTGCTCGGTGTCCTTCATCAAGAAATCAAATCCTGGCTTTCTCCTCGACAAATCAAAATCGGAACCAAGGTGACTGACAATGGGAAGAACATGGTGTCAGCGCTGCGTCAAGGAGGGCTGAGCCCTGCATGGAGCTGTCAAGGCCACGGTTGTGTGCACCGTGACATGGTTGCCATGCATGCTGTTGCTGGTGGCAACTTGTTGTTGCATTTATATGGCTTCTCCTTTCCCCTGGGTCCTTCCCTTTTTGGTGCTGAAGGGGTTAATTCTATTGCTGGTGTGGATTTAGGTGTTTTTGGGTGTGGTCTCAGGTCTCTTCTTATTCTATTGCTTTGAGACTAAGATCAGTTGGATGTCTGCCTGTGTGTGAGAAGGAGCTTGTTCCTTTTCTGTAATCTATCTGAGGGCCATCCTAGTTGAAAATCGATGTCATCTGCGATGACAACCCTTTGTCTACCGTTCCCCATTGTTGTTATGTGTGGTGCTGCACTTATTGGTTGTTGGTTGTCTAGTTGTTGTTCCGTTTGTGGTCTATCTATGGTGTAGAGGATCCCGTATGGTTGCTAGACATGTCCTGTTTGTTCTGCCTGCGGAAGTGGGCTCTATGGTTTCCTGGAGGGGTGAACCAGACTTCTGTATACAGCGCTGCCTGGTGCCGCCATGCATCTCTCTGCATGGGGGTCCAGGCAGTAACTGGTATACTGGATTCCTGTGTGTGTGTGGGCTCTAGTACCTTTGCACGGGTTACAGTCTTGATGTCAGCAGCAGGTAAGTGTTTTATATTCTGTGATTACCTGCCATCCCAGTTTTGTATACAGCTTCCTTTGTTGCTAGGCCTGTGGGAGACTCCGGTTCATCCGTGTCGTGGATGAACCGGTTGTCTCTTGCCCTGTCTCTTTACCTTAGGTTTATTCAGGGATTCCAGGGTTCTGATGTTCCTGAGTATGGGCAGGTCTACCATCTGGGTCGGCTCATACAGCTATGAGACTAGAGTTGGGTTGAGGGATGCTGTAGGAGATGACTTGCTCCCTTTTCCCTGTTTCCTGAACTAAAAGCGGTGGACATTGTATGGTGGGGAGTTTCCCTCACTCCCCACCCATGACAGGCGCACATGTTCAATCTGGTTGTCAAGCAGTTCCTAAAGTCTTCTGCCCATCTGCAAGAAATCGTCAAAATGGACAGGAAACTTTGCATGCACTTCAGCCACTCGTAAACCACAAAGCACACCCTGCTTGAGCTGCAGCGGCAGAACGGCATCCCCCAACATAGGCTGATATGCGAAGTCTCCACCCATTGGAATTCCAATGGGCCTTTTTTACAACCACTGACGGAGTACAAACCAAACTACTATCGAGACATCCTATGTAGTAAATTGGCTGCTGCCTATGTGCTCTATCGCCCATCCTCATGCAGGTCTGATCGTGGGGCCCTCTGTGCTCACGTTCCACTGCCATGGCTGTTGGGAGGAGTGGGGCAGGAGCAGTACCAGCTCTATCAACAGCAATTTAAGTCTAGATTCGCTGATGAGCAGTTTTCTTCACCTGCCTACTAAAGAAACTACTCACCAGCAGCAGCAGGTAGACATAGAGCAGAACCTGAGCCAGCAGGTTGTGGCATACTTGGACTGAACCCTGCCACCCTACATCGAAGATTCCCTGGACTACTGGGCAGCCAAACTCGATTTGTGGCCTCAACTTGCCGAGTCTGCCCTAGACAAGCTTTCCTGCCAGGCTAGCAGTGTGGCATCAGAGCGTGTGTTTAGTGAGGCGGGGGCCATAGTTACCCCAAGTAAAAGTCGCCTGTCCGCCCAAAATATGGAGAAACTGACCTTTGTGAAGATGAATCAGGCATGGATCAGCCAGGATTTTCAAACACCAGTGCTTGATGCATCAGACTAGATCATCCATGGTGCCACACCTAAACTTTGACAAAAAAGGCCTGTTTGTTCTGGCTACCTTCTTTATCTACTATTTTGATACACTATGTCTTTGGGCCACTCTGTGTTCTCTTCATGCTGCTGCCACCTCACCACTCTGTGGTTTCCTTATGCTGCTGCTACCTAAACACTATGTCACTGGCAGGGGCATTGCTAGGTTCTCAAAAGATCCGGGCCCAAGCCCCAATGAAAATGGCCCATTTTTTTAAGTCACCCTTTTCCCCCACACACCGCATTTTGCTATACAGCAGCACATACCTGTCACATCCAGGGCCTCCCAAGTGACATCTTCTCTGATGTAGATCTTCGCTGTCATCATCTTCTCCATTGTGTCCGTGTAACTTCTCTCAGCCGCCTCGTCTCTGCAGAGCCCCCACAGTGTTATCCTGCTACTCGCTGTGCTCCCCAATACCCCACACACTATCCTGATAAAAAATTACTGCCCCCATAGTGCTCATAGTCCCACCAATAGTAATTTCCTTCTAGAATGCCCTCATTAGTAACACTGCTTCCTTCAGTGCCCCCAACAGTGATAATGATCCCCAAGAATGCCCTCATTAGTAATACTGCCCCCTACAGTGCCCCCAACCATGATAACACTTCCCAAGAGTTCCCCCATCTCTCTCTATCTACAGTCCCCACCAATATACAGTCCCATGTAAACAACATCACCTCCTCCCCTGCCGCCTTCAACATACAGTCCCAAGTAAATAATATCACCTCCTTCCCAGCTGCCTCCAACATATAATCCCATGTAAACATCATCCCCTCAATATACAGTCCCATGTAAATAACATAATTCCCCCCAACCAGCCACCTTCAACGTTCATTCCCATGTAAATTACATCACCCCCTCAACATTCAGTCCCATGTAACTAACATCATTCCCACCCACCAGCCACCTTCAACATTCAGTCCATTGTAAATAACATCGCCCCCTCAAAATTCAGTCTCATGTAAATAACATCACTCCCTCCTACAGCAGTCATCAACATACAGTCCCATTTAAATAGCATCAATGCCTCCCCCAGCCCACTTCAACATACGGTCCCATGTAAATATAGTAAAAGGAGTGACTCACCAATACATGAAGCTATGGAAATTGGGTGCTCTGGTCTGTAATCTGGTACCCAACCAGATAATGTAAATAATATATAATGCAGGTTGAGACCGGCACTCGCAGTCTGGAGCTATAGCAGGAGCAGAAGATTCACCATATGCAATATTATATATATAAAACCACAATTTATTAAGGATAAAGGAAGAGATAAAATAAAAATATAAGGATAAAAGACATCAGGAATAAAAAATGTAAATAACATCACTCCCTCCCACAGCCACCTTCACATCGCTATTATGGATTCCGTTTTTGTTTTCCGTTATAACATGGTTATAACGGAAAATAGCGGAATCTATAAGATGGAAGTCAAAACGGAAGCCTATTATAGAAGACTATGGGAATCATAACGGATCAGTCTGGTTTCCGTTATGCAAGATGGAAAACAAAATCCTGTCATCAGAACTTTTTTTCCGTTCTGCATAACTTAAACCAGATGGATCCATTCTGCTGCCCATAGACTTGTATTATAAAGGATCAAAATGGAATGCCTCTTAACCCCTTGAGAACCTCCACTGTACATGTACCACGGTCTCTAAACATGACGCCTGCTCGCACGTGCAACGGGCGCCATAGCCACCGGGTTTCTGCTATTTTATATAGCAGAGACCCGCTGCACATATATTCAATCAGCCATAAGGCTGATCGCATACATTTTCCCTCTCAGATACCGTGGTCAAATGTGACCGTGGCATCTGAACAGTCCAGAAGTAGAGCTGCATGCTTCGGCTCGGGTAACAGCTTTTCCCGGCTGAGATTGGGGGAACCTGCTACCTTGATCTAAAAGACGGAAGCCTCAAGCAGGCTATGGAGTCATGGGCAGTCTAATGATTGCCAGTTATAGTCAACCAAGGTGACTTAAAAAAAGTAAATAAAAGTTAAAAAAAAGTTTTTATAAATATAAAAAAGTTAAAAAAAAAAAAAAAAGTACCAATCATGGGCATTGCGGCATGCAAAACTGACCATACAATAAAATATAATATAAATGGCATACGGCAAATGGCATAACGGAAAAAAAAAATAAATCCAGCCAATTTTCCATTTTTTGCCACTTCAACTCCCTAATTTTTTTTTTATAAAAAAGTGATCAAAAAGTCGCACACACTTCAAATACGTATCACTGAAAAGTACAGATCGCTGCCCAAAAAATGAGCCTACACACAGCCCTGTACACATAACTACAAATATGAATAAAAATAGATAGGGCACTCTAGCATTTGGGTACCGCAGAGGTAATAATGGGCCAATAATTGTAAAATCCCTATAGTTTATTAATAAAATAAAAAAAATAAAAAACAATTCAGTCAGAGATTAGAGTTTTCCTGAGTAAAGTGCATAAGTGTCATAAATAGTGATGAGCGGCAGGGGCAATATTCGAATTCGTGATATTTCGCAAATATTTGGGCGAATATTCGCCATATATTCGAAAATTCGCAAATTCGTAATCTCCAGACAATATTTTCTTGTTTGCGAAAATTCGCATAAAATTCGCATAAATTAGCATAAAAATTCGCATAAACTGGCATTTAAAAGATACCTTTTAAATACCAGCTTATGCGAATTTTTTATGCGAATTTTCGCAAACAAGAAAATAATGACATTATTTTCATGCATGCGAAAATTTTCATATAGAAAATTCGCATAAAGCGAATATTCGCAATTGCGAATATATTTAGCGATATTCTAAATATTCGCGAATTCTCGAAGTGCTGATATTCGCGATTAAAATTTGCAATTCGAAAATTCGTGATCAACACTAGTCATAAATATCAAATTAAATCTGTTACCAGCTCCAACAGCCAAATAGCCACAACTATATTAAATACTGGTCAATGTCCCAGATACATTAAAACAAATGCAACATATGTTTGGTTATGCAGCGCCCACCCTGTATTTGTAGGGTCTCCGTATTCAAATAATGATCGTTCCTCCTTTACTGGTAAGAGCGGCGTCCCACTCACCAGTATAAATTTGCGGCGTCCGGCTGAGTCAAATGCGCATGTAAATACAGTTCACGATCGATTCCTTACCACCTTCGTGGTATCCACTAGATCGACCTTACCAGGTTTGTAGTAATATGCCCTCGACACGGTACTTCTCTTATGATGTAGATTGTAGATTATAGTCCGGTCTCAAGAGCTACCTTCCCGTATCTCACCTCGGCGTTGCACGTGCGGGTCTCGTGGATGGAGATTCCGGATTATGCCAACGTCAGTTCCTGTGGGTTTTTTGGGATTATTCGGCTGCAAATTTCCTGGTAATTAATGGTCCAATATTCGTGGATATGGATTAACACGGGGGAATATTACCAAACGCGTTTCGGGGTTTGTTTCAAAACGACCCCTTCTTCAGTAGGAGCACTTACTTTCTGGCGTTATACCGCTCTAGTGCGACATACTATTTTCAACTCATAACTACAAATATGTTAAAAGGGTTAGAATATGGTGATAAAATAGTTATTTTTTTCTCAAAGGTTTTAATTTTTTTTCCAGTATTAAAACGTTATACAAGTGTGGTATCGTTGTAAGCATACTGACCCTAGAGAATGAAGATAAAAGATAAATTTTACCGCATAGTGTATGGTGTCAGTATTTTCCCAATTCTACCCTATTTGGATTTTTGTTTTCTGATTCCCACTACATGGTATACAACCGTACAGACAAAGCCCTCATAAGGCTATGTGAAGGGAAAAATAAAAAAGTTAGGACTATAGGATGGCGGGGAGTGAAAAGCAAAAAAGCAAAAATGGAAAATCTCAGGTTCCTCTAAGGGTTAAAAACTTCCGCTTTGACTTCCCTCTTATGGATTCCATTATAACATGGTGACGGAATCCATAACGGTGATATGAACCTGCCCTAAATAACATAATCCCCTCCCACAGCCGCCTTCAACATACAGTCCCATGTAAATAACATCACTCCCTCCCACAGCTGCCATCAACATACAGTCCCATATAAATAACATCACTCCCTCCCCTAGCCCCCTCCACCACACAGTTCCATGTAAATAACATCCCTCCCTTCAACCCTAACATACAGTTACAGTTAAATAACCACAACTCCGAGCATTGCTCTGCCTCTTCCTTCACTTACCTCTCCTCATGTAGCAAATCTCATCACAGCTTCTTCCCCCAGGTCTTCTCCTCTTTATTGATGTCCTGTCCTGAACTGATCACATGATGGTGATATCATCACAGGTCCTTCTCAACCACTGCCTGTTTTACTGGTCACATGATCTGTAATGTCATTCAGGGGTTTGGGACAAAACATTAGGGGCCCATGCCCTGAATGTTTTAACCTAGCAATGCCCCTGGTCACTGGGCCACTCTGTGGTCTCATCATGCTGCTCCCACCTTACTACTATGTCACTGGGCCACTCTGTGGTCTCCTCATGCTGCTGCTACCTCAACACTATGTCACTGGGTCACTGTGTGGTCTCCTCATGTTGGGCCACTATTTTGCCTTTTTGTCCTGGTTGATATCATCATTTATTTGACCCTTCTTCTGATCTGTCAGATGGAAGGAAATATGAGACGCACAATGGATCCTGTCTATGTAGCAGCTGTAGGGCATGTTTGAAATAGACTCTATTTTGCATAAGAATTGGCTTATGATTTGGTAGCCAAAAGCAGGAGTGGGTACAAAACACCGAAGACATGCAAATATTCCATTCAAGTGTCATCTCTGTTTTGGATCCACTCCTGTTGTTTTTTTGGGCTTTAGCAATACTGATGCATTACTAAAAGAGAAAACGTGGTGTACAGTCACAGATGAGCAGCAGTACCCTTATCCAGGAGTAGATTCAGTCTCCCTAATACAGTAAAATCCAAAAGCAATTTCAGGGACCGCGCTAATTCCAGCAGTTAAGACACAATGCAGACTCCACACTCGATCCAACAAATAGCTGTTCACAATACACTCCTCTGGACCTCTCCTGCAGCGTCTTGCCACCAACCGAAGCTTTCAATATATGACACCAGTACCGTCACAAAGAAGAGAAGCACATGGCGCAATACCCAAGTGGTAAAGTAGGTTTCCAATTTATTGTACTTACAAAATCCACGTGGTAAAAAGCATATTAAAACGCGCCCGACCTGGGTTTCGCCTTAGGCTTCGTCAGGGGCTGAGGGAATGAACTCCCTCAGGTCGGGTATTATGTAACCTTCCGTAATTTCTCCGGAACAACACCCAACTTCTGTTTTGTCCGGAGAGAAGGTTACATGCATTGAATCAAAACACTTTAATCCCTTAAGGACCCATGACGTATGGGTATGTCATGGGTCCGGTCCATAAGCATGGCGCCCGCTCCTGCCGGCTGCGGGCACGATCGCTGCAGGGGTCCGGCTGTTTCTTGTAGCTGACCCCTGCGGCTAATGATGCCAATCGCATTCATTTTACCCCGCAGATGCCGTGGCATCTGCGCGCACTAAAACCGAAAGTAAAACTTTCGGCAGCTCTCCGGCTCCCCCTAGTGGTGATCGGGGGAATCGCAGCACTGGATGTAATAGCCTCAAACTCAATGAATTATTCGAGGTTACTACTTACTATTTCCTATGCAGCACTTGTTAGCAATAGGGCTTCATAGGAAAGTAGTAAAATCCTCATAAACTCCAATACAAGTGTATTGGAGTTTATGATAGAAGCAATCAGATGACTGATTTATATGGATCCCTATGGGACCTATATAAAAGTGTAAAAGAATTTTTTTTTTTAAAAATAAATAAAAAAAAACTAAAAATTCAAATCACCCCCCTTTCCCCAAAATTAAAATAAAATAATAAAAAAATAAAAAAAATACACATCATGGGTGTCGCATAGTGCAAAACCACCCGTAGTATAAAAATATATTCCCCATACGGTAAACAGAAAAACTGAAAAAAGTGCCCAAATGGCCCATTCGCTGTTTTTGGACGCTTCATTTCCTAAAAAAAAATTAAATAAAAAGTGATCAAAAAGTCCTACACACCCCATAATGGTATCAACTAAAACTTCAGATCGCCACACAAAAAGTAAGCCCCCATACAATGCCATACACTTAATTACAAAAAAGTTATAGGGGTCAAAATATGGCGACAAAAAAATTCATAAAAAATTTCCCACATTTGAATTTTTTTTCACTATCCAAACTCAAGAAAAACTATACATATTGGGTATCGCCAAATTTGTACTGACCTGTAGATCGTAATCGTAATTTAAAATCCGTAAAACTGTGGTGGAATTGCTTTTTTTTTGCTATTTCACCCCATTTGGATTTTTTTCCCCGCTTCCCACTACATTGTATGCAATATTATATGGTGGTGTTGGAAAGTACAACTTGTCACGCAAAAAAAAAGGCCTCATATGGCCATGTGAACGTAAAAATAAAAAAGTTATGGCTCTCAGAAGGCAGGGAGCACAAAACGAAAAAATGAAAAAACTCCGAGTCCTTAACCCTTTAAGGACCTTTAAGGAACCATAGGGAACTATATCTTACAATCATCTGATTGCGATTTTCATACATTCCAATGCAGTAGCATTGGAATATCTGAAAAAATCGCATATTTCCTATGAAGCCTATTACAGGCAAGGCTTCATAGGAAATACTACAGAGCAGCCTGGGTTTGATTCATAGAGACCCAGGCTACTACAGGAGCGCTCCGGCTCCTCCGATCGCCACACGGGGGAGCCGGAGCGCAAACCGAAGATAAAACTTTCATTTTGTGCGCACTCAGATGCCATGGTCAGGATTGACCACGGCATCTGAGGGGTTAAATGTCCGTGATCGGCATCGCTGCCAGTCGCGGACATTAGCCGCGGGTGTCTGCTACAGGAACCATGTGGACACCCGCGGCTAAGGCGCCCGCATGGAGCAGGAGCGGGCGCCATCTTTAAAGACCGGACACAGGACGTACATGTACGTCCTGTGTCCTTAAGAGGTTAAGGGGTTAAAAACAGACACTTATGCAATAAAAATGCCACATCTAAAAACACTCATTAAAATAGAGATGCATTGTAGAAACAATATTTGCATAAAAATTATTTGAATATTTCATAAACTATACGGCTTCCACATTATGACATATACGCTGCCTTAAAGTCCCATTCAATGTTAAGGCCATGTGGTAGGAGGGTGCCCACCTCATAGATCCACTCTGCTTCCTGTTGTTTATCTGTTTTACAGGGACCCCCCCCCCTCTCCAATGTCTGGGCACCAATTCAACAGCGCAGAATCTTAAACCAGTAGGATTTTTTTGATGCACTTTTTTAAAACGGGCCGAAACACTATGGGTCTCTAGACCTTTCCTAATGTTTCGGACATGTTCAGCTATACAGGTTTTTAATTTTCTTAAAGTTCTACCGATGTACTGCAATTTGCAGGGGCACTCTAACAAGTAGATGACCCCCACTGTTTCGCATGAAAGGTTCGCTTTTATTTTACACTCCTTCTGTTTGGATGTTGATATCACCATAGTTTTATTCATGTTTCTTTTGTTTTCCTGGGCGCTATTTTTACACCCCGTACAAAATCTGCACCATGTGAAAACGTCCCGATAAATGTGGGATCCCATTTCTTTATTGGAACATCCATGTACTATTTTATTTCTTACAGTTGGGGCTCGTTTAAATATAAAGGGGGGTTTGTCTGAAATTAGTTTGCCTATTACGCCATCATTCTTAACACCATTCCTGTTTATTATTTCCTTAATACGAGGGCAGTGGATAGAATAAGTGGTGGAGAAAGCAAATTTAAACCTATCACCATTGTTCCTCTTTTTATGTCGGTCGTTGATTTCTTCAACTTTATTCGTTAGACTGTTGTGTCTTACTTCTTCCTTCTGTTTACACAGCAGATCCATCTCATATCCCTTTTCCTTAAAGGGAACCTGTCACCAGGATTTTGTGTATAGAGCTGGGGACATGGGCTGCTAGATGGCTGCTAGCACATCCGCAATACCCAGTCCCCATAGCTCTATGTGCTTTTATTGCGTTAAAAAATGGATTTTAGCAATATGCAAATTAACCTGATATGACTCCTGTGTCCAGAGAGGAGTCATATTTTCTGAGCGCAGGACCGCCCCGCGTCCTCCGAATCTCCTCCTTGCTGGCCGACGTCACAGAGCTGGAGCGCCGAAATCTCGCGATGTGCGAGCTAGCGCATGCGTAGTTCGTTACCTGTGCTGATGCCAGCACAGGGAAGGAACATGATGCCGACACTGCGCATGCGCTAGCTCACGCATCGTGAGATTTCGGCGCTCCAGCTCTGTGACGTCGGCCAGCAAGGAGGAGATTCGGAGGACGCGGGGCAGTGCTGCGCTCAGAAAATATGACTCCTCTCCGGACACAGGAGTCATATCAGGTTAATTTGCATATCGCTAAAATCCTTTTTTTAACGCAATAAAAGCACATAGAGCTATGGGGACTGGGTATTGCGGATGTGCTAGCGGCCATCTAGCAGCCCATGTCCCCAGCTCTTTACACAAAATCCTGTGACAGGTTCCCTTTAAACCTTTCTAGGATTATATTTCTTTGCATTTCAAAATCACCAACTTCAGTGCAGTTGCGTTTAATTCGCTGTAGTTGCCCTTTAGGAACATTTAGGATCTAAGGTCTATAGTGGCAACTGCTTCTATCGATGTAACCATTGCGATCTGTAGGTTTAAAGTAGGTTTTTATTTTCCCTTGTTCAACCGCAATTTCCAGATCTAAAAAATGGATCACATTTTTACTCACATTCTCAGTTAATACAATGTTCCAAGAATTTTTATTAATAAATTTGATAACATCCTTAAGCGTGGTCTCTGTACCATGCCAAATGCAAATGTATCTCTTCCATAATCACAGGCAGCCTTCTCCACTTTCTACACACAACAGGGGGTTGATATAAAAATGTTTCCAGTATGACATAAATATATTTGCAAAACTGGGTGCAAATTTAGCACCCATAGCAACGCCAGGTGTTTTGAGGTAAAAATTATTATTGTACCAAAAGTAGTTATGATTAAGACAATATTTTATGCAGTCCACAATAAATGTTTTATGTTCTTCACTCATTTTTTCATCTTGATCCATATAGAATCGTACTCCCCTTATTCCTATTTCATTGGGTATTTTGGTGTATAAGGACGTGACATCAAGTGTCACCAAGTATATGTTCTCTGAGATGTCGTAACATCCCCTACGGATTTCTAATATATGCCCCGTATCCCTGAGATAGGAGGGGGTCGTAGGGACATATTTCTGTAGGAATATATCTATGTATTCTGAGATCCTACTGGTTATTGAATTCAACCCCGAGATAATGGGTCTCCCTGGGGGCTGTTCGGTATTTTTATGTACTTTAGGTAAATAGTAAATAATTGGAGTTCTGGGATGATCGTTATTAAGATATTGGAATTCTTTTTTATTCAAGAGCCCTTGTGCCAGACCCCTATCAAGGAGAACTCCCAGATCTCTTTTATACTCAACAAGTGGATTGGCTCTTAATTTTTTTATATGTGTTATGATCGCTGAGGATTCTTTGCATATCCGTATTATAATCCGCTTTATCTCAAACCACAATTCCACCCCCTTTATCTGCTGGTTTCACCACTAATTGTTCATTTTTTTCCAAGCCCCTTAAAGCCTCTTTTTTTTTTTCTATTCAGATTGTCCTTTGTTCTATCTCCATACTTTATCTCATGTAGTCCTTTTAAAACACCACGTTTAAAGGCCTCTATACATTTATATTCCTTGTTCTCTGGATAAAAGGTGGACTTGTTCCTCAAATCTGTATAGATCCTACAATTTTCTGTTTGTGATGTCTGTATGGGATTTTTCCCTAAATATTTTCCCTAAATATTTAATATGAATATGCTTTTTACCACGTTGATTTTGTAAGTGCAATAAATTGGAAACCTACTTTACCACTTGGGTATTGCGCCATGTGCTTCTTTTCTTTGTGAAGGTACTGGTGTCATATATTGAAAGCTTCGGTTGGTGGCAAGACGCTGTAAGAGAGGTCCAGAGGAGTGGATTGTGAACAGCTATTTGTTGGATCGAGTGTGGAGTCTGCACTGTGTCTTAACTGCTGGAATTAGCGCGGTCCCTGAAATTGCTTTTGGATTTTACTGATGGATTACTGACCAAATGCTGACCTAAATATCAGTGACGTCAGCACAAACTTACTGCTGACACCCTCTCCACCCTGTCAGGGGGGGCTCTACTTGTATAAGCGTTTAATAGAACAGGTTCTGTAGACATCTATGTGGAAACAGCTGCCGGTGTAAAAGGAGTGTGTTTCTTCTTGAAGCTAACATCGACCTGTAAGGCTGAGTTAACACTTGAGTTAGTTGGTCAGTTTTGGCCCCATAACTGCCCAAATAAGTGAAGTGTGCAGTGATTCTAAGAGCGACGCCTGTCATCTGCATGTCATACTGACCCACAGTATTATTTCACTACCAAAGCAGACTCCCTATGTGTGTTACTGCAACACACAGTGTTCTACACCACTATAAAGGCTCTCAGCAGCCAGGAAATAGAAGTTTTTTAATAAAAAACGCCGCAAATATATTCGTATCTAACCAAATTCTTTTCAAAAAAATTTGGTGAACCAGTGAATCGAATTTTTGAAAAATTCGCTCATCTCTAGTAATAATCAAAACCGCACTTTATAGTCGGTCTTCATGGTTAATGGCTGTGCGGCACCTTTAATGCACCTTTAAACAGGGACTTTTGTTGGTATGGTGTTTGGCTGGTTAGGTGGGGGCACAATATGCAAATTATTGCTGTTGTGGCCTGCAATCTCCTACAGGTTATTTGATAGTAAACACAGAATACTAATCAGCTCTGGCATACCCACTTCTCCAACCCCAGCACTCTCCCTTGTTCTGCCATTTGCTTTTCCTCCTATTCTACATCATCTAATATTTTTAATGTTAATTTTAAACAGTTTTTACACTCAGAAGCCGCGATCGTGGCATCTGAGGGGTACAATGATGGGGGTGGCGCTATCGCAGCTCCCTTTCATTGCACCCTACTTACAAAAAAATGCGCTTCGTGAGGAAGTAATTCGTCACAAAGCAAATTTTTTTGTAAAATTCGGCAAATCAGCTAAATTGAACTTATACATTTTTTATATATATCTCAAAAAATCCGGATAGCATAAAGTTCCTTTTAAAATCAATTGTTTATTTAAATATCTTAATTTAAAAACATACACAAAATTTCATATCATGGAAACCATTCACAAAAAACGCCACAATATCCTGCAGATATATTATTAACATGGGCAATACCACTTAAGGTGACTCATTTTCAGTATAGTGGACTAGTATAGTAAACAACTCCTAAAGTCCTCCTGATCACATGTAAACAGCCGGTCCGTATTCCCATTAGTCTGTTTAGACCATATATCACCTCACACTAAACAGTGCCTACGGAGGAGGAGAGCTCTCCTCCTGACGAAGCAAACACGCGAAACGCGCGTAGAGGGGGCGCCCGTCCTGCATAGGAATACTTGGGATTTTAAGGGTATGTGACCTCGGATTATTTATATCTCTGTACATGCTAGTTAGGTCCTGATACTAATAGAGAGGAGTGTAGCACCTTATGTTCATGAAGGCCCGTAGGCACTGTTTAGTGTGAGGTGATATATGGTCTAGACAGGCTAATGTGAATACGAACTGGGTGTTTACATGTGATCAAGAGGACTTTAGGAGTTGTTTACAACAGAGGCCACTATACTGAGGATTAGTCACCTTAAGTGGTATTGCCCATGTTAATAATATATCTGCAGGATATTGTGGCGTTTTTTGTGAATGGTTTCCCTGATATGAAATTTTGTGTATGTTTTTAAATTAAGATATTTAAATAAACAATTGATTTTAAAAGGAACTTTATGCTATCCGTATTTTTTGAGATATAGATAATAGTTTGAAGGATAGCGTTCTAGGACGCATGCAATATATTGATCGAATTGAGACAGGATTGATTTTATAAAATTTTTTGTAAAATTCACTCATCTCTAATTACAACATAAGTGTCCATCAGTGCTATTCAGAATTAAATCTTAAAAAGCTGTATAATGAAAATGAAAAAATAAATGTGTGCTTCAAAAAAGCTCTATGTAAGCCGAGACTTAGGCCTCATTCACACATAGGTGGATTTTCATGGACCACGGTCCATGAAAACCCGGCATGCCTTCCTGCTGAGTGCGCAAGCGCACGGGGTCATTGGTTGCTATGATGCTGTGCGCTTCGTGCCGCCACCGTTGTACAGTAATACACTTGTATGATATAGCAACCAATGACGCCATAGGTTACTATGATGCTGGGAGCATCAGGCCGCCCGCGGTACTATTGTCCCGCACTCATATGGGTGGGTTCACACTAGCATTAGCGATTCCATTATGGCTTTCCATTATAACGTGGTTATAACAGAAAATAACGGAATCCATAAGACGGAAGGACGGATCCATTCTTCTGCCTATAGACTTGTATTATGACGGAATGCCAAACGGAAGCCTTTAAAAGGCATTCCGTTTGCTTTCTGTCCTAATAGAAGTCTATGGAAATCAAAACTGACCCGTCTGGTTGCCGTTATGCAAGACGGAAAACAAAGGACTTTGTTTTCCATCTTGCATAACGGGACCCAGGCAGATCCGTTATGCTTTCCCATAGACTTCTATTAGGACGGAAAGCAAACAGAATGCCTTTTAAAGGCTTCCGTTTTGCATTCTGTCTGGGCATTCCGTTATTTTTCATTATAACCATGTTGTAACGGAAAGCCATAATGGAATCCCTAACGCTAGTGTGAACCCACCCTCACTCATAGCGTCTCGTTTGCATATATTGTATATATGCAAACGGTTGTATATATGTAAACTAATAGATTGTAAGCTCTTGCGAGCAGGGTCCTCATTCCTTTTGTTATAAATATTGACTTGTCTTTTGCTAAGTTATTTATTACTTTTTGTACATGAACCCCTGAACTTTAAATCGCTGTGGAATATGTTGATGCTATATATATAAAGATTATTATTGTATATTAAAAGAATTTTCTCAGCAATCTGGGCACATACTGTAGGAACACAACACAATTGCTTTCAGCTGCCAAGTGCACATGCAACAAGTCAGCCGTTTCATAGGTACAAATCTGACAGATGCACTTTAATGCCATCTTCTTACTTACATAGGGTGCTCCCCATTTCATATTCTTTCTTGCATATACTGCTTTCTGTGCTCAACGTCGTTCGTCATAGGGATTGGGGATTGTAATTAGGGATGAGCGAATCAACTTCGGATGAAACATCTAAAGTCGATTCGCATAAAACTTCATTTCAATACTGTACGGAGCGAGATCTCCGTGCAGTATTAGAATGTATTGGCACCGATGAACCGATGTTATTACTTCGCGAAGTTTCGCGAGACTTTGCATAATGACTTCAGAAATTGATTTATACTGTAAAAAAACATTTCCCGAACTTGAGTTCGGTTTCAAGGTACATCGGAGCCAGTACATTCTAATAATGTACGGAGTGCTCGCTCCGTACAGTATTAAAACAAAGTTTTATGAGAATCGACTTCGGATGTTTCATGCAAAGTCAATTCGCTCATCCCTAATTGTAATACTGGAGCAGACTACTTTATTTAGTAAAAGACTAACTTATTCGATAAAAGACTAATTTTTTCGCTACAAGTAAAACTAAAAGAATAATTTTTCTGACAAAAAAAGCCGATCATCTCATTGGCTACACTTCTGTGTGAAGAAGCTATTTATTTGTACTGCCCACAGGGTATTAAATAAGACTGATTTGTAACACTGAATCAAACTAACTGTTTGGCTAATAGAAGTGGTTAAATATTAATGTGGATACGCCACAAACAGTAGAATGAAACAGATGTATCACCCCAATTTGTGAATCAGGGCCTAATAGAATTGCTTATCTATAAGTCAAAGTGGACACACCACAAACAGTAGAATGAAACAGGAGTATCACCCCACTTTGTGAATCAGGGCCTAATAGAATTACTTATCTATTAATCAATGTGTCTATCTTTACCAGATCAGATTAAGTATGAATTGCGCAGCAGATGTACTAGATAAACACCCCTATATATTAGACCGCATGTTGACGCTGAGTCTGACACACAGTAAGTCTATGCATAACAGGACAGATTTAATATGAACACAGTCTCTCCCTATGCTCAGTTCACAGTAAAATGATTGGCGACTGTGCAGGATGAGGCTTTTGTAGGGCTATGACATCACAGGGAATGGCTGTCTGCTGATTGGTTGGCTTCAGTTCATTATGGGTCGTATCACATTCCCGGGCTTCTTACTTTCAATTTGTAACACATGTAGCCACCATTTAAGGGGAAAAAAGATTTCTCACCACAAAGCACGAAGGAGGAACTTCGGATTTTTGGCAAATCAAATTTATTCTGAAATTTTATGAAAATCGAAGTCAATTTGTTTTACTTCGATTCGCTCAACACTAGAGGCTTTAATGGAGGTCTATCCTCTTTGGCAATGAGTCCTGCTTTTGTCTCGAATGTAATGATAGCTGGAGATTGGTCTGGAGATCATGTAATAAATGTCATGAAGACTCAATTATTAGGGGTACAGATAGGGCGATCTGTCACAAAGACAGGGATCGTCGAACGGTGTGTTGTCTTCCTGGCGCTCGAGTTCAATACATCGCGGATCGGGTTGACAGATTACTGGGAGGGGATGGAGAAGATCCAGTGGTCATGGTCCATATTGCAACCAATGACAAATTTAGAGGTAGGTGGAGCGTTCTTAGGTTAAAAGCTTAGGGCAAGGACCTCAAAGGTAGTGTTTTCCGAAATACTACCTGTACCATGAGCCACACAAGAAAGGCAGCGGGAGATTAGGGAGTTTAACAAGTGGGTCAAGAACTGGTGTAGGAAGAAGGGGTTTGGGTTCCTGGAGAACTGGGCCCACTTCTCTGCCGGCTACAGCATCTATTGTAGGGATGGACTGCACCTCAATGGGGAAGGGGCAGCTGTGTTGGGGAAGAAGATGGCTAGAAGGTTGGAGGAGTGTTAAAACTAGGGACTGAGGGGAGGGTAATTACATTATAGGATGGGAAGATGCAGATAGAGACCGGGGGTGAGGTAATGGGACTGGGGGAGGAATGGAAGGAGGGACTAGAAAAGTTCAGAAGGAAAGGTGTAGGGTACAAAATATACATAAACCTCTTAATTGTATACTAATACCAGAAGCCTGACTAATAAAACTAGTGAACTGGAATTAGTGATGTGCTTGGAGGACTATGACATGGCTCGATGATAGCTATGATTGTGCAATTATTGTATGGGGTTACAGTCTGTTTAGAAAGGATCGCCAAAACTGGACAAGGAAAGGGCTCTGCCTTTATGTAAAGTCCTGTCTAAAGCCCACAGTCCCAGAAGATATAAGTGAGAGGCATGAACATGTGGAGTCACTGTGGATAGAAATACATGGAGGCAAAAAAATAAATAAAATGCAATAGGAGTTTATAATAAACCACCTAATATTCCAAAAAAATAGAAAATAAAATCAGCCAAACTGGAGACCAAAATATGAATTGCCAAAGAGAGCAAAACTAACCCTAAAATGTTCTTCAATTATATAAATGGTAAAAAGTATAAATCTGAAGGTGTCTGCCCATATAAAGCATTGGAGGTGAGGGCCTGAAGCCCAGCAAACCCCATAAAACATTACAGTAATGGCCTACAGGTGAGCTGAAGGTATAAAGCATTGGAGGTAAAGGCCTGAAGCCTAGTGAACCCCATAAATCATTGCAGTAATGGCCTACAGGTGAGCAGACGGTATAAAACATTGGAGGTGAGGGCCTGAAGCCTAGTGAACCCCATAAAATATTGCAGTTATGGGCTACAGGTGAGCGGACCTTATAAAGCATTCGAGGTGAGGGCCTGAAGCCTAACGAACCCCATAAATCATTGCAGTGATGGCCTACAGGTGAGCAGTAGGCATAAAGCATTGGAGGTGAGGGCCTGAAGCCTAGTGAACCCCATAAGATATTGCAGTGATAGGCTACAGGTGAGCAGACCTTATAAAGCAATGGAGGTGAGGGCCTGAAGCCTAACAAACCCCATAAAACATTTCAGTGAAGGCCTACAGGTAAGGGGATGGTATAAAGCAGGCATCCTCAAACTGCGGCCCTCCAGCTGTTTTAATACAACAACTCCCACAATGCCCTGCTGTAGGCTGATACCTGTAGGCTGTTCGGGCATGCTGGGAGTTGTAGTTTTGCAAAAGCTGGAGGGCCGCAGTTTGAGGATGCCTGGTATAAATCATTGGAGGTGAGGGCCTGAAGCCTAGTGAACCCTATAAAATATTGCAGTGATGGGCTACAGGTGAGCAGACCTTATAAAGCATTGGAGATGAGGGCCTAAAGCCTAGTGAAACCCATAAAACATTGCAGTAATGGCCTACAGGTGAGCGGATAGTATAAAGTATTGGAGGTGAGGGCCTGAAGCCTAGCGAACCCCATAAATTATTGCAGTAATGGCCTACAGGTGAGCAGACGGTATAAATCATTGGAGGTGAGGGCCTGAAGCCTAGTGAACCCCATAAAATATTGCAGTGATGGGCTACAGGTGATCAGACCTTATAAAGAATTGGAGGTGAGGGCCTGAAGCCTAGCGAACCCCATAAAACGTTGCAGTAATGGCCTACAGGTGAGAAGACCTTATAAAGCATTGGAGGTGAGGGCATGAAGCCTAGCGAACCCCTTAAAACATTGCAGTAATGGCTTACAGGAGAGCGGATGGTATAAAGCATTGGAGGTGAGGGCCTGAAGCCTAGAGAACCCCATAAAACATTGCAGTCATGGCCTACAGGTGAGCAGATGGTATAAAGCATTGGAGGTGAGGGCCTGAAGCCTAATGAACTCCATAAAATAATGCAGTGATGGGCTACAGGTGAGCAGACCTTATAAAGCATTGG
This sequence comes from Bufotes viridis, assembly GCA_033119425.1. Taxonomy (NCBI): domain Eukaryota; kingdom Metazoa; phylum Chordata; class Amphibia; order Anura; family Bufonidae; genus Bufotes; species Bufotes viridis. Next base: position 263,603,464 of record CM065590.1, on the reverse strand, counting down.
AGGTGAGGGCCTGAAGCCTAGAGAACCCCATAAAACATTGCAATATTGGCCTACAGGTGAGCAGACCTTATAAAGCATTCGAGGTGAGGGCCTGAAACCTAGCGAACCCCATAAATCATTGCAGTGATTCCCTACAGGTGAGCAGAAGGTATAAAGCATTGGAGGTGAGGTCATGAAGCCTAGTGAACCCCATAAAATATAGCAGTGATAGGTTACAGGTGAGCAGACCTTATAAAGCATTGGAGATGAGGGCCTGAAGCCTAGCGAACCCCATATAACATTGTAGTAATGGCCTACAAGTGAGCGGACGGTATAAAGCATTCGAGGTGAGGGCCTGAAGCCTAGCGAACTCCATAAATCATTGCAGTGATAGCCTACAGGTGAGCAGACGGTATGAAGCATTGGAGGTGAGGGGCTGAAGCCTAGTGAACCCTATAAAATATTGCAGTGATGTGCTGCAGGTGAACAGACCTTATAACGACGAATTGGAGGTGAGGGCCTACAGGTGAGCAGACGGTATAAAGCATTGAAGGTGAGGGCCTGAAGCCTAGCGAACCCTATAAAAGATTGTAGTGAGGGCATATATATTCTGTATGGAAGAGGAGTCGGCGGAGGAGGCGGATGAGAAAACAAGATTCAAACATATACCCTTATTTTGCGGTGAAAGGGATAAAAAAATCTGAATCTTGTGGATTGAGTACATTATAAAGCGTACATTTAAATTGCGTTTTTGTTCCTCATTAGCTCAGCTTTCCTCTAGTGGAGAGGAGAAGTCAGGGGCAATCCAGGCCTTGTTGATTTTTATCTGAGTGAACCTGTCAGCATTGTTAGTGGACAAGTAGTTACGCTTATCTATTATATTGCCACCAACAGCACTAAATACACGCTCAGACAATTCGCTGGCGGCAGGGCAGGCCATAACCTCTAAGACATAAAGCGCAAGCTCATTCTACGTGTCCAGCTTGGACACCCAGTAGTTGTAAGGCACTGAGGGATCATTTAGGACGCTGATACGGTCTGCAATATATTCCTTCACTGTCTTCCAAAACTTTTCCCTCCTCCTTGTAGCACTAAGCCGTGATTCAGGGTGAGGTTGCTGGTGGGGTGTCATGAAAGTGTCCCATGCCTTGGAAAGTGTTGCCCTGCCTCTGTTGGAACTACTGTGTATTCTCCTTGTCTCCCTTCCTCCGTTGCCTAAGGAAGTACGGTCTCTGGTGGCCGTATTGTCAGATGGAAAATTTTGGAGCAATCTGTCAAGTACCTTCCGGTATTGCACGGTTTTACCTGTCCTCTCCAACACAGGAATAAGAGATGAGAAGTTCTCTTTCTAGCGGGGGTCGAGAAGTGTGAACACCCAGTAATCTGTGTTACCTAAAATATGTATAACGCGAGCGTCGCGGGAAAAGCAGCCTAACATGAAGTCAGCCATGTGTGCCAGAGTACCAACAGGCAAGACGTCGATGTCAACTCCAGGATGACTCTTCATACCCTCCTCCTCCTTCTCTTCTGCCCATCCACGCTGAACAGATGGAATTAAAGTTCCATGGGTACTAGCCTCTGTAACATTCTCCTCCTCGTCATGGCCCAAATCGCGCTGAGAAGACGAACTGGGGGAGGTCTGGCTATGACCCTGTGTCATCTCCTCCCCATTACCTCGTCTGCCACATTCAAAGCATCCTCCTTAATTGTGAGCAGCGTTCGTTTGAGTAGACACAGCAGTTGGATGGTTACGCTGATAATAGTGTTATCGCCACTAACCATCTGTGTGGATTCATCAAAGTTTTTTAAAACCTCACATAGGTCTGACATCAATGCCCACTCCTCGCTTGTGAATAGTGGCAGTTGACTGGAAAGGCGACGACCATGTTGAAGTTGGTATTCCACAACTGTCCTCTGCTGCTCACAAAGCCTGGCCAACATGACGTAGAGTTCCACCACGTGCTCACATCGCACAACAGTTGGATGAGCTGGAAGCGCTGCTGCAGCGTTAACAGACCGGCCGAAGCTGTGGAAACTTCACTAGTAGCTCCTGCAAATTGGGGTAGGTTTTAATAAACCGCTGAACCACTAAGTTTAAGACGTGAGCTAGGCATGGAATGTGTGTCAGATTGCCAAGCTCCAAAGCCACCACCAAGTTATGGCCATTGTCGGACACAACCATCCCTGTTTCTAGGTTGAGTGGCGAGAGCCACAGCTCGGTCTGGTCCCTTATACCCTGCCACAGCTCTGCGGCGGTGTGCTGTTTGTCCCCTAAGCAGATCAGTTTCAGCACGGCCTGTTGACGCTTACCCACAGCAGTGCTACACTGCTTCCTGCTAGCGACTGATGGCTGACTGCTGTTGGAGGTGGAAGTGGAGGAGGAGGTGGCAGAGCAGAAGAAGTGGGGGTTGGAGCCAGTAACATAGCTGCTGGCAGAGAACCTGATGGACGTAGGGCCCGCAATCATGGGCGTGGGTAGCACCCGTGCCATCCCAGGGTCCGACTCAATCCCGACATCCACAACATTCACTCAGTGTGCGGTCAGGGAAATGTAGCATCCCTGGCCACCAGCACTTGTCCATGTGTCCGTGGTAAGGCGGACCTTCCCAGTAATTGCGTTGGTCAGGGCACGGGTGATGTTCTGGGACACATGCTGGTGTAAGATGGGCATGGCACACTGTGAAAAATAGTGACGGCTGGGGACTGCGTACCGAGGGATGTCCGCTGACATCAGGCTGCAGAAGACCTCAGTGTTCACAAGCCTAAATGGCAACATTTCAAGGGCTAATAATTTTGAAAGTTGCGCATTTAGTGCTATGGCCTGTGGGTGGGTTGGTGGCTGTTTGAACTTTCGTTCAAATGCCTGTGTTATTTACATTTGGACGCTGCGCTGGGACCGAGTAGTGGATGTTTTTTGCCGACAGTTCATGCAACGGTCCAGGAGCAGGGCAAGGGGCATCCGGGCCTGCACCTTCGACAGGTGATTGGCCAGCAGTGTCTAACAAAGAGGAAGGGGACACAGTGGTGGGACCCTCAGATGCAGAGTGCGGACCCAGGCCTTCGGCCCACTTTTTAGGGTGCTTTGATGCCATGTGGCGGATAATGCTGGTGGTGGTGAGGTTGCTAGTGTTTACGCCCCGGCTCATTTTGGTACGGCACAGGTTGCAAACTACCACTCTTTTGTCTGTGCTTTCCTCAAAAAAAGCGCCATACTGCGGAACACCTACCCCTTGGCAAGGTAGATTTATTCATGGGGCTGCTCGGTGTAACAGTTGCGAGCCTGTTTGGTGTGGACCGACGTCTCAGTTTTGCCACCCCACTGCCTTTTCCAGACTGTTGCGGAGCTACGGATCCCTCCCCTCTGTCCTGCTGTCCTCGCTTGGCTTTTCACCTAACCATGTTGGGTCAGTGACCTCATTGTCCACCACCTCCTCTTCCACTTCCTCACTCTGCTCATCCTCCTGACTTGACCTAACCACCACCTAAGTGATTGGCAACTGTGTCTCATCATCATCCACCTCATGAACGAATGATTGTGGTTCACCACTGTCATCTTCTTGAGACAGTAATGGCCCAAGAGGTTGGGAATCAGGGCACAATATCTCAGGTACCTCTTAAAGCGTGCTTGGCGTGAGAGCCAAACCAAGTACTGGCAATGAAAATAGGTCATGTGAATATCCGAGTGTGGGATTACTTGTTTGCCCAGACGCGACATGGTGGGAGGAAGGAGGATCAGAGTGAGGATTCGGTTGACCAGACTCTTGGCTACAGAGGAGACTAGACTTCGTGGAAGAGAGGGTTGTGCTTAAAAGACTGGAAGCATTATCTTCTGCAATCCAACCGACCACCTGTTCGCACTGGTCCGACTTGGACACTGTTGTCCTGCGCCGCCCAGCTAAGTTGGACATAAAGCTGGGTAAGGTGGATTTTTTTGTTTTTTCTGGTGCACTCACAGCAGGCACAGTTTCATTGTGCCCAGGGCCACTGCCTCTGCTTGCACCATCAGCATCACGCCCAGGGCCACGGCCTCTGCTTGCACCATCAGCATGATGCCCAGGGCCATGGCCTTTGCTTGCACCATCAGCATCACGCCAAGGGCCACGGCCTCTGCTTGCACCATCAGCATCACGCCCACTTCGCCCTCCCTTTGTGCTCGCCTTGTTCATATTAATGGTTTTGTCTGTAGAGGTGGCGCAGATTGTTTTATTGTCCGCTAAAGACACAGTTTTCTGATGCAGGACAGTACTGGATACAGAAAAATACAGATTTTCGGCACAACACTAGCCCAGAGATAATGTTATTTTTACAGTACACACTGTATTGGCTTGCTGTGATGTACTGAACACAGAAAAATAAAGATTTTCAGAAGTACACCAGGCCACAGATAATGAATATTTTACTGTACACACTGTATTTGCTTTCTGTAATGTACAGGAGACAGAAATGCAATTTTTCAGCACCACACTAGCCCAGAGATAATGTAATTTCTACAGTACACACTGTATTTGCTTTCTGTAATGTACAGGAGACATAAACACAATTTTTTCGGCACCCCACTAGCCCAGAGATAATGTAATTTTTACAGTACACACTGTATTAGCTTTCTGTAATGTACAGGAGACATAAATACAATTTTTCGGCACCCCACTAGCCCAGAGATAATGTAATTTTTACAGTACACACTGTATTTGCTTTCTGTAATGTACAAGAGACAGAGAAATACAATTTTTGGCACTACATTAGGGCAGAGATAATGTAATTTTGACAATACACATTTTATTTGGATGTAGTTCTATATTGGATACAAATGTGTCCCAAATAAAATGTATTCTCTGCTGGAATACTGTATATACGGTTGCGACCTAAACGCACACACATTTGTGCCCAAAACTTGTTAACTATTGCCAAAATATAAATCACTGTCTGCTGGAGTAATTAATATAACGGCTGCGGATTGAATGCACACACAGATGTGGCACAAGTTAGGTTAATTTCCCCAGAACAAATAATTTCTCTGATGTTACAATGTATATCTCTGTAGCAGGAACACTGTAGTGAATAAGCCCCTTTTAATAATGTCTGCCCAACACACTGCTTTATGATGGTGCAGTGTATATCTCAGTACCAAGGAACACTGTAGTGAATAAGCCCCTTTTAATAATGTCTGCCCAACACACTGATTTATGATGGTGCAGTGTATATATCAGTACCAAAACACTGTAGTGAATAAGCCCCTTTTAATAATGTCTGCCCAACACACTGCTTTATGATGGTGCAGTGTATATCTTAGTACCAAGGAACATTGTAGTGAAAAATCCTCTTTTGATAATATCTGCCCAACACACTGCTTAATGATGTCGTTTTGTAGATGTCCCTAATCTGAAATCTTTCTCAAAGTTATCAAAGCGATTTTCAAGCCCTGCACTTATCTGTCCCTTCCTGGTGACGCCTGTCCCTGATAGTGATTGTAACGAAACCGCCTGGCACCCCGACTGGGCACCTTCCGCTGACGCTTGCTCCTAGCGCTTCCCAAGGGCTTCAAGCACTCCACCGGACACCATAACCACCTCCCTAACTCCCAGAAAACAGGAACCAGGAAGAAGCTCTTACAAGAGCTTATACTCAGGGGAGTATTGTGGTATAGCAATCCCCAAGAGTGTAGTTATCCCATCCCCCAACCATGAGCGAAGACTTCATGAAGGGTGTGGTAAGGTGCAGGGTGCCGTCGTGGATGGCAGGTATGTGTCACCGAGGTTCATAGCCTCGGTGAGGTAAGAGCCCGTTTTTGTTGATGTCAGCAGCAGCTAGTGCTACTGACAGAGTTTAAATAGCATGGCTGCAAAGCCGATCCGGGCCGGCTCTTACCGGGAGCAGCTAAAGTGTAGGGTGGGTGGCTGCTCCCCATGACCCAGTCCTGGTTTTGGGCTGGGTTTAAAAGCTCAGCCAGCTCAGCAGCTGGAGGCTGTGATTATCCTGGAGCTGCTAACAGGGCTGAGGAGTTCTCTGTCCTGGAGGAAAGAGCTCAGCAAGGAGGTGTTTTGTTCCTGGCTACCTGAAGCTGGATTCTCCTGCGGCTGGGCCGACAGCGTGGTGCGAACCTGCACCTACACCTCCCAGGTGACTGAACCTGTGTTGGCCTGTTTTTGTTTTGCCACGTTATTTCCGTTGTGTGTGAACTGTCACCAAAGAGACTGTTTTTCATTTATGGTGTGCAAGTGTGAATAAAACACTGTTTGTTGACACAAAAGTGTCATTGAGTATGTCACCCAGATGCAGGAACGGGAGCATATGGAGGCAGCGCAACAAGCCCAGAGTAGGGTGTATAATCGTCAGGCTCGGGTACGGGGCTTCAATCCGGGAGATCGAGTGTTGGTTCTGGTACCCACCCTTGACAGCAAATTCCTAGCTAGGTGGCAGGGCCCCTATGAGGTGGTCGAGAAGGTAGGGGAAGTAAATTACAAAGTACACCAGCCAGGGCGGCACAAGCCGGAGCAGGTGTACCATGTGAATTTGCTAAAGCCGTGGAAAGATAGGGACACGGCCGACGACCACAGCCCCCGGCCAGGGCTTCTAGGTGAAAAGGGTCCAGCCCCACAGTTCGAGGCCTGTGAAGCCGTAACCACGGTAAAAATTGCAGACAGCCTGTCTTCCACACAACGGAAATAACGTGGCAAAACAAAAACAGGCCAACACAGGTTCAGTCACCTGGGAGGTGTAGGTGCAGGTTCGCACCACGCTGTCGGCCCAGCCGCAGGAGAATCCAGCTTCAGGTAGCCAGGAACAAAACAACTCCTTGCTGAGCTCTTTCCTCCAGGACAGAGAACTCCTCAGCCCTGTTAGCAGCTCCAGGATAATCACAGCCTCCAGCTGCTGAGCTGGCTGAGCTTTTAAACCCAGCCCAAAACCAGGACTGGGTCGTGGGGAGCAGCCACCCACCCTACACTTTAGCTGCTCCCGGTAAGAGCCGGCCCGGATCGGCTTTGCAGCCATGCTATTTAAACTCTGTCAGTAGCACTAGCTGCTGCTGACATCAACAAAAACGCTGGGCCCACACTCCCTGGATTTTATGTGGCTGTCGTGGCCCATAACAGGTAAGATTTAGCGTTAGGAGGATTTTGTGTGGCTGTCATGGCCCATAACAGGTCAGATTTAGCGTTAGTACCACTCACGGGACAGCCTTGGCGTGGCGAGTGGCTTATTATCTTTTGATCAAAACGTACACTAATGTCCTCTTATAGCTTCTATCTTGGGCAGAGTTCTGGTTGCAGAGTGCTGTTGCATTTTTTTTGTTTGTATGTATAATTGCCACAGCTACGTGCACCTGCATACAGGGAAGTGCTGACTGAACCCCCCCCCCCTCTTGTGTTTCCATTGTGAATGTTGATTAGGTCACAGGCAATGTCCATTGTGAATGCTAACTGTGATTGGGGCCATAGTCACAGGGTAAGAGGCTGGCAAGCATGCCTCTCCAACTCCCAGTGACAAAGGTGCTTTCATCACAGTGATGAATTAACTTCCTTCTTAAAAAAAAAAAGAAGGTGCTGCACTGCTGTCAAACACACACTCTAGTCCTTAAAAGGACTGTTAGGTCTTTCAATAAGGTTTTTGGAGTGAAATCAATAAGTTTAGAGCAAAACGCTTTCTGGCCCTGCCTACTGTCTCCTCTCCCTGACGCTGAATGAGCCAAGCGCCGGACCTCAGCTCCTATATGAAATGGTATCACGTGTTCCGGCCAGCCAATCAGTGTAAGGCTTACAGCTAAGAAGGCTATGGCCTTACACTGAGGGTAATTACTTACCTGGACCTTGATTGGCTGCTTAGAAGGTGCCAAATGTGTGGGGAGGAGACTCGAGCAATGCGACGAATACACGTGGTGCTCGGCCGAGTAAAGCTGAGCGCCGAGCATAGCGATGCTCGAGCCGAACCGATACTCAGCCGAGCATGCTCGCTCATTAATAGACAGAAAAGCTAAGCTGTAGAAAACAGTGTCAGGCAGCTGCTGCCAAGGCCAATAAGATAATGGATTGCATCAAAAGGGGCATAGATGCCCGTGATGGGAACATAGTTCTACCACTTTAGAAATCACTAGTCAGACCAGACATGGTCTGAATTGGATGGACAGATGTCTTTTTTCAGCCTTATAAACTATGTTACCATATGTTAGGTCCAGTAGCGTACATATAGGGGTCGCAGACCCTAGGTGCTGCCTTCACTGCTTCCAGAATCTCGATCCAGATTCCAGGCACTCTTGCGGTCAGTGCCGGGCAGAAGCGAGCATGGCATCTGCGTCAATCCCGCGAGACCTGTGAACTCCTGCGCCAGGTCTCACGGGAACATGCACGCGCGTCGTTATGCTCGCAAGCCTCGCATCATCCAGAGCCAGCCCAGCCCATCAGGAGCCAGTAGTGCCACTGCCAGCGATGCAGCCAGCAGGTACTTCACAACTTGCACAGCACACATGCGTCTGCCTAATGCTAAGCACACCCGGAGACTGGGGGTGGCGCGGGGGGTTGGTTGGTTGGGGGGGAAGCACTCAGGAGCACTGTCTGTAGTAATAAGAGGGCCCTGTGATAATGCGATGACCAGGGAGGAAGGTGGAGGGGGATGAGCTGGCAGAAAAAGCCCTCAGCAGCACTGTCTGTAGTAATGAGAGGGCCCTGCCATGACCAGGGAGGGGGGGCCCTGGATGATGCGAGCCAGCTCACCCCCCTCTGGCTGGTCATCGCAGGGCCCTCTCATTGATCCAGACGGTGCTGCTGAGGGCTTTTCCCGGCGGCAGGTTGAATGTATGGTAGCCGGACCCCTCTAGTCTTCATTTTAGGTACACTAACCGCTTCACGTTACATTGATTTGGTCTTGGTACAGCAGTTTTTTAACAGGACAAGGCCAGGCAGCATGTTTCTTTTGCTACTGTGAGCAGTCTGCGTGGCCTAAATGTGCTTTCATAGCCCTCAGGCTCAGCGTCTCCAGACTTGTCTCCCTATGAGCACACCTGGGACATCATTGATTGGCAATTGCAAAGTGAGCTGCCAACAGCGAATATTGATGATTTGTGTGCACAAGTGCATTCAGAGTTGTAAATAATTTCTCTGACGACCATTAATAACCTAATTGATAGCATCCCAAGACATGTAAGTGCGTGTATTTATGTTTGATGCTCATAGTGAATACATCAAGATTTATTTAAGATTTTCTTTCCAGTTTTTATTATTTGCATATCATTAACATGTCTATTGAGCAGTGATTAGAGCAAGAAAGAACCACAGTCCTCATTTCTTAATGTTTACTAAATTCTTTATGAATAATAAACATACGTTATACAGTACATTCAGTATATATAAATATTAATATGTAACTAATAGTCATGAGCAAGTATGCTTGGCTGAATATCTATTCGGCTCGAGCATCGCTATGCTCGGCAAATGGCGGTACTCGACCAAGTACCGCATGTGCTCGAGCGCAATGCTCGAGTCTCCACGCTGCCCATTTTGTGGGTTTTAAGCAGCCAATAAAGGTGCAGGTTAGTACTGCCATAACTGTAATGCCAGTAGCCATGTTGGCTGCTGGCATTACAGCGATTGGCTGGCCGGAACGCACCATCGGGTGCTATATAGCACCCGATGATGCATGTTTGGCTCAGACGTAGACAGGGAGAGCAGAGTGTAGGAAGAGAAAGACAGATTAGGGAGCGAATTCCACAGTTTTTATTCTGAGAAAGCTTTTCCAAGACCCAAAAGTCTTTTTAAGGACTACTGTATGTTTGTGTTTTAGAGCAACAATCTATTTACCTCCTGCAGTCTCAGGGACAGTGCTTCAGAAGGGACAGACAGTGGAGCTTTTCAAAGACCCCAAAGTCCTTTTAAGGACTACTGTCTGTGTTTGACAGCAGCAAGATATTTTATTTCATACCTATTAGTGACATATACTGTACATCATCCGCAGACTGTGTCTTAAATATTCTGGGCCACATCTAGTGTCCATTATTTGTGGTGTTCTGTAACCAATACTGTAGAACATCTGCAACTAGTGTATGTATTACAAATTCCAAATATCTGGGCCACATCTAGTATCCATAATCTATGGTGTTCTGCAACCAATACTGTAGAACATCTGCAAACAGTGTCTGTATTACAAATTCCAATAATCTGGGCCACATCTAGTGTCCATAATCTGTGGTGTTCTGTAACCAATACTGTAGAACATCTGTAAGAAGTGTCTGTATTACCATTTCCAATAATCTGGGCTTCATATAGTCTATATTCTGTGGGTTTCTGTCACATACACTGTCCTGCGTCTGAAAACGGTGTCTTTAGCGGACAGTAAAACAATCTGCGCCACATCTAGTGACAAAACCATTAATATGAAGAAGGTGAGCACTAAGGGACAGTGAAGTGGGTGTGATGCTGATGGTGCACGCAGAGGCCGTGGCCCTGGGTGCAATTAAACTGTGCCTGCTGCCAATGCACCAGAAAAAAAAAAAAAAAAAACATCCACCATAGCCAGCTTCATGTCCAACTTAGCTGGGCGGCGCAGGACAACACTGTCTAAGTCGGATAAGTGCGAACAGTTAGTCGGTTGGATTGCTGAAGATACTGTTTCCAGATGGTTAAGCACCACCCTCTCTTCCACCAGGTCCAGTCTCTGTAGCCAAAAGTCTGGTCAACTGAATCCTCACTCTGATCATCCTTCCTCCCACCATGTAGAGGCTTGCCAAACGAGTGATCCCACACTCGGATATTCCGAGGCGTTCTTTCCAGCACACTTGAAGAGGGTCCTGAGATATTGTGCCCTATTTCCCAACCTCTTGAGCCTTCACAGTAACATAGTAACATAGTAACATAGTATATAAGGCCGAAAAAAGACTTTTGTCCATCCAGTTCAACCTGTTTCCTGCAAGTTGATCCAGAGGAAGGCAAAAAACCCCTGTGAGGCAGAAGCCAATTTTCCCCACTTAAAGGGTTTCTGTCACCAACTTTTGACATTATAAGCTGTCTGACATTAGCTATGTGCTAATGTCAGACCAGCTTGATAATGTCTTTTTTATAAAAATCCGCTGTATATATAGTCTGAAAAACTTACTTTTATATTATGTAAATTAGCCTCTAGGAGCAGGGGGGGCGTTGCCCTGCTCCTAGCGGCTCCGTCCGGCAACCTGCTGGCACGCCCCTTCACACTTTGATTGACAGTGCAGGGCAGCGATCCTCCTGCACTGTCTCGTTCTGAAATCGCGCGCCGCGCCGCCGCTCTGTATTCGGCGCAGGCGCGGTGAGCAGAGGACAGCAGGCACCAGCGTCCTCTGCTCACCGCGCCTGCGCCGAATACAGAGCTGGCGCGCGGCGCGCGATTTCAGAACCAGACAGTGCAGGAGGATCGCTGCCCTGCACTGTCAATCAGAGATGTGAAGGCGTGCCCCTGCTCCTAGAGGCTAATTTACATAATATAAAAGTAAGTTTTTCAGACTATATATACAGCGGATTTTTATAAAAAAGACATTATCAAGCTGGTCTGACATTAGCACATAGCTAATGTCAGACAGCTTATAATGTCAAAAGTTGGTGACAGAAACCCTTTAAGGGGAAAAAATTCCTTCCCGACTCCAATCAGGCAGTCAGAATAACTCCCTGGATCAACGACCCATCTTTAGTAGCTATAGCCTGAAATATTATTACGCTCCAGAAATACATCCAGTCCCCTCTTGAATTCCTTTATTGTACTCACCATCACCACCTCCTCAGGCAGAGAGTTCCATAGTCTCACTGCTCTTACCGTGAAGAACCCTTTTCTATGTTTGTGTACAAACCTTCTTTCCTCCAGACGCAGAGGATGTCCCCTCGTCACAGTCACAGTCCTGGGAATAAATAGATGATGGGAGAGATCTTTGTACTGACCCCTGATATATTTATACATAGTTATTAGATCTCCCCTCAGTCGTCTTTTTTCTAGAGTGAATAACCCTAATTTTGATAACCTTTCAGGGTACTGTAGTTGCCCCATTCCAGTTATTACTTTAGTTGCCCTCCTCTGAACCCTCTCTCAAGAAGACGACGGTGGTGAACGGCAATTATTTGTTCACGAGGTGGATGATGATGAGACACAGTTGCTATTCACTGAGGTTGTGGTTAGGTCATATCAGAAGTAGAGATGTCGCGAACATAAAATTTTCCGTTCGAGGACGGCGAACGCGAAATTCCGCAAATGTTCATGAACAGGCGTACCGGGCGAACCGCCATAGACTACAATAGGCAGGCGAATTTTAAAACCCACAGGGACTCTTTATGGCCACATTAATGATGGAAAAGTTGTTTCAAGGGGACTAACACCTTGACTGTGGCATGCCGGAGGGGGTTCCTTGTCCTCACTGATGTCATTGAAGGTCTCTTCCTCCACCCAGCCACTTACAACACCAAGGGTCCCCAAAAGGTGACAACAAGCCCCCTGGGACACCTGCTGTGGTTGGTCTTCCACATCCTCAAAGCCACCTTCCTCCTCTGACTCCTCTTCTTCAGACTCCTCTCTCTGCGTTGCCGCAGGTCCAGCAATCGACAACAACAAGGCTACTTCTGGTGGTGATGGTGACCACAACTCTTACTCTTCATGCTCATCTACGGCCTGATCCAGCACTCTTCGCAGGGCACGCTCCAGAAAAAACGCATATGAGATGAGGTAGATGATGTTGCGTTGGGTTTGACTGACCAGATTTGTCACCTCCACAAAATGACGCATGAGCCTACAGCCATTGTGCATGAGAGTTCAGTAACGTGGCCCAAAAATACCCAGCTCCGCAGAGGCTGTCCTCTTTTTTTTTAATTAAAATAATCTGTTCTTACCAGTTTAATCTGTTTTGTCCACTATCAGGGGCTGGTGTATGGAATAGATTTTAGGAACCGGGAGATGGAAAATGATGGTTGGTCGGTCCTCTTCCTTCCAATTTGGGGCACTGCGCTTGCGCCGCTCAATGTACTGTGCCACCAATACAAATAGTGTGAACTACTATTCTTACCATTTTAATCTTTGTTAAGTCACCTATCAGGGGACGTGTATTTAATTGAATCCTTGCATGTGGAGATAGAGAAAAAAGCTTGCTCTGTCCGCTTCCTTCTAATTTTGGGCACTTGCTATAGAATTTGCCATCAATGCAACTAGTGTTAACTAAGTACTATTCCTATCAGTTTAATCTCTGTTTTGTCCCTTATCATGGCCAGGGCCAGTGTAGTGAATAGATTTTTGGAACGGGGAGATGGAAAAAGACCCATGCTCGGTCCGCTTCATTTGAATTCTAGGTCACTGCGCGTGCGCCGTGCAATGTACTGTGACACCCTATATGAGTGGTTCGCAGTGGGCACAGTACAGTCTGTGGGCCTGACACACACTGGCAGGCAACTGCAATTATATTGAAGGGTAAAAATGTAATGACTTTTTTATATGCAAGGTACTGTGCCACCCTATATGAGTGGTGTGCTCACAGTACAGTCTGTGGGCCTGCGGCCTCACACACACGGGCAGGCAACTGCAATATATATATATAGAAACAATAAATAAAAGCAGACTTTTTGGGGTGCTGTCAGGACGCTGTCCTTACAGCAGATGGCCCCTTTTACACGAGCGAGTTTTCTGCGTGGGTGCAATGCGTAACGTGAACGCATGGCATCCGCACTGGATCCTGACCCATTTATTTCAATGGGTCTGTGTACATGAGCGTTTTTTTTCACGCATCACATGTGCGTTGCGTGAAAATCACAGCATGTTCTATATTCTGCATTCAGAATTCAGATTTGCCGGCGATTGCGTTCAGTTGTTCAGTTTTTTCCGCGCGGGTGCAATGCGTTTGATGCGTTTTTCACGCGTGATAAAACTGAAGGTTTACAAACAACATTTCCTAGCAAACATCAGTGAAAAACGCAACGCACCCACACTTTCTTGCAGATGCAATGCGTTTTTCACACAGCCCCATTCACTTCTATGGGGCTAGGGCTGCGTTAAAAATGCAGAATATAGAACATGCTGCGATTTTCACGCAACGCACAAGTGATGCGTGAAAAAAAACGCTCATGTACACAGACCCATTGAAATAAATGGGCAACCTGCGGACAAGAATAGGTATCTCTATGGGGAGTGCCAGCATGGTGTGCTGCGGATCCGCAATTTGCGTATTCGCAACACACTACGGACGTGTGAATGGGGCCTAATCCGGACACACTCATGTGAAAGAGGCCGATAAGTCTTTGAGGACTGGAGTGGACACAGAACACTGGCCTAGCCAATGCTTTCCCTATTAATTCAGCAGCAGCAGCACTCTCCCTGCTCTAACTAATACTGCAGCTTCAGAATGAATCTAAGATGGATGCTGTCCTTGCTTTTTGATAGGAGGTGGGAGGGTCTTGGAGGGAGGGTATGCTGATTGGCTGGAATGTGTCTGCTGACTGTGAGGTACAGGGTCAAAGTTTGCTCAATGATAAAGTATACTGACGAGTCGAACATTGCATATGTTCGCCTACCGCGGCGAACGCGAATATGCGATATTCGCCGGAAAGTGTTCACCGCCGAATAGTTTGGGACATCTCAAGTCAGGAGGATGAGCAGAGTGAGGAAGTGGAAGAGGAGGTAGTGGACAATGAGGTCACTGACCCAACATGGTTAGGTGAATAGCCGAGCAAAGACAGCAGGACAGAGGGGGAGGGATCCGCAGCACCGCAACAGTCTGGAAGAGGCAGTGGGGTTGCAAAAGGGAGAAGTCGGCCCACACCAAACAGGCTCGCAACCGTTATACCGAGCACCCCCATGCGTAAATCTACCTTGCCAATGGGGTAGGTGTTTAGTAGTATGGCACTTTTTTGAGGAAGGTGCAGATAAAAAAAGAGTGGTACTTTGCAACCTGTGCCATACCAAAATGAGCTAGGCCGTGAACACTAGCAACCTCCCCACCACCAGCTTATTCTGCCACATGGCATCCAAGCACCCTAATAAGTGGGCCGAACGCCTGGGTCCACAATCTGGGTCTGCGGATCACACCACGGCGTCCTCTTCCCCTTTGTTACACACTGCTGGCCAATCCCCTGTTGAAGGTGCAGGCCAGAATGCCCCTTGCCCTGCTCCTGGACCGTTGCTTGAACTGTCAGCAAAAAACATCCACTACTCGGTCCCAGCGCAGCGTCCAAATGTAAATAACACAGGCATTTGAACGCAAGTGCAAACAGCCACCGACCCACCCACAGGCCATAGCACTAAATGCGCAACTTTCGAAATTACTGGCCCTTGAAATGTTGCCATTTAGGCTTGTAGACACCAAGGCCATCCGCAGCCTGATTTCTGTGTCCGTCCCTCGGTACGCATTCCCGAGCCGCCACTATTTTTCATGGTGTGCCGTGCCCGCCTTACACCAGCATGTGTCCCAGAACATCACCTGTGCCCTGACCAACGCACTTACTGGGAAGGTCCGCCTTACCACGGACACATGGACAAGTGCTGGTGGCCAGGGACGCTACATTTCTCTGACCGCACACTGGGTGACTGTTGTGGAGGCCGGGAGTGAGTCGTACCCTGGGATGGCACAAGTGCTACCCACGCCCATGATTGCGGGCCCTACGTCCATCAGGGTCTCCGCCAGCAGCTATGTTACTGGCTCCAACCGCCACTTCTTCTCCTCCACCATCTGCTCCTCCACTTCCACCTCCAGCAGCAGTCAGCCATCAGTCGTTAGCTGGAAGCAGTGTAGCATTGCTGTCGGTAAGTGTCAAGGAGACAAACCGCACACCGCCGCAGAGCTGTGGCAGGGTGTAAGGGACCAGACCAAGCTGTTGCTCTCGCCGCTCAACCTACAACCAGGCATGGTTGTGTCTTACAATGGCTGTAACTTGGTGGCGGCTTTGGAGCTCGGTAACCTGACACACATTCCATGCCTAGCTCACGTTTTAAACTTAGTGGTTCAGCGGTTTATCAAAACCTACCCCAATTTGCAAGAGCTACTAGTGAAGGCGTGCCGTATGTGTGCCTATTTCCACAAGTCTCCACAGCTTCAGCTGGTCGGTCAATGCTGCAGCAGTGCTTGAGGCTTCCAGCTCACCGACTGTTATGTGGCGTGAACACCCGCTGGAACTCTACGTTCTACATGTTGGCCAGGCTTTGTGAGCAGCAGAGGGCAGCTGTGGAATACCAGCTGCAACATTGTCGTCGCCTTTCCAGTCAACTGCCACTATTCACAAGCTAGGAGTGGGCATTGATGTCAGACCTCTGTGAGGTTTTTAAAAACTTTGATAAATCCACACAGATGGTTAGTGGCGATAATGCTATTATCAGCGTAACCATCCCACTGCTGTGTCTACTCAAACTATCACTGCTCACAATTAAGGAAGCTCTGAATGTGGCAGACGAGGAAGTCGGGGAGGGCATTACACAGGTTGATAGCCAGACCATCCACATTTCATCTTCTCAGCGCGAATTGGATCATGAAGAGGAGGGGGAGGAGCTGGAGACAGTTGCATCTGCTACAGAGTGTAGTACCCATGGAAATTTAATCTGTTCAGTGGATGGGCGGAGGAGGAGGATGAGGAGATGGAGAGTTATCCTGATGTCGACATCGACGTCTTGCCTGTTGTTACTCTGGCACACATAGTTGACTTCATGTTAGGCTGCCTTTCCCGCGACCCTCGCATTATAGGCATTTTAGATAACACGGATTACTGGGTGTTCACATCTCTCATTCCTGTGGTGGAGAGGACGAGTAAAACGGTGCAATACCAGAAGGCACTTGTTTAGAGATTGTTCCAAAATTTTCCATCTGACAACGCGGCCAGCAGAGTCCGTACTTCCTTTGGCAACCGAGGAAGGGAAACAAGGGGAACACACAGCAGTTCCATCAAAGGCAGGGCAACACTCACCAAGGCATGAGACACTTTTATGACACCCCGCCAGCAACCTCATTCTGAAGCACGGCCTAGTGCTACAAGGAGAGAAACGTTTTGGAGGATGGCAAAGGAATACATAGCAGACCATGTCAGCATCCTAAATGATCCCTCAGTGCCTTACAACGACTGGGTGTCCAAGCTGGACATGCGGCACGAACTTTCGCTCTACGCCTTGGAGGTGCTGTCCTGCCCTGCTGCCAGCGTTTTGTCTGAGCATGTATTTAGTGCTGCTGGTGGCATTATAACAGATAAGCGCATCTGCTTGTCCACTGGCAATGTTGACAGGTTGACTCAGATAAAAATGAACAAGGCCTGCATTGCCGCTGAGTAGAGCTGAGCTAATGATGAACATAAAGGCAATTTCAATCTATCATTTATAATGTACTCCATCTACTGTAGTGTATTCCCATGCACTTTTTCCACCACAAAAAAGACTATATTGTTGAATCTTGTTTTCTCTTCCTCCTACTCATCCAGGTTGTATATATTCCCTCCACTCAACTGCAGGCCCTCAACTCAATTTTTTCATAGGGTCAGCTGAACAGCATGCACTCGCATATAATGTTTTAGAGCGTTAGCTCACCGGCAGGCACTCACATATAATGTTTTAGATCGTCAGCTCACCTGTAGGCACTAGCATATAATGTTTTAGAGTGTCAGCTCACCAGCAGGCACTCACATATAATGTTTTAGAGCGTCAGCAGGCCCTTGCCCCTAATGTTTAGAGGGTCACCAGCAGGCCCTTGCTCCAAATGTTTTTGAGGGTCAACAGCAGGCCACTAATCATAATTTTTTAAGGGTGTGTATGATGCCCTCCTTTATGTGTAATAAATGGTGTATTGTAGTGCCGGTTCTTTGTAATTTTTGGCAGCCCTTTCACTTAGTGCATAGGCTTTATGGGTGTAGGAGTCCCACCACCTGAACAATTGTACTAAAATGTGAATGAGGCCCTCCTTTATGTGATATACAGGCTGTTTCGGAGTGACTCTTGCCTTTAATTTTTGGCAGCACTTGCATTTTATATACAATTGAATATACAGGAAAGAATGTTTCTTAACAATTTTTCCTGTAAAATTGATTTTTTTGGGCGGGGTATTTTGTGCGCATTTTTGTCAGTCTGTAAAAGTGGCTTACAACTCGGACAACATGGTTCCCAGCAGCGACCTCAGAGTCCAAGATGCATCCAGACATTGTCCCCATGCTGTTCCCCATCCATTTCGGTGGTGTTTCTGTCACTTTCTGACCTTTTCCAATGGAACAGGCACCCTCCCCTCTTCAGAGCAGGGGGTGCCTGGTTGTCTCCCATTGACTTACATTATACGTCAGACATAACCTTTAGTTGGCATGGCCCGGGAGCAGGCCCTGTGTACTATCCTGTCCTCAACCTGCCTCTGTCCTTTTCTGTTCCCTCAGCCAGAGAAGTAATATATGCTGTGGGCTCAGCTCTACTATATAGCAAGGACAAGCTACTAGAGGACAGTCAGCAGCTACTGGCCGGCCAAAATGTGGAGGAGACATCCGCTGCTTCCTCCGGTAGGCGGGCAAGTAGTGATGAGGAGAGTGGCGTTGGAGTTGGTGTTGCGAGCGGTCAGTTTCCTGACCCAGAGACCATTGAGGAAGACAGCAGTGACGTGCAGACAGAACTCGATGATAATGATGTAGCTTATTGCAATTGGGAGCCGGGTGAATTAGGGGCTTAATCATCATCGGGAGAAGAGGGTGGTAGCTTGCCTGTGAGGCAGCGGCGGAGCCAGCAAGTCGCTAGCGTGGCCGGGAGTCAGCAGGGTGGCAGCAGTGGGAGGCAGACGTGCCCGGGGTAGACCACCCGCTTCGCATGAGCCTACCTGCTCAGAAAGTAGTGGTGCAGAGGTTCATGGAAGCAGCTGCGGTATCAGACAGTCAGTGCGGAGTGTTGGGGGTAAAATTACCTAATCGGCTGTGTGGCAGTTTTTTTTTAACCTGCCAGAGGAGGTGAACATGGCCATTTGTAGAATCTGTGGGCAGAAGGTGAAGTGTGAACATATGCAGCATCACCATAAAGTGGCCTCGGAGAACCGTGGCTCCGATTTGGTGGTCCAGCCTGCCGCAGCATCCACTGCACCACCCAGTGGCACGCACCCGATTTCAGGTGTCTGAAAGGAGGTGTCTGTCCTTCCCATTATCTGCTGATACTGATGCTCCTGCTCCTGCTCTTCCTCCTACTCCTCGTCAGTCATTCCATGGACAATCGATCACCGAAGCGATTGCCAAGAGACACCAGTATGTGTGCACTTATCCAATGGCGCAGAAGCTGAACGTGCTCCTGGCCAAGTTGCTGGTACTGCAGCCCCTCCATTTCCAAGTGGTGGACTCTGCACCTTTGATAGAACTGATGGCTTGTGCCGAATCGAGGTGGAGAGTCCCTAGCCGTAATTTCTTTGCCAAAAAGGCAGTACCAGCCCTGCACACTATGTAGAACAGAAGGTGGGCCAGTCCTTGAGCCTGTTGGTGTCTGCCAAAGTGTGGAGCTCTAACTAGGGTCAGGGAAAATACAGGTCTTTTGTGGCCCACTGGGTGAATTTGGTTCCTGCACAGCCACACCAGCAACTTGGCCAGGTGATGTCACTTCCGCCTCCACGTTGTCACGCCATTGGTCCTGCGACAATGTCCGCCACTGCCTCCCCATCCTACACTGTGTCCTCAGCCTCCACTGCAGGGACAATTCACAGTGCCCCTCCAGCATACCACATGTGCAGAACACGGTGTCACGTTATTCTGCAGCTCGTTTACCTGGGCAAATGAAGTCACACAGCGGAGGAACTTCTCCGTGTCCTTCATCAAGAAATTTAATACTGGCTTTCTCCGCGACAACTCAAAATCGGACCGAAAAAGGGGAGAAAATGTTGTTTTCACTGAGTAAAGTAGAGCTGGGCCATGCGCCCTGCATGGCACACGTCTTTAATCTGGTTGTCAAGTGGTTCCTGAAGTCTTCCACCCATCTGCAATTTCCTAAAAATGGCCAGGAAACTTTGCATGCACTTCAGGCACTCGTACACCGGAAAGCACACCCTCCTTGAGCTGCAGCCACAGAACGGCGTCCCCCAACATAGGCTGATATGCGATGTTTCCACCCGTTGGAATTCCACCCTCCATATGTTGGACCGACTATACGAACAGAGAATGGCCATAAACGATTTCTTGATGATTCAAGTGGACTGGAGTACTCCCCTGTGCAACTTCGATGTCAGTGGTAGCTCATGCGTGACACCTGAAGTTTGCTCAGGCCCTTTGAGGAGGCCACGTTATTTGTCAGTCGCCTGAACTACGGGATGAACAGTGTAATTTCACTCCTTCATGTCCTGGAACAGATGATGGTGATTCTGGCTGGTAAGGGGAACGAAGACATGGTGCCCAGATCTCACGGCAACATGAGCCCTGTGGTGCCTGAACTGGAGGAGGAAGAGGAGGACATTGAAGCAAAGGCAATGTGTAGAGAAATGGGTGTTTTTTATACACAGGTGACAGGAGAGGAGGAGCAGGTGGAGCAGGACCAGTCAGAGGAGCGACAGGACGATAAGGAAGATGACACAAGAACCCAGACACAATGTAGCAGTGGAGATGGAGGCAGGGAGTCTTCTTGCTCTCCACCTTGTTGGAAACTCACTACTGGTTCAAAATGGGAGCCTTTTTTACACCCGCTGAGAGGACAAACTGAACTACTATAGAGACATCCCATGTAGTCAGTTGGACACTGTCTATCTGCAGCATCATCCAGCCACTCGCAGGTCTGACCGAGGGACCCTCTGCACTCTGGTTCCACTGCCATGGCTGCTGTTGCAGGGTGGGTTGGGGGAGTATGAGCAGTACCAGCGCAATCAGCAGCAGCTTGAGTCTCGAGTCGATGATGAGTAGCTTTCTTAACCCACCTAGTGAAGAAACTACTCACCAGCACCAGCAGCTAGACCTGAATCAGAACCTGAACCGGCTGGTGGTGGCATACTTAGACAGCACCCTGGCACCCCACATTGAAGATCCGCTGGACTACTGGGCTGCCAAACTGGATTTGTGGCCGCAACTGGCAGAGTTTGCTCTGGAAAAGCTGTCCTGCTTGGCCAGTAGTATGGCGTGAGAGCGGGTGTTTAGTGCGGCAGGGGCCATAGTTACCCCAAGAAGAACTCGCCAGTCTACCCAAAATGTGGAGAGACTGTCTTTTGTCAAGATGAATCAGGCGTGGATCAGCCAGGATTTCCACCCACCAATGCCTGATACATCAGACTAGATCATCCATGGTGCCACACCAAAACTTTAACAAAAGAGAACGGTTTCTTATGGCCACCTGCCTCAGCTACTATTCTGATGCTGCCACTCGCCGAATACTTTGTGTGCTCGAGTACCATTGAGAACAATTGAACTCCTAAGCATTAAACCACACAAACCCAAATGGCTACCAGTGGATGCAGTAAGAATACACCAGATACTTCTCCTGATGCCACAGGGCTTTCAGTGAGTGGGGGAGGATGGGCTAATCTTTATACTCATGCTAATTAAAATCAACCTATGAGGCAAACAGTTCAGGAGTGCACGACCGACTAGAGTCAGCCACAACTCCAGTACAAACTGCAAAGAATAACAAAAGGGGGTTAGTCAGCACATCCCAATATGCAGGTGCACGTTGCTATGGCTGAAAACAAAACTAAACCAAATATATAATGCAACAGCCCTCTGCGATCCAAATAAAGTACAAAAAAGTGTTTATATTGCTAATGCTATGCTTAAATTTGAGATGCTTGGCAAATACATTTTGTGTTGGCACCTGTATTCTTTAGATTCAATGGAGGCCATTTTAGCACCAAAATGACAAAAATTAAAACGGGCCCAGCATGCATGTGGGACCTACGCTCCCTCAATGTTATGGTAGCTGTTTATGGCACATAAACATTTGTGGTTTAGTGTTAGGAACCCGTCTAATCAGAGATCGCCTTGACGTGTGGCAGACGGGCTCAAATAATTTTATATAAACCGTATTTGCCAAGCATCTCTAATTTAAGCATAGCATTAGCAATATAAATACTTTTTTGTACGTTATTTGGATTGCAGAGTGCTGTTGCATTATATATTTAGTTTTGTTTTGTTTTCAGTCATAGCAATGTGCACCTGCATATTGGGATGTGCTGACTAACCCCCATTGTTATTCTTTACTATTAATGTAATAGAGGGCGCTGTTTATAAGTCATGACTCATGAACAGCGCCCTCTATTAGATGAAAAGTGCTATGACAAGACTATTCCCTGTTGCAAGTTACTCACAGGGAATAGTCTTGTCATAACACTATTCATCAAATTGAGGGCGCTGTTCATGAGTCATGACTCATGAACAGCGCCCTCTAAGATGATTAGTGTAAGTGTTATGACAAGACTATTCCCTGTTGACAGATTGTGAAATCTAACATCCAACAGTACATTTTAACCCAGGAGGCATTCCCAAGGTGAAGGGGACGCTCCATGTGCACGGACGCGCCCTGACTGGAGCGGCTACAGAGCCCAGACATGTAAGAACAGTTTTTTAGGGAACCAGACATCCTCTTCTTTTCTGAGCCAGAGGTGCCAGGGGTTCTCCTATTGACTTCTATTGTGCTTGGGTGGTCGGTAGAACACACGAGCATCCTGATTTGTTCGGCCAGAGCACCCGAGCACAAGAGCACTTTGGTGCTCGTTCAACACTATTCTACACCACTATAAAGGCTCTCTGCAGCCAGGAAATTGCCGTTTTTTAACACTATTTGCCACAAATAAATTTGTATCGAACTGATTTTATTCCGGAAAATTTGGCGAAGTGGCTGAATCAAATGTACTAACTACATCTGGATTATCTCAAGAGATATTAGCCTGGTGGCTCTACTATAGAGGTTAAAGGGTTAAAACCAGGAGACTACCCGGATAACACCTTAGAAATAGCCCAAAGCCAAACCAGTTGGTTGGTATATTGGGTCCACACCCACTGTCTGTTACACTAATTCTGTGACAGTTTCAGAGAAGACTCATTTCAGTCAAAATCTACATAAAAATGGTGCATCCTTGTTTTACCTTGATTAACTTAAAATTTTTGTATTATTTGCATAATTTGTAATCTTGAATGCAAGCATTTGCATCCCATATTTTGCAATATTAAGTGTTTGTATTCATGAAGTTTGATTTACCGTTCAATTATAAAAAACAGATGTCTTAAAGTGCTGAAATTTTGATCTTAATAGAATAAACTAAATAAAATACACATTTTAAAATGATTTTGAGACTATTTAACTTTGTTTTTTCCTTGTAAAACAGTGAATTCGTCAGAGCTGGCTTGAAATGTATTAGAGATCAACATGAGTGGGTGGGTTGCTTTATCTGAATACTAAATGGGAACACGAATTGGATTTCAAAATGCCAAACCAATTGAGATTGGTTATTTGACTCTTGGAAGCAATTGCTACTTCTCTTGTAAACAGTACTTATTTCTGATTTGCAATGGATGAGCGAGTTCTTTGTGTGGGACTTTTCTTTAAACATTTATTTCTTTTGTTTTTATGAGATCTATAAATGCATCTAAGATTAAGTACAACTCCTGTAGATTTTACTGTTGTTCACTAATTTATTGTATGCAGATAGAAAATAAAATTCTAAACAAGATCTACAAAATGAACGATCATTTTTAAAATATATATATATATATATATATATATATATATATATATATATATATACATGAGAACACTAAATATGTGTACAATTTTATACATTGAGTTATAAGAATCAAGATGTAGTATGTTTTTGTTATTCTATGTTTTCAGCACATAAATACACCTTGTCATGCTCATTATAACTGCAGAGTAAATAGCTTTTTCTTTGTAAAATTGTAAAACCTTACAATAAAAATTACTTAATATAAAAAAATAACTGGAGAGAAAGGGCTGATTTATACTTTTAGTGGTTCTGTATCATTGAATCTGGAAGATGCTTAATTTGCCTAAAAAGGAGTATAATATATTATGATGAAATGATGACCCAATTAGACTCTATTTCATCTTATTGTATCATCTATTACTTGCGAGATATACCCAACAGTACTGTATTACACATCAGTTCAAGGGTATCAACCAACATCTTGTATTCAACTATGATTTCAAGTACTGAATATTCAGAGTACATAAATTCATTTTGAGTACTGATAACATACATTAGAGTGCTTTCCATCCTAAATCTACAAGTGCACAACAAAGATGTCAATCATCTTTAAATTCAGTCAGTAAAAATGGAAGTCTATTCTACTGTCCATAAAAATGTATTTATTAGTTTTAATGGGGGTCATGGCGATTGCATTTATAATAATTTTACAGTTCACGGTAAATACTACTTTGGTGTTCTTATCAGGGTATTCCATATTTGTAGCTGTGTTAAAGCACATGTAGTATCTATGTCTAAATCACACCAGACAAATCACGCCTTGTAGTAGCAATATGAACTACCGTAGATGTGCCCATACCTTGACAATCCTGACCTCACTTAACATTCACATACAATTAGTGCACACAAAAAAATAATCATGAGAATATTTTCTACCTTATATTTTCTGATATGGAAGTGCCCCAATTGCCCTGATAAGTTGTGGATGATGTTCGGGGTCTCCTAGGACTGTATGCAATTCCTTTCAAGCTCTTTAACCCCAAGACATTATTAGTAATGTTAAAGTGACAGATATGGCTCTGGGTAAACAAATGGCTGCCTCTTTAAAAACTCACTGCACTGTCTGAGTTTTTATATTTTTTACCTGCTGGTGTGTATACACAGATACCTCCTGGGATCATGTGATCCTCCATTCTCATCTTTCCTGTCTGATCTGAAAAATGGCTGGCACTTTTTGAGAAATTAACCAAAATCAAACCGCCAACAATTTGGATTCTATTTCAGACCAAATTTTGGGAAATTTGGGGTCAAATTCAATTTGAACCAATTGATTGTATTAAAGATCCAAATATGGATTCCCCTAGATAGGTTTCATAATATCAATGCCATTTTCAGAGACTTTGTATGGAAAAAGGGACAGGCAAGAATTGAACTGGCAACTTTGCAGTATAATAAGACCGGGGAGGTACAGCACCCCCAAACCCCTGGACTTATTATTTAGTGGCACAATGTCAACATATGCAGTATTGGAATAACCCCAGCAGAAAGGATTTTTCCTCCTAGATTCTATGCTATTTTTTGAGATTCAAATATCTGGTGGCGTGGCTGGAGAGGGGGGGGGGGGGTTGACAGGAGATCAAAGTCACGCTCCTATTGAGCTAATGGATAAGATATGGGGGAAAATAAGACAGCTTTGAGGGATATCTACGTTTACTGCCTTTTCCTCTTTGTGGAGGAAGGATTCGTTGCCAGAGTTTAACTTATTGTAGGGTTTTGAGGCGTGGGAGTATAGAAGAATGACTGGCCTGGGTCATGTATTGCAAAATAATGCCCTCAAAACTTTCGGTAAATTGCAGGAGGAATTCCATTTGTCTCATAGATTCTTCTATCAGTATTTGGCAATTCCGACATGCCTTTGACACCATACATAGAAATGCCCCTGTGAGGTGCTCTGTGGATGCCTTCCTCAGCTTGTTGAGCACTGGCACAGTAAACTGAGGAATGATTTTGTTGGTGTACAGATTACTTTTAGACAAGTTTCTTATGAAACATCCCCTATCCAGGATGATAAAATTGGAACAAGACTTAGGAGGGATCTCGGAGGCCAATTGGTCAGATATTCTTGAAGCCATCCCCAAGTTGTCCACCGGTATTTTTACAAAAGATAGACATTTGGTTAGATGATTCACAAAAAAGAGTTGCTATCGCTAGTGGCAACCCCCAAAACACTTCCAAAAAATGAATGTGGTGCACTACCCGTGGTTTAGCCTCTATACCATATGCAAAATGTAAATAAAGATAAAAAGTGGGAGGCACTCTGCTTACATCTGAGGTATATGGAGAGATGAAAATGCAGCACTATATAGCACTATGCTAAATAATTGACATTTTATAAAAAATATATAAAACCATAAAAATTCACACAATATTCAGACCATTGCTCAGACCAAAAATATGGTGTACATAGATTATAAATAGCGATCCAACCCTTGTGGAATAGATCCGCCGTATATGTCCACAGTATACAATTCAATAAACCAGACTGGATAGTATTTTTGGTTATGTCCACAAGATAGGAGGACTTGCAGAAACAGTGTTTCACTCCCAAGACATATAAGTTCAAAATGATACCATTGGTGTGGCTCTTGCAAGTAGCCTGAGGGTAACCTATTAATAATGTCCTTTGCGATTAATCGAACTCACTCCGTATTGAAGTATATATTCAATGTCCCAAATTTTGTATTCATTCACTAGAACATAGCACTTCGTATATTACAAATTACATAAAACCGTTCCTGTATGTAATATAGCAGAGATTGCTACGTTACCGCCAACTTGTATGTGCCCGGTGTCCTTCTTCTCCACGGCGTCCGCTCTGTGTATCTGCAAGGACCTGCCGCGGCATCCCACGTGGTCCCTCCGTCAGCAGTGGCATCCCACGTGACGGTGGCTGCGGCGTCGGTTAGGTCAAGCCTCTCCTCTATTGTATACCGGCACAACTAATTGTAATGCTGTTCTCTTAGGATAATCGCTGAATTTCCATGTGATCGCAGATAAATATATTATGGCGTCTTCCTCACTCTATACACCAAACGCATTTCGGGGCAACCATATCTCTTGCCCCTTCATCAGTGGTTGTCTAGTGAGGAGAAAATCAATGTCTTTTATAGGTCATCCTTAACTCCCAATGTGTACTGGGAAAATTCGCAAAACCTGGTGGATCATTCCAGTTTCATCTAATTACATTCCCATATAGAGCTGCATTTTTTAAAAAACGTTCCTCCTCTCTATATCATAATCATATAATGTCAAATCAATATATACTAAAAAATCAACAAATTGATGTATAAATATCTAAATCTTCTGCTTATTGCCAAAAAGATGTGGATCACAATCTATCTCAAGAGTGGTGTAGTCGCAAGAGATGGATCCTGGATTCCAAAATATAGATGTTAAATATACATTGGTGTAATGTTGGCTCATGCTGTTGCATCTTAAAGGGTTTGCACACCTTTGGGGGGGACTTCTGAACTACAAAAAGAAGCATTTTTTTTAACTGCTTTCTAGTAATGGATCTCCGTTCATTCTCTCCCTTACACCTTAGCTGTACTCTGGATGAAAACTTTCATTTTGACCCTGCAGCAGCCAATCGCTGGCTGCAGAGGTAAACTGCTCCCTGTGCAACAAATTAAGATTTGACATGACGCAAGGAGAGCAGGTCACCATTACACCCAACATTTGGGCAGTCGAAGCCCAAGAGAGAAGAAGCCAGCACCAGGAATCAGGTAAGTATGCTTACCTTTGCAGGTTCCCCCCAAGTGGGGGGTTGCCTTTAACCCTTGGCTGCTTTTTAGCAAGATTTGCCCCTTGCCGAGTAGGAGAATGAAATGCAGCAAGGCATAGTGGATTATTAATTTTGGTGCGTTTGCTTCATAATTAGGTCTAAAACCTGAAGCAACATTATTAAAAATTGGTACATTTTATGACAACGTCTAGACATAATGATGTTTGTAAATTTAACCCAAAGCTCGAAGAGAAGCTTATGCTAAAGCCGAAGCACTGCACATATGCAGGCAATGTGCACTAATTAACACGTAAAGAAAAAATGCCATTTAATTGAATTTTCGTGTTTGTCTTTTCCCCTCAAACACCCTTTATTGTGTTCTAAATGATTTTAGTGTCCAATCCTTCTGCTTTCTTCTAACAACATAAAATAACTGTTTTCTATTGTGTCATACATTCATCTGTCTTGGGAATTCCTCTTTTTATCTCTGCAGGGAACAACTAGCATAATTAGCATATAAATAAGCTGGATAAGTCTGTGGTACTTTTAAAGCCTGAAATATATTCCCTCCGGGAATTGTGAAGGCAGGAGTGTAGAGGATAATTCACTCTGCCACTAATATTACTGGTCCTACTTTGTGTTTCAATTATCCTCCTGGGCTGATTATGTATTCTGTTAATTTCTCTAATTTAAAGGAACATAGTCATTTAATAACTAAATTAATTCCATGTTGTTTTAGAAATTTTCTAGGACATTTATTATTAAAATAAGAAAATATTTTTACTTATCACTTCCTAAATACCCTTTTACCCGAAAACAGGCTTCCCCATGTGTACTAATACCCTTCTATACCTGACAAATTGTTTCATATACTAAAAGCAACTTTTAGGAACCAATTATAATGCTGGCCAGGCATTGTAGCTGGCCCCATTGACACCTCTATGACTGCTATGATGGTAGTTACACTCCTACACCCGTATGATCCTTTAATAATATTATTGCACGTCAACTGCATACTGTATACATTCTTACCAGGTGCCTCATACAAAATGTTCTTGTGATTAGAACATTTATTGTTAATGTGAGAAGACCAGTGTTACTCTGATATAAAATAAACATCTGCAATTAATGTTTAGGAACTGAAGTTTAAAACTTGGGAACTGATCCACTAAAAACAATTAGATAAAACAGGATTAGGAGGCTTCAGAACATATGCAGCTGTCAAGCAACAATCCTATGATTCCATTTGTTTTTTAGATCAAAGTCTGATTGCATCTGGACTATCAATGATTGCTTGAGTTTCAATAAAACATTAAAGATCCTCCTCTTATAACAACTGGTATTATATAACACCAGTTTTGTTCCTTCTAAGTCCATTAGAAACATTAGGGATTTTTTATAATCTACAGATATGTTCAGGGCAGGAGGACCTTCTTTGAACGATTAAATGAAACATTTATCTTTGGCAAAAAAAAAAAAAGCTAACAAAAATTGTTTTACAAGGCCCCCAAAGCCAAGATTTGTTTTAATGCTAAGCTTAAGCCTGTTTCACAATGCTGGCAGTTCTGGATCTGCTGGAATGCCAGCCAGCCCTATTGATTATAATGAAGTCCAGCTACACTACACTGGGTTTTAGCGCTATCACTCATCCAGAGTCTCCCCGCATAAACATCTGTTAGCGCAATTCATGCGCTTCTCATCTTCTTTGTGTGGTGCCAAATAAATTAGAAGTCTAAGTATGCACGTGCCATACTTCTTTCATAATAAGACCAGACACAAAAGTTGATTCTAAAGGCTAAAAACACTGTAGTCACTTAACCAGTTCCCAAAACATTATTCTGATCATGATGTGATTAATTTCAGAATTTTTCCCATCAGTTCATGTAATAAAGTCCATTAGTTTCTTCAGATCCTTGGTGATCCTTCCATCAGGGGCAGTTTGTCCAGAATGTAGATGCAGCAGGAACTTCCAACAATCTTGTAGATCCCTCCTTTTTCTGCTGTCGAGGACCAGTCAGTTCTGTAGAGTCATCACTGGAAAAGAGTTTAGTTGTTCTGCTATTCCCTTCGCAGCATCACAGGTGTACAGTTGTGTTCAAAATTATTCAACCCCCACTGAAATTGAGTGTTTTGGACAGTTTGACATTGATTTTGATCATTTCAGTCATCTTGTTAACAATTAAATCAAAGAAGCACTTGTAAGTCAGACAAATATAACATAACATTTATAATGAAATAACCACAAATGTCTTTTCTGTGTTCACATCATTATCAGTTTTATTCAACCCCCAAGTGACATTCAATCTTAGTACTTAGTACAACATCCTTTTCCAGTTATAACAGCGTTTAAACGTGAAGCATAGCTTGACACAAGTGTCTTGCAGCGATCTACGGGTATCTTCGTCCATTCTTCATGGGCAAAAGCCTCCAGTTCAGTCACTCTCTTAGGCTTGCGCGCTGCAACTGCTTTCTTTAAGTCCCACCAGAGGTTCTCAATCGGATTTAAGTCTGGTGACTGCGATGGCCACTTCAAAATGTTCCAGCCTTTAATCTGCAACCATGCTCTAGTGGACTTGGAGGTATGCTTGGGATCATTGTCCTGTTGAAAGGTCCAACATCTCCCAAGCCTCAGGTTTGTGACGGACTGCATCACATTTTCATCCAATATCTCCTGGTACTGAAGAGAATTCATGGTACCTTGCACACGCTGAAGCTTCCCTGTACCTGTAGAAGCAAAACAACCCCAAAGCATGATTGACCCCCCGCCATGCTTCGCAGTAGGCAAGGTGTTCTTTTCTGCATAGGCCTTGTTCTTCCTCCTCCAAACATAGCGTTGATCCATGTGCAAAAACAGTTCTAATTTTGTTTCATCAGTCAACAGAACACTATCCCAAAACTTTTGTGGTTTGTCCACATGACTTTTGGCATACTGCAGTCGACTCTTCTTATTCTTTGGAGACAGCAAGGGGGTGCGCCTGGGAGTTCTGGCATGGAGGCCTTCATTACGCAGTGTGCGCCTTATTGTCTGAGCTGAAACTTCAGTACCCGCATCTGACAAATCTTTTTTCAGTTCCTCAGCAGTCACACGGGGACTTTTCTCCACTTTGCTCTTCAGGTAGTGCACAGCGGTCAAAGTCAGCATCTTCTTTCTGCCACGACCAGGTAGCATTTCAACAGTGCCCTTTGCCTTGAATTTGCCAATGATGCTTCCTATGGTGTCTCTTGGTATGTTTAACAACCAATCTTCTTATATCCATTGCCCTTCCTGTGAAGAGAAATCACCTCTTCTCTTGTCTTCCTGGACCATTCTCTTGACTTCACCATGTTTGTAAACACACCAGTAAATGTCTATAAGGAGCTGAGTATCACAGTCATTTTAAATCTGCTTAATTGGTGCTTATTATGCTTGTTTGCTGCTCCTTGACATCCACAGGTGTTTTCAATACCTGACCGAAAACACTTGAATGATCCTTTGTTCTTAAGAGTGGTAGTCTTTAAGGGGTTGAATAATTGTGTCAATGAAGAAATCACAAAAAAAACATTTAATACAGTATTACAAAAACAATTGATGTCATTTTAGTTGCATTTGGTTCTTTAAAAAGTCCTTGTAAGATTTCATTTTGAACACAATTACAAATGTACACTAAATTCCCTAAAACCCTTTACAGCATTGGAGGTTGAATAATTTTGAACACAACTGTAATTCACAAATCGCTGTTGATGACAATAGAGATGTTAATCCAATCTACACATTTTTATTACTACTAATCGTGGCAATTAATGACTCAAATCCTGCAGCTATCTGACATTTAGCTTTAAATTTGTCAGAAACTCTTCTACAGACTCCTATAGAATCCATGTATACATATGAGTCAAAGGATGTAGGGAGTGTTCTCCTTAATCGTGACCGGACATTGTATTCCTTACTGATTTGATCACACTCAGGAGGTGAGAATAGAACAAATGACATCAGTACTTGATCGGTGTACATTGGCTATTTCATTCTACCTGCATCCTGGGTCAGAGTTTTAAATCTCCACACAATCACCAGATATTTACGTTTTTATAATTTTGGTTGATAAACCACCTGTCAGGAACTATCAGAGTCACTACTTGTCCTATTCAGCTTATTTATATAAGATCAATATCCTGGAGGGAAAACACCAAAGGGCTTTTTCCTGTCTAAAATCCTGTCTCTAAGACCAGTTTATCTTCATGTTTTTTAAATTGGCCAAATATTTAATGCCAATTATAGGTATGGATGTAGGAGCCACAGATGCAACTGAACTTTGAGGTTTTCCCTTACCAACATTCTAAATTTGCCTAGGGCAACTTTATCACTTACATATGCTCCTAAAACATATATCCCCGAATCCTGTTGGATAGGATTTCTAATGGACGAGAACAGAGGATTCATTATGTTACAACTGTTTGGTGGTGTTCCCTTCAGGACAGTCATTCTTTGCAACAAACCTTCACCGACTCTAGAGGTAGTTTCCACTGGTTTATATTCCCAACACTTCCGATTGGTGTTCCATCCTGTTAATCTCCAATCTCCACAGTTGGTATGGTCATATTTAAACACAATTACCATAGACCAGGACAGTTCCAGTCACAGGAATGTACTTATCAGACTAAAACCAAATGTCCAATTTGTCATCTGTCTTACAGTCCACTATACTGAAAAGTCAACTTAGTAGTTCTTGAGTCATCTTTTTTTAATATAACACCATTGGAATTTGATTTGACTGTGATTTCCCCCTTTGTACAATATGAACCAAAAAATATGACATGCAAAAACATTATGGTTCTTATAGTCCTGGCCATGACACTTAGATCCAATCAGGCTCTCCTTCCAATTCAACAGCAGTGGCGGTGGTTATCAGGACTTGATTTAGATCTTAAAATCGTATCTCTAGGACTTTCCACACATGTCTGGTTTAATAAAAACAACTAAAACTTGGAAATACACATTAGACAATCAATTTGTGCAACAGACAACATAATTTGGAAAACTGCTATGCTGCAACTGGAGCTGTTGGGGGAAAATAGAAACCTAATCTACGGGCATTCCTAAAGAGAACTTCATAAGGACTTAGGCCTATCTTCCGGTTAGGGGTGTACCGGATGAAGAAAAGCCCCAGAGGTAGGTACTCTCACCTGAGTCAGTATCTATTATCTGTAGCTTTTGCTACAGGTCAAATATCTTAATATCCTGGAAAGAGATCAATATAGACACAGACATATTCACATTGTTCCACCTTTAACCTGAATGTAGTCAATCCGCAGTCTCTGAAATGGTAAGATGACCTTGGCCTATGCCTTTCTGGAACTCCAATAGTTCTCCCATCATTATTACAGCATTCACCTTCCACTAACCTAGTGGCACATTGTTGAACCCAGGAGCCATCCACAACCGAATCACACCTTCTCTCTCTTGATTTGCCCATGTTCTAAATCCATCCTCTGGAGGGTTGATAAACTCTACTTCTAGAGGGCACTCTACCTAAAGAGTCCATTCTCAATCATCAGTTATACTTTTATCCTTTGATGTTTCCTCTCTGTAGCCTGGATCTGAAAAAGACACTTAACGTAGACTTCAGGTAATAGTTCAGCCTTTACCTTCTCAGGCAGCATCAGGGCATCAGAAATATTTTATACACTCAGCATTCATTATTGATGGGCTTACCCATGGATTAAACAATCTCTGCTTCGCCAGATTAGACCATAATAACGAGTGATACCGAAGGCATACCTGGATTAATATTGATGTTAGTAGTCTTACCCTCAGCCATCTTACAAACCTCAGAGAGTGTCTTCAGCTCTGTCTCCTGCACTAACATTGCTGGAACAAAACAATAGCTGATCTCAGAGAGGGACGGGGAAAACCTAAGTCAGTTATCCATCCACAGACAGCGGTTTCAGGGTGTTGCCCGTCATCAGTGTGGAGTAAGATTCTGGCTAACCGGGTGCAATGCCTTGGAGACTACTCAAACAAAACAATTGCTGATCTCAGGGAGACCAGCCACAAAAACACAGTGGAGCCTCATTTAATAGTCTCAACACAGCAATCCAAAGTGCAAAGCTCCCTGGGAAACAGTGATATGCATAATAAATGTGGAGCCCCAGTATTGGATCTACAACACAATGAAAGCCAGATATCCCTCAAAGGAAGGAAAACCGAGCAAAGGGGTGTCTCCATTACAGAGATCACCAAATCCACCATATTAAGTGGCCCCTATGTCAAGATCCCGCTTTTTTACAAGCTTTAAGGATGTGACAGGGAAAAACTAACTAACACTGCTGGAGGGAGTGGTTCTTTCTTGACAACATCAGATTAAGTAGGAACAGCATATCCTGTTTAAGAAGATCCATCTTCCAAGAACCTGAAATTGATAGGTAGAGTGGAACCTCGCTGCTCCCTGTTCACACTGGTAACTTCAACGCAGTCATCCGCATGTGCCGGCACTGGACATCGGCAATCTCCACTTCCAGGTGCTTTATTCTCAAACCCGTCCCTATGTAATTTTTTAATTCACACAAATAGTGAGGTACCCTCAGGGTATTTTGCTTAAAATACTTTAATATACTCACAAGAGTTTCTTTAAAATACAGCATAAAATCAAGATCTTTAGCCCCACCCGGGTTTGGCACACTCGCTTCTTCAAAGGATCGCCCTAGAAGAAGCGACCAACTTCACATCTAGAACCTGCAGCGCAAGTAGAAAAAGGTTTTCTGTGCAGAGTTACCAGTTTATTTTACCCAAGAACCTGAAATTATCTACCAGAAACTCAAAAATATTGGTTATTAATTGGAGACAATCATGTGAATTTGAATTGTTATTTTTAGGTGTACTACAATACTACTCCCTCCTCCCTTCCAGAGACAGCATAGTAATTTGATCTAAATTTGTGCACCTTTAAGGCAGTGAACAGTTGGAAAGAGGAGTAGGAACTGTATTACTATCTACTCCTACACATGTGATACTACCCTTAGCCATGAGGGATCATGGAACATGTTTGCTATGAGATAATAGAAACATTGTATAGATAATAGGGATCCAGCATTTGATTCTGGATTGTTGATTCCCTAAGTGCGTTGAAATTGAAGGGCTGAACATTTGTAGCTCCTCCCACAGGCAAGGAAGTGGGCAAGTACGTACAAAGTATTCCTTCCCCCCGTCTTGTTGGGAGGACTGATAGGCAGCCACGCCCGCCTTAGGCCTTTGCTCAATTGAACTTCTACAACATGGAGGGACTATAGTGAACTGTACTCAGGCCTAGCTAATACTAGAGCTTTCCAGATGATCCTCAAAACCATCCACAAAGGCAGCACTTATGATTTTCTCATTCATCTCTAAGGTATGTTCAAAGCCCAAATCCACCCAACTTTCCTGAAGTCTAATGAAAACTTTCTCCACACTCTCTGCCCTGTCCTGATGCACATTCATGTGACAGGTTAATCACTTAAATGCTTCCTCCCACACCCACTAACAACATGAGAAGAAAAAAAAAAAAATTCTTTTTTTTTTTACTACAAACCAACATAGGTAAGTCCTCTGAATTGGAAATTCTACTCATTGGTAAAATTGATGTTATTACTATTTGGGGATAATGGGTACAGCAGATTTCATACATCATAAAAAGATGATAGAAATCTCACATTTTCCTGTGATTGTAATCCACTTCTAACTAAGGACTAAGAGTCCCTAATTTAATAGGATTGACCACTTTTAATTGGCATCATAGGGATAATCACTGCATGCACATTTTAAACTAGTGACACATACAATTAGAACTGGTTCTATGCAGAAAACATTAAATCTAATCCAATACTGGAGCCCTGTCTGAAACATCTATACAAATACACACATGTTACGATCTACACAGTCCAGTGATGCATTCCCAATTACCAGCCCACACCATAAGTGGGGGCAAATTCCTAAGGAGGGGTTTTCAGCAAGAGCACAGGAAGGAAGGAGTTTTTGTAGAACTACAAGCACAAAATAACAATTATTGGTTACATCAGATGTGGTGGGGGAGGGGATGCCACATAGCAGAATTTTTGTTCTCTATAGGATTCTAAATCCTCCCTCTTGCAATTTCATTTATCCACTTTCTTCAATTTCTATCATTCACTTTCATAGACAATTTTTACCATAACTGTACCAGCCTATTACTATCCTTCAACCAACTTCTCTTTTCCTTCAATACACTTTCCACAATCCTTCATTTAGTCTACATCCTACTGCACTTTCCTTCTTATATTGTTTCGATATACAGTCTCTAGGGGGAACTCTTACACAATACTATTTATTTCCAGATAATACTGGAAATCTCTGATTGATAGTATTATATAATGCTATCAATGTTTTTTTTACTCTTAACTGAAACATTTCCTCTCTTTCTTTGCATTCGCTGAGCCGCTGTTAACATCTCCTCATTATATCCTGCATCATTAGAATTTCCCATTATTGTGGGGCTCCAAAGCTTAATAATATGTGGATTTTATTGACAACTGCTACTGATCCCACACTACCTTTGGTGAAGACCCCAGGTCTAATTTACCTCTTAGGGATACACAATCTAAAAAAATTCTAAATGCCTATTTAATACGCGATTGGTGTTAATCCTAATCTCTGTAAGGATAGCCAATCTTAATAACTACCAATCAAATTGGTGTTAATCCTACTCTCTGTAGGGATACACAATCTTAATTACTGCCAATCAAATTGCTGTTAATCCTACTTTCTGTAGGGATACACAATCTTAATAACTGCTAATCGAATTGGTGTTAATCCTACTAGTCACTCTCCAAGACTCTTGTCAGAGCTTGGCTGGGATCCAATTCGTCACAGGAAATGCATCGCTGTCTAACAACATCCGTTCTGCTCAGTTTCAGCATGTTCTACCACACAAAGAAGGAATATTCAAACGGGTTCTTTCATTCTAAAGGACAGATCAGCTATAATTTGAACCCTTCTATCGCGATAACACCAATTCAACTCTTGAGAATTAACTTGGGCAAAAGATTCAGAGGAGGTTTGTAAGAATTAAAGCTTCTTACCTTGTTTTAACCGGCATGACCTCGTCTGATGATTTTGGCCAAGTCCTATCGTGGCAATTGAATTGGAAATTACGCAAGCTGTCTGCCCAACCAGGGGACGCCATTCATGCGCTTCTCATCTTCTTTGTGTGGTGCCTAATAAATTAGAAGTCTAAGTATGCACGTGCCATACTTCTTTCATAATGAAACCAGACACACAAGTTGGTTCATTCAAAGCACTTCTGTTCCCCCAAGACTTTATTCAGAACTATATTCACTTAAATAGCAGACATGACATCAAATAAGGCAGGGGTGTTCCTTAAGAAAAGGTAATTGGCTCCTTGCCAAGATGGGAGAAGTTTGCTAACTTCAACTTTGAGTTCATAGGTAGATTTGAAACCTGTAACCTAATCCCCCTCTGCCCCTTCACAGTGACCTTACACACACATCTGGATAGCGGCCATCTTGTAGACAAAAATGTGTACTACATGATTTTTAAAAATGCTATCTCTCACACATCCTGTATGGTAAGAAAAGTCATCACCAGGGGGGGGAGGGGAGAACACCAAGGGTAAACAACCCCTTTAATGCATCACAGCCTAATGAGATCATAATGTTAGGTTCCTATTATAATTAAATAATCGTTAACATATCTAAAACAAGAAAATAAACCCAATCGTAATATACTTTAATTTACTATGCCTTATTAATCCTGTGCTGCCAATACCCACCAATTCAATTTCTTCTATACACAACGATGAGATGTCCATAGGACATAATATCACATGATAACAGCTGTGAATTGAGACTTGCAGCTATGACATTCTATTCATGCTAATATCATAAGGTGGTGATTGACCGGCACAATCAAGTGACGCTTGGTTTTCTAATTACAACACAGTAAGTGGTTTTCCTATTGAACTTCGTTTAATTTTGACATACTTTTTATAAGGGTTCCTCACACTGCAAGGACACAATCCGATACAAATAAACATTTTTTTAGAATGTAAGCAAAATTATGAGTTTTTTTTTGTTACAGTGCATATACTTGGAAAACACTGAATTCTTTGTACCTTGATTAAATAGAGAGTGACTTTGTCATATGTGAAACAGGGGAAAGAGATCCACAAACCCAGCACATAACTGCCATATTTATGACCAGATACTGTATATAGACAGCTATGCCATCTGGAATCATGCAGCAACACTAACATATATAAATGGGAAACAGAGATAAGTAGCTTTCAACGTGGTCCCGATATTTCGCATCACAGTTATTTTTGGAAATTTAAAAATGAGACCAATTTTCTCTTTATGTAGCAAAATGCTTCCAATGGTCTGAAGGAAATGTCAATGTCAAGTCTAGTCCCTATGTAATGGAATCCCAATGTGCTCACTTGTTCTTCTCTCTGGCATGGATCTGTCGTGTTCAAACACCTGAAAATAGAAACAAGCTTAAATGTCAGATGTTTTTCTGTGCATTATAAAGAGTACTGACATTGGTAAGGATATTTAATACAGTGTTAAAGGAAAATCGTTTTTGGATGAAAGGTGACATGTCAGTCAAGTAAACACAAACACTCTCCAAGAATTACATCCAGGAAGCACATCACTTAGCGACAGCAGTTCTATTTGCATCAGGGGTGTCCTTAAGAATTGCAATTATGAACTAGAAATGTATTCTAATCGTCATTATATTTCCATAAAGAAGTCTTCAAATTTAAACTCAAAAAATATAATAATTTATTGGTCAAAGGCAGTAAGAATGTTTTTGAAATAAAACTATTTCACCTTAAAAAAATTACTGTGTAGTAGATGCAATAGTTATTTCACAATCCAAATGGACACTTATTGAAATTTATGAAATTCATTCCAACTAGTGTTTCTCCTTGATGATTGCAGTTAAAAAAGTTCAACTAAATGTAATTTTTAATCTATATTTAGGGCAAAATTTCCAAGTGAGAAATGCAAGACTCATCTCTGGTCTAATATTTTGGCAGCAATCATATTAAATTCCAATATACAATGAGTTCTTTCATTTTCATCATCACT
This sequence comes from Bufotes viridis, assembly GCA_033119425.1. Taxonomy (NCBI): domain Eukaryota; kingdom Metazoa; phylum Chordata; class Amphibia; order Anura; family Bufonidae; genus Bufotes; species Bufotes viridis. Next base: position 263,565,062 of record CM065590.1, on the reverse strand, counting down.
TGAATAGTAGAGAACAACAGATTCCAGCAGCACAAAAAAAAAAGAAAAATTAGTCAGCACATCCTGTAAAATGAAGAGAATGTGCTGGTGCACATTGCCATGGCTGAAAATAAAAAAGTAAAGGCAAACATAATTCAACTGCACTCTGCATGCATATTCATAATATGAACTAATCCTACATTCACTATATAAATAAATATGAGTGACATAGAACCTATATTTTGATCAAAATCATTTGTCACCATCCACCACAGCAATATGACCTCTTTTAGATGGGAAACTACTCTGTATAATACCACTCCTCTCCTCTCCAATAGGCCCCAAATGAATTAATAGATAGCATACTTCACATATAAACTTGCTCTATATGATACCTCTATATGTTTTTCCTCCTGCTTCGTGGTAACGAATCACATTTTTATTCTAAAATGGCTGCTGCATGTGTTAGGACATGGAGAAAGGAACTCTGGGAATGTGGGATCACCCACAATGCAGCCAATCAGCAGCCAGCCAGCCCTGTGATGTCACAGCCCTATAAATAGCCTCAGCCATCTTGGATTCAGTCATTTTTCAGTGTACTTAGTGCAGGGAGAGACATCAGCAGGCACTAGGGACAGTGTTAGAAAAGACTTAAAATTTTATTTTGCTGTATAGAAGTTAAGGGAAATGATAAGGACTAAGGAGCAATCATTCCACAGTATTGATGCAGAATAGGGTTCAGTAGGGGAGTTTACAACCTGGGTATTAGGAACAATCCTATTACACCTTGCTGCCATTATACAGCTCTGTAATTCCAGCAAATTGTTCTTCTTATTAGGGTGCAAGTGCTGTTTGATACAGGCATTAACAGGGTTTTGCAAGTTAATATTTCTACTTCTTATTTGCCCTTGTGTGGTGCAGTTATATGCTCTAAATAATTTTTTAGCTTCTATTAGTGGGAAAAGGGCTTATTAGCCACTGTGTGCTGAAGTGCGAAAATTACAGCCCTTTTTGGCATGTATTAGTGGCAAAAAAATATATATTATTTCTTATTTGCCATTCATCAGTACAGTTTTATGTTCTAAAGTCCTTTTTGGCGTGTATTAGTGGCAAAAAAAATATATTATTTGCCGTTCAACAGTGAAGTTATGAGTTCTAAAGCCTTTTGTGGCATGTATAAGTGGAAAAAAATAAGGGCCTATTTGCCGTTGCAGTTATATGTTTGAAAGCTCTTTTTGGCATATATTAGTGGCACAAAAAAAAAGTATTTCTAGTTGTGTGGTGAAGTGAGAAAATTACAGCCCTTTTTGTCGTGTATTGGTGGCATGAAAAAATACTTTTTCCATTCAGCGGGGCAGTTATATTTTCTAAAGCCCTTTTTGGCATGTATTAGTGGCAAAAAAATATATATTATTTCCTGTTCAGTGGTGCAGTTATATGTTCTAAAGCCCTTTTTGGCGTGTATTAGTGGCACAAAAAAGTATTTGCCGTTGTGTGGAGAAGTGAGAAAATGATATATTGTTTGACATTCAGCAGTTCAGTTATCTGTTCTAAAGTCCTTTTTGGTGTGTATTAGTGGGGCAAAAATATATATTATTTGCCGTTCGCGGTGCAGCTATATGTTCTAAAGCCTTTTCTGGCATGTATTAGTGGGGAAAAAAAGGCTTATTAGCATTTGTGTGGTGAAGTGAGAAAATTACAGACTTTTGTGGGGTGTTTTAATTTCCTTTTTAATTAGTTATTTGATCTAACAGTATGTCAGACAGAGAAGTGCCAAGCCCTGCACAGGGGAATGGCAGAGGTCTAAATGTATCTGGTGCAGGAACAGGTCACAGCAGAGTAAGAGGGCGAGGCAGCAGGAGTAGCAGCGAGAGGCCTGAGCTCCCAGTGTCATCTAGGGGTCGTGTCTTGACCAACAACCCAGCGGTTCTAGACTGGTTGACTCGTTCATCCACTTCGTCCCAAGTGACATCAGACATCCCAGGCAAGAGTCGGTGGGTTCGTCAGACACAACCCTTAGTTGGCATGGCCCGGGAGCAGGCTCTGTGCCCTCACCTGTCCTCAACCTGCCTCTGTCCTTTTCTGTTTCCTCAGCCAAACAAGTATTATTTGCTGGGGGCTCAGCTCCACTATACAGCGAGGACGAGCACTGGCCAGCCAGAGTACAGTCAGCAGCTACTGGCCAGCCAAGAAGTAAAGGAGACATTTGCCGCTTCCTCCGGTACGTGGGCAAGTAGTGATGAAGAGAGTGGCGAGGGAGCTGGTGTTGCGAGCTGACAGGCTCCTGACCCAGCGACCATTGAGGAAGACATGAGTGACGTGCAGACAGTACTCGATGATGATGATGTAGCTGATTGCACTTGGAAGCCAGGTGAATTAGGGGCATCATCATTGGGAGAAGAGGGTAGCAGCTTGCCTGTGAGGCAGCGGCAGAGCCAGCAAGTCGCTAGTATGGCCGGGAGTCTACAGGGTGGCAGCAATGGGAAGTCGGGAGCCAAACATGCCCAGGCCAGGGTAGACCACCCACTTCGCAGGAGCCTACTTGCCTAGAAAGTAGTGGTGCAGGGGATCATGGAAGCAACGGCAGTGGCAGTCAGTCAGTGCATAGTGTTGGGGGTAAAATCACCTACTCGGTGGTGTGGAAGTTTTTTGGTAAGCCACAGGAGGAGGTGAACATGGTCATTTGTAGAATCTGTGGGCAGAAGGTGAAGCGTGACCAGGGTTCCAATGTTGGCACCACGGCCCTGCATCAACTTATGCAGCATCACCATAAAGTGGCCTGAGAGAACCGTGGCTCTGATGTGTTGGTCCATCCTGCTACAGCAACCACTGCATCACCCAGTGGCACGCACCCAATTTCAGGCAGTCAAGGCTCCACCACCTCAACCGAAGGGATCTGTCTGTCCTTCCCATCATCTGCTGGTCCTGATGCTTCTGCTCCTCCTCCAACTCCTCGTCAGTCAGTCACCGAAGCGATTGCCAAGAGACAACAGTATGCATACACTCATCCAACGGTGCAGAAACTGAATGTGCTACTGGCCAAGTTGCCAGTGCTGCAGTCTCTCCCTTTCCAATTGGTGGACCTATAACCTTTCAGAAAACTAATGGCTTGTGCCGAGCCGAGGTGGGGAGTCCCAAGCCGACATTTCTTTGCCAAAAAGGCAGTACCAGCCCTGCATACATATGAAAACAGAAGACGGGCCAGTACTTCAGCCTGTCGGTGTCTGCCAAAGTGCATTGAAGCACCGACGCGTGGAGCTGTAACCACTCCAGCAACTTGGCCAGGTGACTCCGCTTCCGCCTCCATGTTCTCACGCCATTGGTCCTGCGACAATGTCCGCCGCTGCCTCCTCATCCTCCAGGAACAGCCAGATGAGCTACAGAGCAATGAGGAAGACGAGGCAGAGGATCCAGACACACCTTGGCAGTTAGCAGTGGAGATGGAGCAGGGAGTGTCTCTTAGTGACTTGAACAAATGGCCCAATGCATGCTCACTTGCTTGAGTATTGACAGCCGAATTGTCACCATTCGGTAGAGAAATAACTTTTGGCTCTCCACCTTGTTGGACCTTTTTTACCTTTGCTTTTTTTTATACCTGCTGAGAGGCAGGACAAACTGAACTACTATACAGACATCCTATGTAATCAGTTGGCCGCTGCCTATCGGAGCCATCATCCATCCTTTCACATGTCTGACCGGGGACCTCTGTGCTCACGTTCCTCTGCCATGGCTGCTGTGGCGGGGGGGTAGGAGCAGTACCAGCAGAGTCTAGAGTCGATGATGAGTAGCTTTCTTAAGCCACCGAGTGAAGAAGCTACTCACCAGTAGCAGCAGCTAAACCTGGAGCAGGACCTGAACCAGCAGGTGGTGGCATACTTGGACAGCACCCTGCCACCCCACATTGAAGATCCGCTGGACTACTGGGCAGCCAAAATGGATTTGTGGCCACAACTGGCAGAGTTTTCTCTGGAAAAGCTGTCCTGCCTGGCCAGTAGTGTGGCAACAGATCGGGTGTTAAGTGTGGCAGGGGCCATAGTTAGAGATGGCCCGAACTATTCGCCGGCGAACAGTACCCGGCCAACATAGCTTGTTCGTGTCCGCCGCGGCGGGCGAATATATTCGATGTTCGCGTTCGCCCCTATACTTTATCATTCAGCAAACTTTGACCCTGTACCTCACAGTCAGCAGACACATTCCAGCCAATCAGCATACCCTCCCTCCCAGACCCTCCCACCTCCTATCTAAACGCAAGGATAGGATCCATCTTACATTCATTCTGAAGCTGCAGTGTTAGTAATTGTAAATCGCAATGCGATTAATATAACCTGTATTATTCGCATTGCGATTACAACTTAGATCTGAGTTCCAAATGGTTGTATTGCTAGAATATATTAACGAAAATAACAAATATAGCACTATTTTCTCAATCTTTATTATATTCTAGCAATAAAACCATTAGGAACTCAGATCTAAGTTGAATTTGCAATGCGATTATTATAACCTGCATTAATCGCATTGCGAATTCAACTTAGAGCTGAGTTCCTAATGGTTGTTGTATAGCTAGAATATACGTTATATTCTAGCAATACAACCATTAGTAACTCAGCTCTAAGTTGTAATCGCAATGCGAATAATACTTACAATTATTAATCGCTTTACAAATCCATTTGATGCCTCTGTTTGATTGTATATGACGGTTGACTATGACTACCACCAACGTTCTGCTGCCTCCAAAGCAAGATATCTGAACCCCCCAGGGGCCATTTGGGCATTTTTAATAGAAAACGCATAAAAAACGCATAAAAAACGCATCTGCGTTTTTACAATTTTTTCATTTTTTAGTTTATTTTTGTGTATTTTGCCACATTTGGTTGCATATTTACATTTGGTATAGGCAAATATGGTAGTCTAGATCATGTGTCTATACCAAAACCTAGGATCATTGTGTGACAGCATATTTTCTAAGCCATGTAGCTGAATATAGATTTGGGCAGAGTAATGATCTAGACTACCATATTTGCCTATACCAAATGTAAATATGCAACCAAATGTGGCAAAATACACAAAAAAATTAAACTAAAAAATGAAAAAAATATAAAAACGCAGATGCATTTTTGATGCGTTTTCTATCAAAAACGCCCAAATGTCCCCTGGGGGGTTCAGATATATTGCCTCGGAGGCAGCAGAACATTGGTGGTAGTCATAGTTAACAGTCATATACAATCAAATAGAGGCATTAAATGGATTCGCAAAGCGATTGTATTATAATTGTAAGTATTATTCGCATTGCGATTACAACTTAGAGTTGAGTTTCTATTGGTTGTATTGCTAGAATATAACGTATATTCTAGCAATACAACAACCATTAGGAACTCAGCTCTAAGTTGAATTCGCAATGCGATTAATGCAGGTTATATTAATCGCATTGAAAATTCAACTTAGATCTGGGTTTCCTAATGGTTGTATTGCTAGAATTATATAACGAAGATTGAGAATATAGAGCTAAATTCCCAATCTTAGATATATTCTAGCAATACAACCATTAGGAACCCATCTCTAAGTTAAATTCGCAAATATGATGTCCCAACTCCCAAACTATTGACCGGCGAGTAGTTCCCGGCGAACATAGCTTGTGCGCGTTCGTCGCGGCGGGCGAACATATGCGATGTTAGGTCCACCCCATATCATTGAGTAAACTTTGACCCTGTACCTCACAGTCAGCAGGCACATTCCAGCCAATTAGCATACCCTCCCTCCCAGACCCTCCCATCTCCTGGACACAGCATCCATTTTAGATTCATTCGGAAGCTGCAGTCTTAGTGAGAGGAGGGACAGTGTAACTGCTGCTGAGATTTAATAGGGAAATCGATAGCTAGGCTAGTGTATTCAGTGTCCACTCCAGTCCTGAAAGACTCATCAGATCTCTGCTGTAAGGACTGCGTCCTGACAGCACCCCAAAAAGCCCTTTTTAGGGCTAGTACATCAGTCTCCCTCCCAGACCCTCCCACCTCCCATCAAAAAGCAAGGATGGCATCCATCTTAGTAGTTGTAATCGCAATGCGATTAATACAGGTTATATTAATCGCATTGCGAATTCAACTTAGAGCTGGGTTCCTATTCTCAATCTTCGTTATATTCTAGCAATACAACCATTAGGAACTCAGATCTAAGTTGTAATCTCAATGCGATTAATACAGGTTATATTAATCGCATTGCGAATTCAACTTAGAGCTGGGTTCCTATTCTCAATCTTCGTTATATTCTAGCAATACAACCATTAGGAACTCAGATCTAAGTTGTAATCGCAATGCGATGAATACAGGTTATATTATTCGCATCGCGATTTTCAACTTAGAGCTGGGTTCCTATTCTCAATCTTCGTTATATTCTAGCAATACAACCATTAGGAACTCAGCTTTAAGTTGAATTTGCAATGCGACTAATATAACCTGTATTAATCGCATTGCGATTACAATTTACCACACTCTGCGTCAACTAGACATTTTTCCATGGGAGTTTTGCCATGGATCCCCCTCCGGCATGCCACAGTCCAGGTGTTAGTCCCCTTGAAACAACTTTTCCATCACTATTGTGGCCAGAAGGAGTCCCTTTGTTTTTTAAAATTCGCCTGTCTATTGAAGTCTATGGCAGTTCGCACTGTTCGCATGTTTCGCGAACATTTGCGGAAGTTCGCGTTCGCCGCTCGTGAACGGAAAATTTTATGTTCGCGACATCACTAGCCATAGTTACCCCAAAAAGAACTTATCTGTCCACCCAAAATGTGGAGAGACTGACCTTTGTCAAGATGAATCAGGTGTGGATCAGCCAGAATTTCCACCCACCAATGCCTGATGCATCAGACTAGATCATCTATGGTGCCACACCAACACGTTGACAAAATAGACTGGTTTCTGCTGGTTACCTGCCTCAGCTACTATTCTGATGCTGAAACCCGCCTAATGCCACACATTTGATGACAAGTGCTCCTTCTTTCATCCAATATCTTCAGCTGGTAATGGTATTGCCACCCACCTCTCCACTCTGTCACTCGGTCACTCTGTGGTCTCCTGATGCTGCTGCCACCTCCACACTATGTCACCTTGCCTGTCTGTGGTCTCCTGATGCTGCTACCAACTCCACACTATGTCACCTTGCCACTCTGTGGTACCCTGATGCTGCTTCCACTGCCACACTATGTCACCTTGCCACTCTGGGGTCCCGTGATGCTGCTGCCACCTCCACACTATGTCATCTCTACTGGCAGCACAACTGTCCAAACATGGAAGGATGTTCTTTTAACCATAGCCAAATAGTGTACTAGCCTCAGAACTATGCAGCAACAAATAAGAAGAAAGACAATGGTGCTTGTATCGATTATGCAAAAAAAAAAACAGCTTGAGAGAGACTCAATAAAGGGCTGAAACACTGCATTATTTAGGGATTGGAGCTTTTATGTTCTTTGCATATTGAATAAGAGTTCAACAAATCAAGGAAAATAAATATAAAACATCCGTCACGATATGATAGTGATTGTTGCGGATGTACATGGCTATATTTATAAAGTCACAGAAAATAATGCACTATAATAATAGATGCAAACATAACATATGGAGTAAGCCCTGCCTCTAATGAAAAAATCTGAGACACTTAGCCAACACATTTTGATCAGAACAAATCTGTTAGAGTGAGGGATTAGTCCATATGGTCTTGAAGGAGTGGCACCTTTATGTGTGAATGCTCTCCTTTTCTGGGAGTAGCATTCATGTGCACTTTTGCCCCACCTGTCTAATAGGTGACCTTGATTGGGTGGTACATAAGGCTATGTGTGCTTCTCCTCTCATTGGCTGCTGTTGCACACAGAGGTAACTAAGAGCAACACACTATATGTGCAGGGTCTGCGCTCCTTAATATAAATGTATAACGGCATAGGGAGGTTTAGCGTAGTACCTGCCTGAACTGAGACCACCTTGGCGCTGGTTAGGTGGGCACAGATTTGTTTTGATCAAAATGTGTTGGCTAAGTGTCTCAGAATTTATCATTAGAGTGAGGGCTTAGTCCATATGTTATGTTTGCATCTATTATTATAGTGCATTATTTTCTGTGATAGAAGAAGAACTGGGGAACTCTTATTCAGTTTGTGGCATAAGTAGATGAAGGAACTGTTAATTATTTAACTGTTATCCCTGGTCATTCCTTATTAACCTTTGCTGTATTACCAATCTTTGAGCCACATATCCCTAATACAACATTCACAGTCTGTAATTGCCCTATATTGTATAAGACGTATGTACAGTATTTGGCAATCTAGGGGAGATCAGGTTTATAGATTTGAACAGCTAGTTTTTGGGGAATTTCACTCCCCACTGAAGTTAAAGGGGTATTCCCAGCTGCATGATCATATTTAATTAGTTTACCCTAATGCCCTAGATCATTTTTGTAATTTGCTTTCATTGTCTAAAATTCACCCATTCAAACATATCCCATTCCCTCTTACACCATTGTTGACATTGGTATTCCCATAGATATGGCTACTGCTACAGAGCCGCATCTATGGGCCACGCTTGCGCAGACTGGACAGTATTTTCACCCAGGCGGCCGTTTTTTTAACTCAGGAGCGCGCACGGAGAGAGCAGGTAGAGGTGGGGCTTATCGCAGAGGCAGCGGGGCTTAGCTCTGCGAGAGGCGGAGCTTAGTGCCAGCATCACTCACAGGAGGAAGATGCAGTATAAGAAAAAGAGTGGATCCAGCTCACCTACTTAACAAATGACCAGCCATCGGGCTCCTCCTGCGCACGGATTGTAAGGTAAGACCTTGTATGCAGCATATACCAAAAGGAAAAAAGAATCCAGCACTTTCAATGTACGTTTTAAGCCGAACCTTCTTTATTCCGGAGGATACAAATATTACAGCTGTTCACATCACAAGCGGTAAAAACACGCTGTCTTGGGTCAGTCGACGCGTTTCAAACTTTACCGTTCTTATTCATGACTCCATGGAGTCATGAATAAGAACTGTAAAAATTGAAACGCGTCGACTGACCCAAGACGGCTTGTTTTTACCGCTTGTGATGTAAACAGCTATAATATTTGTATCCACCTGAATAAAGCAGTTACGGCTTAAAACAAACATTGAAAGTGCTGGATTTTTCTTTCCTTTTGGAAGAAGATGCAGTGTAAGTGACTGCTGCATTATACCACCAACACAAGAAGGATTGGTGCTGATGCAGGCATGTGGGGGGCGGATGCAGGCAAGTGGCAGGCTGATGCAGACATGTGGGGGGCTGATGCAGGCAAGTGGGGGGCTGATGCAGACATGTGGGGGGCTGATGCAGACATGTGGGGGGCTGATGGAGGCACTGGGGGGCTGATGCAGGCATTTGGGGGGCTGATGGAGGCACATAGGGGGGCTGACGGAGGCATATGGGGGGCTGATGGATGCACATGGGGGCTGATGGAGGCACATGGGGGGCTGAAGGAGGCACATGGGGGGCTAAAGGAGGCACATGGGGAGGTGAAGGAGGCACCTGGGGGCTGAAGGAGGCACTGGGTTGGCATATGCAGGCGTGTGTGGGGCTGATGCAGGCATGTAGGAGGCTGATCGAGGCATATGGGGGGGCTGATGGAGGCACTGGGCGGCTGATGCAGGCATGTGGGGGGTAGAGATGGCCCGAACTATTCGCCGGCGAACAGTTCCCGGCGAACATAGCTTGTTCGCGTTCGCCTCGGTGGGCGAACATATGCGATGTTCGATCCGCCCCCTATACATCACCATTGAGCAAACTTTGACCCTGTACCTCACAGTCAGCAGACACATTCCAGCCAATCAGCAGCATACCCTCCCTCCCAGACCCTCCCACCTCCTGCACAGCATCCATTTTAGATTCATTCTGAAGCTGCAGTCTTAGTGAGAGGAGGGAGAGTGTAGTTGCTGCTGATTTAATAGGGAAATCGATAGCTAGGCTAGTGAATTCAGTGTCCACTCCAGTCCTGAAAGACTCATCTGATCTCTGCTGTAAGGACAGCGTCCTGATAGCACCCCAAAAAGCCCTTTTTAGGGCTGCTACATTAGTCTTTTTTTTTTCTCCATATATATATTGCAGTTGCCTGGCCTGCCCGTGTGTGAGGAGCTGCAGGCCCACAGACTACATAGTGCCCACTGCCAGTGTCAACCACTCACACCGTGTGGCACAGGACTTTGCATCAAACAAAGGCATTTAATTTTTACCCTTTAATCTAAGGTTAGTTGCTTGCCTGCTAGTGTGTGTCCGGCCGACTTCCACAGACTGTAGTGTGCCCACTGCCAGTGCCCACCACCACTCATACCGTGTGGCACAGGTATTTAATTTTTACACTTTGGTCTAATTTCAGTTGCTTGCCTGCTGCCAGTGTGTGTCAGGCCGACTTCCACAGACTGTAGTGTGCCCACTGCCAGTGCCCACCATCACTCATACCGGGTGGCACAGTATTTTGCCGATAATTAAGGCATTTAATTTTTACACTTTAGTCTAATTTCAGTTGCTTGCCTGCTGCCAGTGTGTGTCAGGCCGACTTCCACAGACTGTAGTGTGCCCACTGCCAGTGCCCACCACCACTCATACCGGGTGGCACAGTAGCTTGCCGATAAATAAGGCATTTCATTTTTACACTTTAGTCTAATTTCAGTTGCTTGCCTGCTGCCAGTGTGTGTCAGGCCGACTTCCACTGACGGTAGTGTGCCCACTGCCAGTGCCCACCACTCATACCGGGTGGCACAGTACCTAGCACGTGTAGTACCACTTATCTAAAAAAAATGACAGGTAGAGGCAGGCCATCCCGCAGGGGCCGTTGTGGTCGTGGTGCTGTGATTTCCACTGTCCCTGGAATAATGCCTAGTGTTCAGAGGCCACGTACCCTAAACCTGAAAAATTCTAAAGGACATAGTTGACTGGCTTAGACAGGACACCCAATCTTCAACAGCTTCCGCTAAGAACTTTGACGCACCATCCTCCTCCAGCTCAGCTTCGGTCACCTGCTCTCAAGTTACCATGCTCCCGCCCGCCGCCATCACCACCACTACCACCACAGCCACCACTGCCGCTTCACTTGATCCGTCAGAGGAGTTATTTACACATCAGTTGGATGCAATTAGTGATGCGCAACCATTATTGCCAGATGATTTAGTTTAAAGGGATATGTCTCAGTCAGGCAGGAATACACACATGGATGTACAGTGTGATGATGATGATGATGATGTTGTACCCGCTGCTGCTTCCTTTGCTGAGGTGTCAGATACAAGTGAAGCGGTTGATGATGACGATGTGTCCACGGATGCCACGTGGGTGCCTGCTCGAAGAGAAGAAGAGGGGGAAAGTTCAGAAGGGGAGACAGAGAGAAGGAGGAGACAAGTTGGAAGCAGGGGGAGGTTGTCGCAAGGAGTTAGTGGCACAGTCAGACAGCATGTATCGGCACCTGGGGTCAGCCAGACAGCACGCCAGTCAACGCATGCTGTTGCCACCACCAGAATGCCGTCATTGCAAAGCTCAGCAGTGTGGCATTTTTTGTGTGTGTCTGCCTCTGATAACAGCAATGCCATTTGCAACCTGTGCCAAAAGAAACTGAGTCGTGGGAAGTCCAACACCCACCTCGGTACAACTGCTTTGCGAAGGCACATGATATCACATCACAAACGCCTATGGGATCAACACATGCGTACAAGCAGCACACAAACTCAAAGCCACCATCCTCCTCCTTGTCCAGCATCTTCAGCCACGTCAACCACTGCTATCCTCCCTTCCCCCTCTCAACCACCCGCCACTCCACCTCTCACCTTCAGCAGTTCCATCTCATCTGCCCACAGTCAGGTGTCTGTTAAGGAAATGTTTGAGCGTAAGAAGCCAATGTCACAGAGTCACCCCCTTGCCCGGCGTCTGACAGCTGGCTTGACGGAACTCTTAGCCCGCCAGCTTTTACCATACCAGCTGGTGGAGTCTGAGGCCTTCAAAAAATTTGTCACTATTGGGACACCACAGTGGAAGGTACCTGGACGAAATTTTTTTCAAAAAAGGCAATCCCTGATATGGGACGTAACAGGGATTAAACTGATAGGAATAGTACTAGTTAAGACACCACTCGGGTGTGACAGTAAATTGCACGGTGCAGATGCAGTGATTGTGGATTAAAACAAAAGGGAGAGAGCCAGCGTTTTTTTAACCATCTCCCCGTTCGAAAAATCAATTCAATAGATGGACCCCAGATTGGGGACGTAACAGGGATTAAACTGATGAGAATAGTACTACAGAAAATACCACTCATATCGGGTGTGACAGTAAATTGCACGGCGCAGACGCAGTGACCGTGGATTAAAACAGAGTGGAGGGAGCCAGCGTTTTTTTAATCATCTCCCTGTTCGAAAAATCAATTCAATAAATGGACCCCAGATTGGGGACGTTAGAGGGATTAAACTGATGAGAATAGTACTACAGAAAATACCACTCATATCGGGTGTGAGAGTAAATTGCACGGCGCAGACGCAGTGACCGTGGATTAAAACAAAGGGGAGGGAGCCAGCGTTTTTTTAACCATCTCCCCGTTCGAAAAATCTATTCAATATACCTTTCAGGACCCTTGGTGTTGTACGTGGCTGGGTGGAGGAAGAAACCTTCAATGACATCACCGGGACATGGCTAGCTTGGTATCCAACCTTGTGCAAATGGGGAATTTGCGGTTGTGCAAATGAACTGTTTGCGGTTGTTTGCGGTGCATTAAAAGGGGAGTTTGGTCTGTCAATGTCTGTAAAGTGGGCGTAACCCTTACACTACCTGATCGATACAACATCATACCTGATCGTATACACACACTGGATGTTTTAAAGCATGTTATTCCAAACAATTTAGGAATGTTACGTGATTTATGCCCTTTATGGATTAAAACCCGACTCTGCGTCCACTACGTAACTTTCCATGGGAGTTTTGCCATGGATCCCCCTCCGGCATGCCACAGTCCAGGTGTTAGTCCCCTTGAAACAACTTTTCCATCACTATTGTGGCCAGAAAGAGTCCCTTTGGTTTTTAAAATTCGCCTGTCTATTAAAGTCTATGGCAGTTCGCCCGGTTCGCCAGTTCGCGAACATTTGCGGAAGTTCGCGTTCGCCGTTCGCGAACTGAAAATTTTATGTTCGCGACATCACTAGTGGGGGGCTGATGGAGGCATATGGGGGGCTGATGCAGGCATGTGGGGGGCTGATGCAGGCATGTGGGGGGCTGATGGAAGCACTGGGTGCTGATGCAGGCACTGGGGGCTGATGCAGGCATGTGGAAGGCTGATGGAGGCACTGGGGGGCTGATGCAGGCTTGTGGGGGCTGATGAAGACACTGGGGGATGATACAGGCATATGGGGGCTGGTGAGAGCACTGGGGGGCTGATGCAGGCATATGGGGGGCTGAAGGAGGCATATCGGGGCCTGATGCAGGCATGTGGGGGGCTGATGGAGGCACTGGGGGGCTGATGCAGGCATAAGGGGGGCTGATAGAGGCACTGGGGGGGCTGATGCAGGCATATGGGGGTGATAGAGGCACTGGGGGGCTGATGCAGGCATGTGGGAGGCTGATGGAGGCACTGGGGGGCTGATGGAGGCATGTGGGGGGGCTGATGGAGGCACTGCGGGGCTGTTGGAGGCACATGGGAGGCTGATGGATGCACTAGGGGGCTGATGGAGGCATATGGGGGGCTGAAGGAGGCATATGGGGGCTTTATGCAGGCATGTGGGGGTCTTATGCAGGCACTGGGGGTTGATGGAGGCACTGGGGGCTGATGCAGGCATGTGGTGGGAGGCTGATGGAGGCAATGGGGGGCTGATGCAGGCATGTGGTGGGGGGGCTGATGGAGGCACTGGGGGGCTGATGCAGGCATGTGGGGGACTGATGCAGGCATGTGGAGGGCTGATAGAGGCACTGGGGGCTGATGCAGGCATATGGGGGCCGATGAGGGAATTAGGAGGCTGATGCAGGCATATGGGGGCTGATGGAGGCACTGGGGGCTGATGCAGGCATATGGGGGGTGATAGAGGCACTGGGGAGCTGATGGAGGCATGTGGGGTGCTGATGAAGGCACTGGGGGCTGTTGGAGGCACATGGGAGGCTGATGGATGCACTAGGGGGCTGATAGAGGCATATTGGGGGCTGAAGGAGGCATATGGGGGCCTTATGCAGGCTTGTGGGGGCCTTATGCAGGCACTGGGGGGTTGATGGAGGCACTGGGGGCTAATGCAGGCATGTGGGGGGCTGATGGAGGCACTGGGGGTTGATGGGGGCACTGGGGGCTGATGCAGGCATGTGGGGGCTGATGGAGGCACTGGGGGCTGATGCAGGCATGTGGGGGCTGATGGAGGCACTAGGGGGCAAATGCAGGCATGTGGGAGGCTGATGGTGGCACTGCTAGGCTGGCGCGAGGCATGTGGGGGCTGATGGAGGCACTGGGGGGCTGATGCAGGCATATGGGGGCTGATGAGGGCATTAGGAGGCTGATGCAGGCATATGGGGGCTGATGGAGGCACTGGGGGCTGATGCAGGCATATGGGGGGGTGATAGAGGCACTGGGGAGCTGATGGAGGCATGTGGGGGTGCTGATGAAGGCACTGGGGGGCTGTTGGAGGCACATGGGAGGCTGATGGATGCACTAGGGGGCTGATAGAGGCATATTGGGGGCTGAAGGAGGCATATGGGGGCCTTATGCAGGCTTGTGGGGGCCTTATGCAGGCACTGGGGGGTTGATGGAGGCACTGGGGGGCTGATGCAGGCATGTGGGGGGGGGCTGATGGAGGCACTGGGGGGTTGATGGGGGCACTGGGGGGCTGATGCAGGCATGTGGGGGGCTGATGGAGGCACTGGGGGGCTGATGCAGGCATGTGGGGGGCTGATGGAGGCACTAGGGGGCAAATGCAGGCATGTGGGAGGCTGATGGTGGCACTGCTGGGCTGACGCAGGCATGTGGGGGGCTGATGGAGGCACTGGGGGGCTGATGCAGGCATATGGGGGCTGATGAGGGCATTAGGAGGCTGATGCAGGCATATGGGGGGCTGATGGAGGCACTGGGGGGGTTGATGCAGGCATATGGGGGGTGATAGCGGCACTGGGGGGCTGATGGAGGCATGTGGGGGTGCTGATGGAGGCATATGGGGGCTGTTGGAGTCATATGGGGGCCAGATGCAGGCATCTAGGGGGCTGATGGAGGCACTGGGGGATTGATGGAGGCACTGGGGGGCTGATGCAGGCATATGGGGGGGCTGATGGAGTCATATGGGGGGCTGAAGGAGTCATATGGGGGGCTGAAGGAGGCACATGGGGGGGGTGATGCAGGCATATGGGGGTTGATGAGGGCACTGGGGGGCTGATGCAGGCTTGTGGGGGGCTGATGGAGGCACTGGGGGGGCTGATGGAGACATATGGGGGGCTGATGGAGGCACATGGGGGGATGATGCAGGCATATGGGGACTGGTGAAGGCACTGGGGGGCTGATGCAGGCATATGGGTGGCTGATGGAGGTACGGGGGGACTAAAGCAGTCATATGGGGGGTGATAGAGGCACTGGGGGGCTGATGGAGGTGTATGGGGCGCTGAAGGAGGCATATGGCGGGCTGAAGGAGGCATGTGTGGGCTGATGCAGGCATGTGGGGGGGCTGATGCAGGCATGTGGTGGACTTATGGAGGCACTGGGGGCTGATGCAGGCATGTGGGGGCTGATGGAGGCACTGGGGGGCTGATGGAGGCATGTGGGGTGCTGATGGAGGCACTGGGGGGCTGAAGAAGGGACTGGGGGGCTGATGCAGGCATATGGGGGGCTTAAGGAGGCACTGGGGGGCTGATTGAGGCATATGGGGGGCTGAAGGAGGCATTGGGGGACTATGGAGGCATATAGGGGGCTTACGGAAGCACTAGGGGGCTGATGGAGGCATAGGGGGGGGCTGATGCAGGCATGTGGGGGGCTTAAGGAGGCACTAGGGGGCTGATGCAGGCATGTGGTGGGAAGATGCAGGCATATGGGGTCCTGGTGGAGGTGTATGGGAGCTGAAGGAGGCACTGGGCGGCTGATGGAGGCATATGGGGGGCTGAAGGAGGCACTGGGGGGCTTATGGAGGCATATGAGGGGCTGAAGGAGGCGTATGGGGGGCTGATGCAGGTGTATGGGAAGCTGATGCAGGCGTATGGGAGGATGGCATATGGGGGGCTGACGGAGGCATATGGGGTGCTGATGGAGACATGATGTAACAGAGCTGCATATGATGCTGGTCTGCCACAGTGCTGGGAGGAGAGAGAAATAGACAGATGTAGCAGAGATGTATATGACATGGTTTAGACAGTGCTCCTTGGGTAGTGGAAGACAGATGTAGCAGAGCTGTATGTGAAGTAATTCAAACACAGTGCTGGTATTGTGCAGTAAAAGTCAGATGTTGCAGAGCTAAATTTACAGTAGAGAGGTTCAGGGAAGAGAGAGGAAGCAGAGCTATATACAGTATGTGGCAGTTCAGCCACAGTGCTAGTAGGGGACGGGGAAGATAGATGTAGCAGAGCGGTATATGCATCTATACAGATAAAAGGTCTACGGTTTATACACAACTGTAGTAGAGCTTTATTGGAAAAAAATAATCTGCATCAGTGCTGGTCAGTGGGGAATGGTAATGTTTTATGGGAGTCAAAAGCACAGATCATATGGCTACTGGCTAACATGCTTGTGGGCTAGCGTATAGTAGTGAATTATTGTTTTGCTGCACAGAATGGGTTTGTAAAAGATAAGACAGGTTCTGTGTGTAAGGATGCAGGACAGCAGCATGTTACTGTCTTGCCATTGCTCTCTCAGTGATGATTGCACAGCAGGAAGGAGGGGCTTCACAGACACTGCAGGCTGTCTGACTGATGACTTATACCAGGGCTTGACAAATTTCCTTGGAATCTAGGAGCCAGCTAAAAAAGTTAGGAGCCAGGTGGAGCCGCGTTATAAAGCCCCCAATAGATGCCCCCATAGTGCTCACCCCCCCCCCACTTCTCCATAGAGCCCCCCAATAATGCATGCCAGTACATAGGGCCCCCAGTAGATGCCCCCATAGTGTTCCTTCCCCTGTTCTCCATAGTGCCCCCCATAATGCTTCCCCTCTTCAATAGGTTATATGACACGTCAGACGCTGCCAGCGTCCAAGTGATCGCCACTTGTGGCCGCCATGACATGTGGAAACCCTTACAAGGATTACTGGGTCGGGAGGGGAAGGCAGAGGGGTCCGGAGGGGAGGGCAGAGGGGTCCGGAGGCGAGGGCAGAGGGGTTCGGAGGAGAGGGCAGAGGGGTTCGGAGGAGAGGGCAGAGGGGTCCGGAGGAGAGGGCAGAGGGGTCCGGAAGGTACAAACACAGCGGGCACCATGACATTTTACTGAGCACTACAACCCCCAGCTGGCGCTCAGCCTCTGCAGTCCCCGCATCACTACAACGCCCAGCTCTTTCCCCCCTTGTCATTCTCTCTCTTCCCCCTCTTGTCATTATCTTTCCCCCTCTTGTCATTATCTTTCCCCCCTCTTGTCATTATCTCCCCCTGTCATTATCTTCCCCCTGTCATTATCTCCCACCCCCTGTCATTATCTCCACCCCCCGTCATTATCTTTCCCCTCTTGTCATTATCCCCCTGTCATTATCTTCCCCCTTGTCATTATCCCCCCTTGTCATTATCCCCCTGTCATTATCTTTCCCCCTTGTCATTATCCCCCTTGTCATTATCCCCCTGTCATTATTGTTCCCCCTCTTGTCATTATCCTTCCCCCTCTTGTCATTATCCTTCCCCCTCTTGTCATTATCTCCCCCCATTATCTTTCCCCCTCTTGTCATTATCTTCCCCCTGTCATTATTAGGTGCCCCACGCCTGCGTTTTTTCTGGATACAGCAATGCCAGCCTCTGTTAAAACAACCCCAGGACTTGCAGTGCATGATTCTTTTAGGGAAGCTTGTGATCATATTGTAATGCTTTTGCTACTCAGCCTTCAGCAACAAGTCTATAGAAAGAACAGTGGGAAAAGCAGCATCTTATACTCCACCAA
Source organism: Bufotes viridis (assembly GCA_033119425.1). Taxonomy (NCBI): domain Eukaryota; kingdom Metazoa; phylum Chordata; class Amphibia; order Anura; family Bufonidae; genus Bufotes; species Bufotes viridis. The sequence continues at coordinate 263,547,033 of CM065590.1, read as the reverse complement.
AAGCTGTGCCTTTCTTGGATGCAATGATAACTTATAAAGAAAACGCCACCTGTGGCTTCATCAACTCCTGGGTCTACTCTGCATATATAGTAGCACCCCATGTTCCCCAGAGTTCTGAAGTCCAGCTTCATGCAGTGCTTTCTTCCTCTATGCAAAGTTTAGCTCAAGCAGCCGTTGTGAGGCTCAGGTTCATACTGGTACCCTGACAGATAAGAGAGCACTTCAGCTAAAAAAATCTGGCACTAATGCGGCTAAGAAGTCAGCTAGTAGAAGGGGAAATTTTTGGAGGGCACAATTTAAAACAAGCTCCTCGAAACCTGTAACCCCCAAGCATCTCACCTTGTCCTGCAGTGCAGAGTCTGAGGAGGAGACGCGATGAGGAGCCCGAGCGGTACGCCGATTCGCTGAGGACAGCGCTCCTCTTCACTGGAGTCTGGGGCGGGAAGCGTGAGGGGCGGGCCTAGTAGACGCATGACCGCGGCTCCTGCATGACCGCGTCTTCTCTAAACTTAAAGCGATACTGCGCTCCCCGCTTCTGGTTGTGCTGTACGGGGCTATTTCCAAGCAGAGACAAATACCCAGGCGCCAGGGCACAATTTCTGGTCGCCGTGGCGACCTGGCGCCTGGGATTTGTCGAGCCCTGACTTATACTATCCACATGAACGAGCACACAAGGACTGAGCTCTCAGTGTAATGTCATAAGGAGGCATGGCCGGCCTTCGCTCAAACTGCCTAAGCCCGCCCAGCCTCAGAAGCAAGAAACCAGGAAGTGAACAGCAGAGCTGGCTGAGGTGAGGACGAAATAGCAAGATGGGAAAACCCATTTAGGAACGATCTGGGAACTGTGGAAAAAATATAGGGGCTACTCAGATTAGGATTTTGATATCTGATTCTCTTTGATGTGGTCAGGAACATTACTATAATAGGTTGCTGAACCTCATCTCTATGAAAGATTGCGCTACAGGGCTTAAATATGCCCTGCTTCCCCCACCCCCTTCCCTTTCCTTACCTGATCAATCTACCTTCCCGCTCCCCCGGCACGATCAAATGGATGAGGTATGATTTTTTTTTTTACCGCAATTCAGGGAAAAACGCTTCACTACAATAAAGCACGAGGAAATTCGGATTGAAGCCCCCTTCATGGACTTCGATTCGTTCAACACTAATCAGGATGTGGCACGCACTATGACCTGTTGCTGTGCGAAAAACGTGCTGGATGTCCCGAGTCTTATGTCTGATGACGTCCGGGTGTGATGAAGACTGGGGGTTTGATTTAGGTGTATGATGAAGATTACGGGTCTGATCTGATGTCTTATGAAGATTGGGGGTCTGATAAAGACTGGCGGTCTGATCGGAGGTCTAATGAAAAATATTTGTATTCTTATTTTCCAGTATGAGTAAACAAACAGAAATGGGTAACCTTTTAATACTTAACTTTTAATATATATTACAGTTAAAATAATAGCCCATGCACAAATACAATAGTACAAAAAGTGACGCACACTTGTGCAATGATTCACGGTGCTGAGAAAAAGAACGGTCGTTTGTTTTTTGTGCCTAGTTGGGGTCACTTTAATCTAGGTGCTGGGTCGCTGACCTTATACGTCCCTGCTTGACCCGAGCTAGTTTTTCCTGCCTAGGGAGCAGCACGCTCACCCTGAGAATGCCGACCCCACTGAGCCATTCCTACAATATCTAGGTGTCTTTGACTTTCCACAAGCATTCGTCATTTTTTGTACTATTGTATTTGCGTATGGGCTATTATTTTATCTCTAATTTATATTAAAAGTTAAGTATTAAAAGGTTATTCATTTCTATTTGTTTACTCATACTGACTAATCTGGGTTGCCCATTACCTATCACCCCATTGACCTTGATAATACTGGTTATGTGAGTTTATTATTCTTATTTTCCACCTCTAAAACCTAGGTGCGTCTTATGGTAATTACACGTGCAAACATTTTAACAACTGTTACTATATGGTTTTGATGCTATTTTAACCACCTCAGCCCCCCTAGCTTAAACCCTCTTAAACACTTCAGCCCCCATAGCTTAAACACCCTTAATGACCAGGCCACTTTTTACAATTCTGCACTACGCTACTTTCACCGTTTATTGTTCCGTCATACAATTTACCACCCAAATGAATTTTACCTCCTTTTCTTCTCACTAATAGAGCTTTCATTTGGTTGTATTTCATTGCTGCTGACATTTTAACATTTTTTGCTATTAATCAAAAATGACCGAAATTTTTGCAAAAAAATTACATTTTTCACTTTCTGTTGTAAAATTAAATAAAAACTACATTTCTATATAAATTTTTCTCTAAATTTATTGTTCTACATGTCTATGATAAAAAAAAAAATCCAATAAGTGTATATTTATTGGTTTGGGTAAAAGTTATAGCGTTTACCAAACTATGGTGCAAAAAAGTGAATTTCCGCATTTTGAAGCAGCTCTGACTTTCTGAGCACCTGTCATGTTTCTTCAGGTGCTAGAATGCCAGGATAGTATAAATACCCCCCAAATGACACCATTTTAGAAAGAAGACACCCCAAAGTATTCGCGGAGAGAGAAATATCTCTGTAAACTGACAACTTTGTATAAAAAAAATTAAAAAGTTGTCATTTACAGAGATATTTCTCACACCCAGCATGGGTATATGTAAAAATACACCCCAAAACACATTGCCCTACTTCTCCTGAGTACGGCGATACAACATGAGTGACACTTTTTTGCAGCCAAGATGCGCAAAGGGGCCCAAATTCCCATGAGTACCGTTAGGATTTCACAGGGTATTTTTACGCATTTGGATTATAACGCTTTAGGACCCCTAAAATGCCAGGGCAGTATAAATACCCCACATGTGACCCCATTTTGGAAAGAAGACACCCCAAGGTATTCCGTGAGGGGCATGGCGAGTTCACAGAAAAAAAAAAAAATTGGGCACAAATTAGCGGAAATTGATATATTTTTTTAATTTTTTTTTTTACAAAGTCTCATCCTCCACTAAGGCCTCATCACTGAAGTCCGGTTTCGGGTCTTCTGGAGAATTTATTATTTTCCCTTATAACATGATTATAGGGGGCAATAATAGCATTCTTAATAAAGAATGCATAGTAAAATGAAGTGGAAGGGGTTAAAAATAATAAGTTAACTTACGTTAGCCACTTGATCGCATAGTTGCGATCTGTCCTCTTTCCCTGCATCAGCTAAAAACTAAAGGACCTGTGATGACGTCACATCACATGGTCCAATCACATGGTCCATCACCATGGTAAGATGGACCATGTGATTAATAAGTTAATAAGGGGTTAATAAGTGACGGGGGGGGGTAGTGTAGTGTGGTGCTTGGTGCAACTTTACATAGCTACCTGGTCCTCTGGTGGTCGATCCCAGCAAATGGGACCACCAGAGGACCAGGTAGCAGGTATATCAGACGCTGTTTCAAAACAGCGTCTGATATACCTGTTTGATGCTTTTTATTTTACTTCTACAGCCTGCCAGCAATTGATCATCGCAGTATACTGCCACTGTGAACGCGCCCGCGCGTGCGCGTTCACAGCAAATCTCGCGTCTCGCGAGATGACGCACGGATGCATCCAGCCAGAGCAACAGGACCGCCGGCCGGACGTATCCGTGCGTTAGGCGGTCCTAAGGTGGCTAAAACTTGTTCACATGCAAATTTGAAAATAACACTTCAAAAAATAGTTCTGGACACATAGTTATGAAAAAGAACGACTATCACATTTAATAAATATGCTCCGCTAAGATCCCTTTTGTTCTGTGTGCTACAATGTGATATTCTATAATTTACTTTGTTATAATTTGCTTGGAAAATTAAAGTAATAAACTCCAGTTTGTTGTTAGTCTGAATACTGGCTGTGATTGTCACAGTGGGTGGTTGTATACTTGGAGAAAAAAGTATTGTCAAAACCATATGCAGACAAGATAAATGCTATTTACTAAAACCTATTATCAAAGTAGTATTTCTAGACAGAGCATTGCGTTTAAAAATTCACCCCATGTGATATAAACTACAGTTAGTGTCAATGCAATCCAGTCTCACTGGTGTCTATTTTCATTTTACATCACACATACATTCACATATATACCAGACACTTTCTGTGCAAAAAAATCTATAAAGTGCACCATGGGGTGAAACCTGGTGAGACCACAAATAGGAGATGTAGAGGGTAAAATTGTTGTGTTAATTAGGCACAACTCCAAGGGTACGGCCAACATACATATTTTTTTTTAATTCAAACTCTGAAGCCAAAACCAAGACTGGATTAAAAAAAAGAGAAGTATTATCTGATACCTGATTTTAGTTGACTGTGTGGTCATACCCTAAAGGTACAGCTGGGGCCTCCTCAACGATGACCAGAAACCGAGATACAATAATATAGAAAAGCCATTGTCACAGAGTAGCTGCCACAGCCAAACCTTTTTTTTTTTTGCAAAATAGGAAAGTACAATTTTATACTGTAGGAATTATTTATTCCTTATGTCCATACTAACTCAGATAAAATACAGACATTAAATAAGGGTAAGTGTCCTGCATGGTAAAAGTCTCTGTTTGGCTGTTTGTAGCTGAAGCTGTGTTTTCTGAGTAGTATTATGCAACAGAATAAATATAATCTTTATGATCATTTGAATAATCCAGAAAACATGTCCACAAGTGCCATCAGGGCTCTATCAGGCTGTGTACAGAGCTGTGACATAACAAGTCAGTCACATATAACCATCCTCCCATTGTACTTTGTCCACCATCTTGATTGATTAACTGTGGATTTGCCGTCAAAGATTTTCGTGCGGCAAATTTATAGTATTATACAGTACTAGCAAATTTCTGAATTCACATTCACATGTGGCGTACAAAAAAACTCAGCTGGAAAGGTACAGCATTGCGGATTTGAAATCCAGAGCATGTTAATTGTTTTAACGTGAAATAAGAGGAATTAAGAATAAATATACTTACACAGTCAAAGGCTACTTTCACATTAGCGTTTTTGCTGGATCCGGCAGGGCTCAGCAAAAACGCTTTCGTTACTGATAATACAACCATCTGCATCCATTATGAACTGATCCGTTTGTATTATCTTTAACATAGCCAAGAGGGATCCATTATAAACTTCATTGAATGTCAATGGGAGAAGGATTAGTTTTCTAATCTGGCAGATTGTGTCAGATAAAATGGATCCGTCCCCATTGACTTGTATTGCAGGTCATGACGGATCCGTCTTGCTCCACATCCCAGAATGGAAAGTAAACAGCAGCATGCTGCAGTTTGCTCTTTGGTATGAGAACACAACCAAACGGAACAGAATGCATCCTTGAGCATTCCATTCTGTTCAATTATGTTTTGTCCCCAATGACAATGATTGGGGACAAAACGGAAGTGTTTTTTTCCGGTATTGAAACCCTATTACGGACCTCAATACTGGAAAATAGAAACGCTAGTGTGAAAGTAGCCAAAGTGATAAAAATCGCTAGGTGTGATTAAGTATAAGTTAAAACTGAAAAATCACATACAGAATAAATAATAATCAATCACATGGCCTACAAAATGGGGAGTTCCCGTCGCTATGCTACCCACGTAGCAGATGACCAATGTCCCATGGTAATACAAGAGAGATATAGTGACCTACAACATCCTACATTGATGATGCTCTCAGCAGAGCAAAGTTCTTTGTGCACAAAGGTTTATACCTATCAGCCCCTTCTCCTAAGGATGTCTAGTATGGAGTAAGCATGTCTTATGAGTTAACTCAAAAATGGCTATGTATATGTTAACTAACTGTCCCTAACTCACTACATGTACTAAGGAATATAGAAGATAATATAATAATAATTAAAGGGGACGAACCAATTATTAATTATGTATGTGAAATGACAATTATTTCTTGTAAAATACCCTAACAACACATCAATTTATACAATGGATTTCTCCACCAGATATCACCCTTTGCACTGGAGAGAGTGATATCCAATTGCTTTTCCACAGTAAAAACTGCATGTAATATAAGCTGTTTTGTTGCAGTTTTTGCAGCGGAAACACAGCAAAATTCAAGCAATACTTTACAGTACAGTCATAGATCATATTAAAACTTGTCAGTTGTAAATTAGTTGCATAAGGGCTAAACCTGGGGTATCCAGCCATTTGTAACTCTGGACTTTAAAGATGGCGCCCGCTCCCAAGCAGAGCGGGCGCCATAGCTGTGGGGTGCCTGCTGAAACAGCAGGCACTCACGGCTAATGTCTGCGACCGGCGGTAATGCCGATCACGGACATTTAACCCCTCAGATGCCGTAGTTAATCTTAACCATGGCATCTGAATGTTGAAAACCCGGAAGTGCGTCTTCTCAGGCTCCACCTCGCGGGGATTGGGGGAGCGGGAGCTTGTTAGCAGCAGCCCCTGTCCTCTTGCTGCTACTTAGTAAAATCTATGGAGACCGTGCCTGTAGCAGGGTTCCATAGAAATACAGTAAAATGCTCATAAACTCCAATGCTAATGTACAGCCTGGGGATCTACTGAAAAATTTCTTCCCATTAATCAGGTTCTATAGGGTCAATGTTCCCTTCCCACTGCTGTCGTGTCTACAATGGGAATGTATCCAAATTAGAGTTCAGCGAACCTGAACTGTAAAGTTCGGGTTTGTACCGGACTTTAGGGTTTTTGGTACCCGGACCCAAACCCGAACATTTCAGTAAAAGTTCAGGTTCGAGTTCGGCTGTTTAATAAAGCTTGTTGAAAGGCTGTAGGGCAGCCAATCAACAAGCGTTTAAGATGTGTGCCCTTATAAGCCATCACAGCCATGCCTACTAATGGCATGGCTGTGATTGGCCAGTGCAGCATGTGACCCAGCCTCTATATAAGCTGGAGTCCCATAGCGCCGCACGTCACGTCAGCTCTTACTAGTGTAGGGATAGGATGCTGGTGCTGTGGGAGAGAGATTAGTAAAGAATCTTAAATCAGAGCTTGGTGTTAAGTCTGCGATCTACAGCGATTTTTTTTTTTTTTTTTTTTGTGGCTGCAATGCAACATTTATTTAGCCTGCCCTGAGCCCAGTGACAAAGAAAAATAAGTTTTAATCTGTCTGTTAATTAGGTGGGCGTCGGTGGCCATTTTGTGTAAGTGCAGTGCATATGTGCCAGGGACAATAATTTAATCCTGTTCTTGTAGTTCAGTGGGCGATATATACCCATTTTATAAGTGCATCTGCACTGCATATGTGCCAGGGGAAGGGAAAATAATATAAGTAATCCGTCTGCGAGTTCAGGGACCCAGGGGGTGACATATTCACATTTTTTTCTGTAAAGTACCCTTGTGTTGCATATGTGACAGTGTAAGCAATTCAGTAAATCTATCTGTCTATATTTTTTTGCTAAAAAGTACGTTTGCGGCCTGCACTGTATTTCTGAGAGTGAAATATAACCAGTAAATAGAATTGTAAAATTGTTTGTGAAAAAAAAACAATTTTTTGCCATAAACTACACTTGCGGCCTGCACTGTATTTCTGACGGTGAAATTTAACCAGTAAGTACAACTGTGACATTGTTGGTGAAAAAAAACACGTATTTTTTGCCATAAAGTACTTTTGCGGCCTGCACTGCATTTCTGTGAGTACAATATAACCAGTAAATACAACTGTGACATTGTTGGTGAAAGAAAAAACACTTATTTACGCATTGGAAATGCTTTGTCACCACGCCACAACAACCAACACCACCAGCTGATATACAACGTCTTAGCAGGAGGCAGCATTTCAGCAACATGGTGGAACAGTATGTTTGCAAACGCCTGCACATAATGACTGATAGGTCTGCCCCATTCAACTTCTGGGTCTCCAAATTGGGCAGAGCTTGCTGTTTACGCCTTGGTGGTGCTGGCCTGCCCTGCAGCCAGTGTATTGTCTGAACGTGTATTTAGCACGGCAGGGTGCGTTATCACAGACAAGCACAGCCGCCTGTCCACAGTCAATGTGGACAAGCTCACGTTCATTAAAATGGACCAGGCATGGATCCCACAGGACTTGTCCGTACCTTGTGCAGAATTGACATGTATACCGGCCTCACCCAGCCTTTGTTATACTCCAGCGCACTTTCTCTTTGTTTTCTTTTCTATATTTCCCAATGCTTGGGGGTCTACCCAAAAAAAAAAAAAAGTTAAAAACAAAAAACAGTGTTGTTGGCGACTACCTCCTCCACTACCGCTTACACCTACACAGCCACGTCCACCGCCTCCTCAACCTCCTACTCCATATGGACCTCCTCCTCCTAGTTCAAGATTATTATTTTTTTTATGTATTTTGTGGTACTTTAAGTCATCTCCCTATCCACATTTGTTTGCATGGCAATTGTCCAGCTCTTACCCCCATTTTGCTTGCAGCCCTCTAGCCCTTTCCATTACTTTTTCAGAGCCATTTTAGTGCCTCAATGTTCGGGTCCCTATTGACCTCAATGGGGTTGGGGGTCAAGTTCGGGTCCCGAACTCGAACTTTGCGATGAAGTTAGGCAGAACCTGGCGAACCCGAACTCCCTGGTGTTCATTCAACTCTAATCCAAATATATGCAGTATATAATCCCCCTCACTGATGTTAAGTTACCGACTAATTCCACAATTGCGAACTGTGGGACCTGCACATCTCTATTAAATGTTGCTGTATTGAAGGCATGTCAAAATTGCTTCAGTTCCTCCTCATTTAATATGTGGGTCAGTCCTTTGATCCCTTTAGATCTCCACTCCACAAAACCTCAAGAAAATAAAGCGCTTCCATGGTGCTTCTGTGGCGAAACCAAACTCGCCACTGAGTTTTGGAGGGGACAGATTGCCAGCCTCTTGCCCCAGGATTATGGGCCCTCTCATCAGCCCACGCTAAACTTAAACCCCATGGCGATTTGACTGTGTTTGTGGCATCTGAGCGCTGTTTGGATATATTGAGCGCTCAGATCCAAGCCATCTGGGGATATGTTAAATGTCTGTGTGTACTGTAAAGGGTGGGACATGGTATATTGAATAATGATGTCTGTCCTATTGTCCCCACGTGTGTATTGGCGATTTCCCTTTGTCCTGAGAGATAATTGAATGAGTCCTCGATTGTCTCCAGGACAGAAGACATTGTGTATTCTCCTGCCTGTGATGATTACATTAACCTGTGTAGGGTAATTGTATCACAGGCAGAGGGGAGGGATATGCTGGGGGTGTCTGTATTGTCCCATTGTGTGTGATTGGCTGCTGTATCCCCTGTGTCGCAGTCTTCCTTCTGGTCCCCTAGGGGAGTGTCCACCAGGTGGGAGACCTGCATAAATACCGGGCAGGTAGCCCTCAATAAAGTTAGAATTCCTGTTTAACCATTAATACGGAGCCTCGTCTCGTACTTGGGGGAATTGCTACGTCAGAACGTTCTCTTGCCTGTTCCAGGAAAGGAGGACTTCGTATGGTTCCAGTTCGGTGGATTCCAGCGGTTGTGGGTTGCTGTGCTCTTCTCCAGGGGAATCGCCCGAACGGTATTAACCCTCACTATACCGGGTTATACCGTAACAACTGGTGGCAAGCAGCGGGATCGTTCCTACAGCCAGAAGGACAGCAACAGAAGGCACCGTGGATTTTACAATTTGAGGGCAAAGCGTGTCCCAGTACAGCACCGGTATGGAACCACTAGTGGAGTATGATGAGGGTGTCATGGATGACCGAGATGCAGTCCGCAAAGGCATCTGGTACCAGGCACTGGGTATTGTGGAGTATCTGCGGGACGAGAGGCTCCCCAAGGACGAGCAGCGACAGCAGAAGCGAGTAGCCCTGCGGATGCCCTTCCTAGGAGAGCAGCCCCTGGAAGAGTGGGTAGAAGACCTGAAGCACCTGGTAAGGCGGGAGATGTGGCTGGAAGATGCCTACCAGGCACTCTGGTGGTATGAAGCTCGGTACCTACCCCGGACAGCCGAGCATGACATGCCAGAGGGAGAGGAGTTTGATGGTCCTGGCTTGTTATGGGAGACTTTTTCAGAGCTGGAGTTTGGGAGCCCTACACAAGCCCGGTTCAGGGACCTCTTTGAGTGGCGGGAGAGCAGGTATGACTGGGACGACACTCACAAAATTGAGCAAGACCTGGTCCACCTGGTGACCCGGGAGATGGAGCTGGAACAGGACTACCAGCAGCTGTTCCACTCCAGTGAGAGGGCTCAGCGAGAGAGCAGAGTGTCAGACCCAGGTCCAGAGCCCTTCAGCTGGGAGGATATTGTGGAGGTCTACTGGGAAGAACCCCAGGTGGCCGGTGGAGATGGGACCGAGGTCTCTCCACCGGTCCTGCAGGGAATTGGGAGCCCAGTCTCCATTCCCCAGCGGCAGGCTGAGTTACAGGGGGCAGAGACAGTCGGTCCTGTCCCCCAGCGGCAGAGTCAAGTGCAGGGAATTGGGAGCCCAGGCTCCATTTCCCATCGGCAGAGTGTCCAGCAGGGAATAGAGAGCCCAGTCTCCTTTCCCCAGCAGCAGGACACTGTATTGGGAGCGGAGACAGACGGTCTCCCTCCCCAGAGGCTGGAAGTATGTATGGGAGAGGAGCTTGTTACCCCCTCTCCCCAGCGGCAGGCTAAGTTACAGAGGGCAGAGACAGTCGGTCCTGTCCCCCAGCGGCAGAGTCAAGTGCAGGGAATTGGGAGCCCAGTCTCCATTCCCCATCGGCAGAGTGTCCAGCAGGAAATAGAGAGCCCAGTCTCCATTCCCCAGCGGCTGGAAGTATGTCTGGGAGAGAAGCTTGTTACCTGCTCTCCCCAGCGGCAGCTTAACATACCAGGGGAGACAGTAAGCCCCACAACAGTGGAGATGGGACCGAGAGCTCTCCACCGGCCCTACAGGGATGCTGGGTAGTCGGCCCAGATCCCCAGCGGCAGCCGGATTTTGAGGGAGTAGGGACAGTCGGTCCTGCTCCCCAGCGGCAGTATGTTTTGCAGGGAGAGAAGAGCATCGTCTCCATTCCCCATCGGCCGTGTGATTTACAGGGAATTGGGAGCCCAGTCTCCATCCCCAGCGGCAGTTTAACGCACCAGGGGAGACAGTAAGCCCCACAACAGTGCAGATGGGACCGTGGTCTCTGCACTCACAGCACAGGGGGTAGGGACAGTCGGTCCTGTCCCCAGCAACAGGGCCATTTAGCCAAAGGGGAGACAGTCGGTCTCCCCCACAGCAGCATGGTGGTCTATCTAAAGGGGAGACAGTCAGTCTCTCCTACAACAGCAGAGCTGTGTATCTAAAGGGGAGACAGTCGGTCTCCCCTACAACAACCAGGCTCCAACCAGGCTACTCCCGTGGTAGCGCTGGCACCAGGGCAGAGTACCGCTGGTCTCTGCCCACTCAGCAACCCACTCAGGCAGTCTACCAGTCCCCCACACAGCCGTAGTGAGGCACATGGACATGGACAGGTTTATCCCTTGCTCAGGTGTAGTAACCATTTATTGTGGGTGGGCTGTACTGCTGTTTCTGTTTTGTGGGTGGGCTGCTGGACTAACAAGGGCACTGACCGGCAGAAGGTCAGATACCCTGTTAGTCTGTTTGGAAAAGGGGAGATGTGTGGCGAAACCAAACTCGCCACTGAGTTTTGGAGGGGACAGATTGCCAGCCTCTTGCCCCAGGATTATGGGCCCTCTCATCAGCCCACGCTAAACTTAAACCCCATGGCGATTTGACTGTGTTTGTGGCATCTGAGCGCTGTTTGGATATATTGAGCGCTCAGATCCAAGCCATCTGGGGATATGTTAAATGTCTGTGTGTACTGTAAAGGGTGGGACATGGTATATTGAATAATGATGTCTGTCCTATTGTCCCCACGTGTGTATTGGCGATTTCCCTTTGTCCTGAGAGATAATTGAATGAGTCCTCGATTGTCTCCAGGACAGAAGACATTGTGTATTCTCCTGCCTGTGATGATTACATTAACCTGTGTAGGGTAATTGTATCACAGGCAGAGGGGAGGGATATGCTGGGGGTGTCTGTATTGTCCCATTGTGTGTGATTGGCTGCTGTATCCCCTGTGTCGCAGTCTTCCTTCTGGTCCCCTAGGGGAGTGTCCACCAGGTGGGAGACCTGCATAAATACCGGGCAGGTAGCCCTCAATAAAGTTAGAATTCCTGTTTAACCATTAATACGGAGCCTCGTCTCGTACTTGGGGGGAATTGCTACGTCAGAACGTTCTCTTGCCTGTTCCAGGAAAGGAGGACTTCGTATGGTTCCAGTTCGGTGGATTCCAGCGGTTGTGGGTTGCTGTGCTCTTCTCCAGGGGAATCGCCCGAACGGTATTAACCCTCACTATACCGGGTTATACCGTAACAGCTTCCTATATAGATGTATAGGTAGTGAGATTTTTAACCCTGAACATATCTTGCAACTTCCACTATAATTTGTGTATAAGTAGAACAGTAGGTAGGCCTTTTCCATGAGTATAAAACCACTTGGATTCAAGAACCTTAAAAATGAGTACCTCCTCACTATTCTTTATCATCTAGGTTCTTAGTATATATCCTTTATATACATCCCCTTGGGTACAGACTGAAGTTGTTTGTCCAAGAAAACACAAAGGCCCAGATTTACTAATGTATCTATGCCAAAAAAACAGTTTAAAAGGTAGCACAAAATGGCACATTCTGTACTTTTTCCAACATGTTTATGTGTCACAGGAAAGGGGAGGGCCTAATGTGCACCATTTCAAATTAAAAATGTGTCTCAAAGTAAGCCAACCAATAGTTGGTATAGAGTCAGAGAAAAGTGAGTGTCCATGCACCAGAGTTGTCATTCAACCAGAGCCACTGTAATAAATCTGGTGCAGGTCTAGATAGCCTGTCTAAGCTTATGCCATCTGCCATCTTTAGGCTTAGTAAGTGTGGGCCATTGTCTTTCTACTCCAGTATCCCGGAACAGGGGGAATCTGCAAATTGTTTATTCTTCAATGTAATGTAATGTTATGTTGTGTATTGTAAAAGGTGTTTTCCAGGAGTAGACCAAGAGGCCTGCTTTCTTTCAAAAACAGGACCACCCCCGTTCACAGGTTGTGTGTGTTGTTATAGCTCAGCCACATTTTCTTCAATGGAGCTGACCTGCAATAACAAACATAACACACGGACAGGTGTGGCACTGTTTTTGGAATAAATCAGCCATATTTTTCTATTCCTGGAGAACCCCTTTAATGCCTTGTATACTCCCAGCATAGCTCTATATAGTAGTCACATAATTCACTAACTCTGACACAGCCCTTTGCAGAAGGTTGCTAGGTGGTGGCTGGCTCACCCCTAGCTATAGAGTGTTGGAGGGAATTCTGAGACAGGAGTTAGGAGAGAGTAGGATGCACAGACCAGGGCTTCCTGGTCTGTGTGATTGCTGCAAGGTTTACATATGTCTGTGTGGTTGCTGCAAGATCTATAGCAAGAAAGACAGAAAGAGAAGGAGAGAATTAGAGAACTTGAAATCTGCATGCCCAGGCATTGGAGTCAGAAAGGTAACCACCATTGAGGTAAATATAGACTTTACTGCTGTGAAAGAATTACAGTCAAGACACCATACACACTTAAGGAACAACTTTGCCAGTCACATCATTAAACCTCCACACCGCCGTGCACATCACAGATATAATTACAAAAGTGCTGTTGCCAGCCATAGATTCTTAGTGAGACTTTAATAAGTTAGAGAGGAAACAGGGCCATAACACACATCCTTGACTAAATCCATATACTGCTATCTGGGAGAGAATTGCACTGTGTACAATTGGAACTGTGTTTTGCTTTAATTGGAGTTACTACAACCTGCATTATGCACTTGAGTAAAAAGAGACATTCATTTTGCTACATATGGCTTGGTTTTCTGACTCCTACACTATATGCAGGCCATTGCACTGTATACACACTGCCTTGCACCCATCCAAAACATCATCACAGGAAACCCAGCTACCATCAGGCAGTAGCCCCAGATTCAGGGAATGCCCCATGGGAAGAAAGGGTGCCCCCTCCTTGCACTGCACTGGCCGAAAGGAGCAACAGTGAGAGGACAGCCACTGTGATAGACTGTGTCTTAACAAAGTGTGTTCCTATATACCATCTTTTTTTTTTTCCAAATTATGAAAATGTTTATTTACAGTCAGTAATTTGACGAATCTGTTGACATCAAAAAGGTTCTCTAAAAGGTAAAGTTTTTAGTAGGAACATAGTGTGACATTTATGAAGACCAGCCATTTAGATGCTGGTCTTCGACCCTCCTGCGCTGACGGTTCATCCACCTAAGTTATGTAAAGGGACCGGCCTCTACATAACTTAGGCGGATTTTACACTTGTCTTAATCTACGCCAGCTCCCACTTTCTATAGCTAAAACAGGCGTACTGTAGAAAATGATAAATGAGATGGGCCTGCCGGCCTGCCATTTTCCTCAGGCTGGTAGATTTAGACCTCTAATATTATTGTGCTATATAATGTTTACCCATGAAGTACCAGACAAATTCTGGGACAATATTTTGTTTTATCCTGCTTTCAAAGAGCCATAACTCATAGCCATATAAGGGCTTGTTTTTCTGCAGGACAAGTTGTACTTTTTAAAGGGATGATGTATTGCTTTATATAATGTATTGAGAAACTGTTAAAAAAATATATATATTTGAGCTGTAAATTGGAAAAAAAACTATTTTCTGAGAAATGGAGAAATTATTATTGGTCCCTTAGGGTTGGCTTCAACTGCAGTCATTTGAACTAGTGATGAGCGAGCATGCTCGGCCGAGTATTGGTTCGGCTCGAGCAACGCTCTGCTCGGCGCTCGGCATTTCTCGGCCGAGCACCACGTGTATTCGTTGCATTGCTCGAGTCTCCTCCCCGCACGTTTGGCGCCTTCTAAGCTGTCAATCAAGGTCCAGGTAAGTAATTCCCCTCAGTAGAAGGACATAGCCATGTTAGCTGTAAGCCTTACACTGATTGGCTGACCGGAACACGTGATACCATTTCATATAGGAGCTGAGGTCCGACGCTTGGCTCATTCAGTGTCAGGGAGAGCAGACAGTAGTTTTGCTCTAAACTTACTGATTTTACTCCAAAAACCTTATTGAAAGACCTAGCTGTCCTTTTAAGGACTACAGTGTGTGGTTGACAGCAGTGCAGCACCTTTTTTTTTTTTTTAAGAAGGGGTTTGTTTCAGGGACAGGCTTCACCAGGAAGGGACAGATAGCGCAGGGCTTAAAAATCACTTTTTTTAATTCTAAAAGACAGAAAGATTTTTAGATTAGTGGCATCTACAAAATGCCATCATAAAGCAGTGTGTTGGGCAGATATTATAAAATGAAGCTTATTCACTACAATGTGCCTGGTACTGAGATATACACTGCACCATCATAAAGCAGTGTGTTGGGCAGACATTATAAAAAGGGGCTTATTCACTACAGTGTGCCTGGTACTGAGCTATACACTGCACCATCAGAGAAACAATTTTTTCTGAGGAAATTAACCTAAATTGTGCAACTGTGTGTGTGTTCAATCCGCAACCGTTATATTAATTACTCCAGAAGAGAGTGATTTATTATATATAGATAACTAGTTTTGGCCACATCTGAATACATTTTATTTGGGACAAATATGTATCCAATATAGAACTATATCTGAATACAGTGTGTATTGTCCAAATTACATTATCTCTGGCCTAGTGTAGTGCCCAAAATCTGTATTTCTCTGTATCCAGTACATTACAGCAAGCCAATACAGTGTTTATTGTAAAAAATACATTATCTCTGGCCTAGTGTAGTGCTGAAAATCTGATTTTTTTCTGTATCCAGTTCATTACAGCAAGCCAATACAGTGTGTATTGTCAAAATTACATTATCTCTGTCCTAGTGTAGTGCCATAAATCTGTATTTTTCTGTATCTAGTACATTACAGCAAGCACATACAGTGTGTATTGTCAAAATTACATTATCTGCGGCCTAGCGTAGTGCCGAAAATCTGTATTTATCGGTATCCAGTACCTTACTGGTAGCCAATAGAGTGTGTATTGTAAAAATGACATTATCTCTGGCTTAGTGTAGTGCCAAAAATCTTTATTTTTCTGTATCCAGTACAATACAGGGCTTAAAAATCGCTTTTTTAACTTCTAAAAGACAGAAAGATTTTAGATTAGTGACATCTACAATACGCCATCATGAAGCAGTGTGTTGGACAGATATTATAAAATGGGGTTTATTCACTACAATGTGCCTGGTACTGAGATATACACTGCACCATCATAAAGCAGTGTATTGGGCAGACATTAAAAAAAGGGGCTTATTTACTACAGTGTTGCTGATACTGAAATATACACTGCACAATCAGAAAAATGAATTTTTCTGGGGAAATTAACCTAACTTGTTTAACTGTGTGTGCGTTCAATCCGCAACCGTTATATTAATTACTCCAGCAGAAAGTAATTTATATTTTGCCCGTAGTTAACTCGTTTTGGCCACATCTGTGTGTGCGTTTAGGTCGCAACTGAGTATACAGTACTCCCGCAGAGAATACATTTAATATGGGACAAATTTGTATCCAATACAGAACTTTATCTGAATACAGTTTGTATTGTCAAAATTACATTATCTCTGTCCTAGTGTAGTGCCCAAAGTCTGTATTTTTCTGTATCCAGTACATTACAGCAAGCCAATACAGTGTGTATTGTAAAAAATACATTATCTCTGGCCTAGTGTAGTGCTGAAAATCTGTATTTTTCTGTATTCAGTACATTACAGCAAGCCAATACAGTGTGTATTGTCAAAATTACATTATCTCTGGCCTAGCAACCTGCCGAAAATCTGTATTTTTCTGTATCCAGTACATTACAGCAAGCACATACAGTGTGTATTGTAAAAATGACATTATCTCTGGAATAGTGTAGTGCCTAAAATCTGTATTTTTCTATATCTAGTACCTTACTGGAAGCCAATAGAGTTTGTATTGTCAAAATTACATTATCTCTGGCCTAGCAAACTGCCGAAAATCTGGATTTTTCTGTATCCAGTACATTACAGCAAGCACATACAGTGTGTATTGTAAAAATGACATTATCTCTGGAATAGTGTAGTGCCTAAAATCTGTATTTTTCTATATCCAGTACCTTACTGGAAGCCAATAGAGTTTGTATTGTCAAAATTACATTATCTCTGGCCTAGTGTGGTGCCGAAAATCTGTATTTTTCTGTATACAGTACCTTACTGATAGCCAATAGAGTGTGTATTGTAAAAATTACATTATCTCTGCCCTAGTGTACTGCTGAAAATCTTTATTTTTCTGTATCAGGTACATTACAGCAAGCCAATACATTGTGCATTGTAAAAATGACATTATCTCTGGAATAGTGTAGTGCCTAAAATCTGTATTTTTCTATATCCAGTACCTTACTGGAAGCCAATAGAGTGTGTATTGTCAAAGTTATATTATCTCTGGGCTTGTGTAGTGCCGAAAATCTGTATTTTTCTGTATCCAGTACTGTCCTGCACATCTACAGACAAAACCAATAATATGAAGAAGGCGAGCACAAAGGGATGGGGAAGTGGGCACCACCCTCTCTTCCACGAAGTCCAGTCTCTGTAGTTAAGAGCATGGTCAACTGAATCCTCACTCTGATCCTCCTTCCTCCCACCATGTCGCATCTGACCAAACAAGTGATCCCACACTCGGATATTCACATGACCTCTTTTCATCGCTAGTACTTGGTTTGGCTCTCTCACCAAGCATGCTTGAAGAGGTACCTGAGATATTGTGGCCTGATTCCCAACCTCTTGAGCCTTAACAGTCTCAAGAAGATGACTGTAGTGAATAGCAATCATTCGTTCACGAGGTGGATGTGAATGAGACACAGTTGCAAATCACTGAGGTGGTGGTTAGGTCAAGTCAGGAGGATGAGCAGAGTGAGGAAGAGGAAGAGGAGGTGGTGGACGATGAGGTCACTGACCCAACATGGGAACAGTATGGAAGAGGCAGTGGGGTTGCCAAAGAGAGACGTGGGCCCACACCAAACAGGCCAACAACCGTTACACTGAGCACCCCCATGCATAAATATACCTTGCCAAGGGGTAGGTGTTCCGCAGTATGGCGCTTGTTTGAGGAAAGTGCAGACGACAAAAGAGTGGTAGTTTGCAACCTGTGCTATACCAAAATAAGCAGGCACGTGAACACTAGCAACCTCACCACCACCAGCATGATCCGCCACATGGCATCCAAGAACCCCAATAAGTAGGGCAAACGCCTGGGTCCACACTCTGGGTCTGCGGATCCCACCACTGCCTCCTCTTACCCTGTGTTACGCACTGCTGGCCAATCCCCTGTCAAAGGCGCAGGCCCGGATGCCCTTCACCCTGCACCTGGACCTTTGCATGAACCATCAGCAACAACATCCACTTCCCAGCTCAGCATCCAAATGTCGATAACAATTGCAAATACCCACCCAAACACCCACAGGCCATAGCACTAAATGCGCAATTTTCGAAATTACTGGCCCTTGAAATGTTACCATTTAGGCTTGTGGACACTGAGGCCTTCCGTAGCCGGATGTTGGCGGCCATCCCTCGGTACGCAGTCCCCAGCCGCCACTATTTTTCATGGCGTGCCGTGCCCTACTTACACCAGCATGTGTCCCAGAACATCACCCATGCCCTGACCAACACACTTACTGGGAAGGTCCACCTCACCGTGGACACATGGAAAAGTGCTGGTGGCCAGGGACGCTACATTTCCCTGACCACACACTGGGTGAATGTTGTGGAGGCTGGGAGTGAGTCGTACCCTGTGATGGCACAGGTGCTACCCATGCCCAGGATTGCGCCTCTGCTGCCTCCTCATCCACTTCCGCCTCCAACAGCAGTCAGTCATCAGTCGCTAGCTGGAAGCAGTGTAGCAATGCTGTGGGTAAGCGTCAACAGGCCTTGCTGAAGCTGATCTGCTTAGGGTACAAACAGCACACCGCCGCAGAGCTGTGGAAGGGTTTAAGTGACCAGACCGAGCTGTGGCTCTCGCCATTAAACCTAGGGGAGTGTCTGACAATGGCCATAACTTGGTGGAGGCTTTGGTGCTTGGCAACCTGACACACATTCCATGCCTAGCCCATGTCTTAATCTTAGTGGTTCAGCGGTTTATCGAATCCTACCCCAATTTGCAGGAGCTACTAGTGAAGGCGCGCCGCGTGTGTGCTCGTTTCCGCAAGTCGTCCACAGCTTCAGATGGTCTGTGAATGCTGCAGCAGTGCTTGTGGCTTCCAGCTTACCGACTGTTGTGTGACGTGAGCAAGCAGTGAAACTCTACGTTCTACATATTGGCCAGGCTTTGAATGCAGCAGAGGGCATTTGTGGATTACCAGCTGCAATATGGTCATTGCCTTTTCAGTCAGCTGCCACTATTCACAAGCGAGGGTGGGCATTGATGTCAGACCTATGTGGGTTTTAAAAAACTTTGATGAATCCACACAGATGGATAGTGGTGATAACGCTATTATCAGTGTAACCACCACACTGCTGTGTCTACTCAAACGATCGCTGCTCACAAGTAAGGAGGATGCTTTGATTGTGGCTGACAAAGTAGTGGGGTAGGAGATGACACAGGGTGATAGCCAGACCTCCCCCAGCTCGTCTTCTCAGCGCGAATTGGGCCATGAAGAGGAGGAGGAGCTGTAGTACCCATGGAACTTTAATTCCATCTTTTCAGCGTGGATGGGCAGAATAAGAAGAGGAGGAGGATGAGGGTATGGAGAGTTATCCTGAAGTTGATATCGACGTCTTGCCCATTGGTACTCTGGCATACATGGCTGACTTCATGTTAGGCTGCCTTTCCCACGACCCTTGCGTTATACGCATTTTAGGTAACACAGATTACTGGGTGATCACCCTTCTTGACCCCGCTACAAAGAGAACACATCTCTCATTCCTGTGGTGGAGAGGACGAGTAAAACCGTGCAATACCAGAAGGTCCTTCTTGACAGATTGCTTCAAAATTTTCCATCTGAAAATGCAGCCACCAGAGTCCGTACTTTCTTAGGCAACCGAGGAAGTGAGACAAGGGGAACACACAGTAGTTCCAACAGAGGCAAGGCAACACTTTACAAGGCATGGGACACTTTCATGACACCCCACCTGCAACCTAACACTGAAGCGCGGCTTAGTGCTACAAGGAGGGAAAAGTTTTGGAAGATGATGAAGGAATACATTGCAGACTGTGTCAGCGTCCTAAATGATCCCTCAGTGCCTTACAACTACTGGGTGTCCAAGCTGGACACGTGGCACGAGCTTGCGCTCTATGCCTTAGAGGTGCTGGCCTGCCCTGCCGCCAGCGTATTGTCTGAGCGTGTATTTAGTGCTGCTGGTGAAATTTTAATAGATAAGAGTATCCGCTTATTCACTGACAATGCTGAGAGGTTGACTCAGATAAAAATGAACAAGGCCTGGATTGCCCCTGACTTCTCAAATCCACCAGAGGAAAGCTAAGCTAATGAGGAACAAAAACGCAATTTAAATATATGCTTTATAATGTACTAAAACTGCAAGATTCAGATGCACCCTTTTCACCGCAAAAAAGGGTATATGTTTGAATCTTGTTTTCTCATCCGCCTCCTCCTCCATCTCCTCTTCCATACAGAATTTATATGCCCTCACTAGAATGGTTTGTAGGGTTCGCTCGGCTTCAGGCCCTCACCTCTAATGTTTTATACTGTCTGCTCACCTGTAGGCCATTACTGCAATGTTTTCTGGGGTTTGCTCGGCTTCGGGCCCTCACTTCCAATGCTTTATATGGTCTGCTCACCTGCAGGCCATTACTGCAATGTTTTCTGGGGTTCGCTCGGCTTCAGGCCCTCACCTCTAATGTTTTATATGGTCTGCTCACCTGTAGGCCATCACTGCAATGTTTTATCGGGTTCGCTCGGCTTCAGGCCATCAACTCCAATGTTTTATACGATCTGCTGACTTGTAGGCCATCCCTGCAATGTTTTATGGGGTTCACTCAGCTTCAGGCCCTCACCTCTAATGTTTTACATGGTCTACTCATCTGTAGGCAATCACTGCAATGTTTTATGGGGTTCGCTCACCTTCAGACCCTCACCTCCACTGCTTTATATGGTCTGCTCACCTGTAAGCCATCACAGCAATGTTTTATGGGGTTCGCTCACCTTCAGGCCCTCAGCTCTAATGTTTTATACGGTCTGCTCACCTGTAGGCCATCACTGCAATGTTTTATGGGGTTCGCTCGGCTTGAGGTCCACACCTCCAATGATTTATACGGTCTGCTCACTTGTAGGTCATTACTGCAATGTTTTATCGGGTTTGCTCGGCTTCAGGCCCTCACCTCTAATGTTTTATACGGCCTGCTCACCTGTAGGCCATTACTGCAATGTTTTATGGGGTTCGCTCACCTTCAGGCACTCACTACTATTTTTTAAAGGGTCCGCTCACCTGTAGGCCATCACTGCAATGTTTTATGGGGTTCGCTCACCTTCAGGCCCTCACTACAATTTTTTAAAGGGTCCGCTGACCTTCAGGCCCTCAACTATAATGTTTTAGAGGGTAACCAGCATGCCCTTGCTCCAAATGTTTTTGAGGGTCACCAGCAGGCCATTAATGTTAGTCATACAGTATAATCAGGCATTAAACAAAAAAATTATTAATGAACAGATATAAATAATGAACCACATTAATAAAAATAACTGAAATCAGTCCTGAGGTTCATAGGTTGTACCAAAAGTTAAAATCCAACAAGCAACAGCCTTTTCCAATCCCCTTTCTTTGTGGTTGTGTTATTTCTATATGTATACGTAATATGTAATTGTATGTTATGTATATGCCTATGTGCATATTTTACATATGCTTACATGCAATATATGTTTGAGCTGTGTACATGCCTGTGAAATAGACATACATAAAAGGTATACATATGTGTAATTTGTATACATAAAGTGTATATGTATGTGTAATTTGTATATATTTGCATAATCTATAAATGCATGCCTATTATATATGCATGTGTATATTCTATGTAAGCATGTGTATATGACTTTAATGTATATATGCGTGTTTTATATATAAATATATATATATATATATATATATATATATATATATATAGTAAGGGATCGCTCTCTCAAGCAGGGCGGCGATGATAGATTCCTCCTCAGACAATGGGGTTAAAGTCCAAATGGTGCTTCATTTTGCCACTTCAGCACCAGTACAAACATAAACATTAGAGATGAGCGAATTATTAAAAATTTGATTCGCGGGTTCGAATAGAATTTATTTGCGGCGAATTACGTTAAAAAACAGCAATTTCATGGCTGCTCAGAGCCTTTATAGTGGTGCAGAACACTGTGCCTTGCAGTAACACACATAGGAAGTCTGCTTTGGTAGTGAAATAATACTAAGAGTCAGTTTGACATGCAGATGACAGGCGTCGCTCTTAGAATCACTGCACACTTCACTTATTTGGGCAGTCACAGGGCCTAAAATGGACCAAATAACTCAAGTATGAACTCAACCTTACAGGTAGATGTTAGCGCCAAGAAGAAGCACACTCCTTTTACACCATCGCCAGCTGATTCCACATAGATATCTACAGAACCTGTTCTATTAAACGCGTATACAAATAGAGCCCCCTGACAGAGTGGAGAAGGTGTCAGCAGTAAGTTTGTGTTGACGTCACTGATTAATTTGCCCTTCCTCTGATCCGTCAGAATAATAATAAACAAAAAAACTGATCCTGTCTGTGGAGCATACGCCTTCACTCGGTTAGCATTTGCTCAATAATCCATCAGCTAATGCCCAAAAAAAAAACAGGCGTAGATCTAAAACAGAAATGACATGTGCATGGAATATTTGCATGTCTACTGTGTTTTGTACCCACTCTTGCTTTTGGCTACCAAATCATAAGCCAATTCTGATGGGACCATAACGGCCCTACAGCTGCTACACAGACAGGATCCGTTTTGTGTCTCATTTTTCCTTCCTTCTGACAGATCAGAAAAAGGGTCAAATAAATGATGATGTCAGCCAGGCCGAAAGCCAAAATAGTCGACCAGTCATGAAGTGGGGAGGGTGGAAACCGCATGAGAAGAGTGGCCCTATGAGATAGTGGTGAGGTGGCAGCAGCATGAGGAGACCACAGAGTGGCTCAATGACAGGGTCTGGAGTTAGCAGCAGTATGAGGAGGCCACCGAGTGGCACAATGACAGAGTCTGGAGTTGGCAGTAGTGTTGAGCGAGCATGCTCGGCCGTACACCAGTTCAGCTCGAGCATTGCGATGCTTGGCCGAACACAACGTGTGCTCGAGTGCGATGCTCGAGTCAGTGTATTTAAATCTAATTTAGCCTCTATGTCTATGCACAAGATTACTGTACAGTGGGGGAATCGTGCAGTGTGAGTCCGTGGCTTAGGAGTCCCTGCTCCGACTCCATATATAGCTATGTCCATATGTGGAATCAGTGCTTGGGAACAACCAGTTTATTTACATCTAATTTAGTCTTTATTTCAGAAAATTTTCTGCCAGAATTTGATCTGATGACCTTCTGCATTAGAGGCAAGCATGTTAACTACTGGGCTATACAACCCAATGATAAACTGTGCTGGAAATACCTCGTAGTAGTTTCTGTATCAGTAAGTAGTCCTTCTGTATAGGAATACTTACTACTTTAGAAACTACTATAAGGTTTTGCCAGCACAATTTATCACTGGGTTGTATAGCCCAGTGGTTAAGATTCTTGCCTCCAATACAAAAGGTTGTGTGAGTACAAAGCCCAGCAGATACATTTCAGAAATAGAGTCTATATTGAATATATATGTGTTTTAGTAATTATAAATAAATGTATATATTTTTTGTAATTACTAATTACAAATATATATATATATATATATATATATATGCAAAAATGAGGCAGCACCACCTGCAAGTAGCTGGGTGCAAAGCTCCAAAAAGGACAAACCGTTCCAAAAATTATGTAATGGTAAAAATAGAGCAGCACTCCAATAGTGGATAAAAAGCAGAAGTGTTTCATTCCAAAGGCATGTAGCGTTTCAGCTTCTATACCGAGCCTTTCTCAAGGCTTGAGAAAGGCTCCGGTATAGGAGCTGAAACGCTGCATGCCTTTTGGGTGAATAAAGAAACACTTCTGCTTTTTATCCACTATTGGAGTGCTGCTCTATTTTTACCATTATATATATATATATATATATATATTAGTAATTACACATTTATTTTGTGCCATACAATTTTTACTATTACTAAAAAACATACTGTATATGCTCGAGTTTAAGCCAAAATTTGTGCCTAAAAACCCAGACTCGGCTTATACTCGAGTCATACATCACGATTACACAGACAACATAGCAGGATGGAAGCGGAAACCTTATGGATGAAATCCAGCCCCAGAAACTCTTACAACGCCGCGATTCCTTGTGTGAAACTCACAGTGAATGTACAATACTGCAGCGAGCGGGCCTGCCGGCGCGTGACTGACGTAACTTAGTCATGCTCCTGCTTCATGAATGGAGTGTGACTAAGTGACGTCAGTCACGCGCCGGCCAGCTTACTCGCTGCAGTAGCGAAAAACACTTAAGTTATTGTTAAAAGTAAGGGTAAAAGTATTGTTAAATACACAAAGACAGTTTAGGACACATGAGGGGACACATAGAGCCATGAGGGGAACCAGCATAAGATGCTATATGTGTGTCTTATGCTGGCCTCCCTCATGGCCCTATGGCCCTATGTGTCATAGCACACACCCCCCATAACAATGTCATCCACAGATCTCCCCATAACAGTGTAAGCCACAGATCCCCCCCATAACATTATTGTAATTGTTTTGGGTATATACCCGTACCGGTATTTTTATTTTTGAAATGTACCAGTGGCTGCTGCATTTTCCACATAGGCTTATACTCGAGTCACTAAGTTTACCAGTAATTTTAGGGTAAAATTAGGGGGGTCGGCTTATATTCGGGTCGGCTTATACTCGAGTATATACCGTAATATAAATTTAGTTTAGTTTCTACTGGGATTTGAGCATCAGGAGGAGGCCACAGAGTGTGAAGGTGACATAGTGTGGAGATGGCAGCAGCAGCATCAGGAGACCACAAAGTGACCCGGGGACAGAGTGGGGCGGTGGGTGACAATAAACGTACCCGCTGACGAAGGTGGGTGAAGGATGGAGCACTTAACATCAGATGTGTGGCATCAGGCGGGTGGCAGCATCAGAGTAGTAGCTGAGGCAGTTAGCCAGAAGAAACCGGTCTCCATTTTCAAGGTTTTGGTGAGGCGGCATCGATGATCTAATCTTATGCATCAGGCATTGGTGGGTGGAAATCCTGGCTGATCCACGCCTGATTCATCTTGACAAAGGTCAGGGTCTTCACATTTTGGGTGGACAGGCGAGTTCTTCTTGGGGTAACTATAGCCCCCGTCGCACTAAACACCTGTTGTGATGCCACACTACTGGCCGGGCAGGACAGCTTTTCCGGGGCAAACTCGAGATTGGCTTCCCAATAGTCCAGCGGATCTACTTCAATGTGGGGTGGAGGGGGCTGTCCAAGTATGCCACAACCTGCTGATTCAGGTCCTGCTCTAGGTCTAGCTGCTGCTGGTGAATAGTTTTTTCAGTAGGCGGGTGAAGAAAGCTGCATATCAGCGACTGTAGACTCAGGCTCCTGCTGGTGAAGCTGGTACTGTCCCTGCCACCCTACCCTGCCCCAACAGCCATGGCAGTGGAATGGAAGCACAGAGGGTCCCCCCTGGTCAGAACTGCAAGAGGATGGACGATGAAGTAGATAGGCAGCGGAAAACCGACTACATAGGATGTCTCTGTAGTAGTTCAGCTTGTCCTCCCTCTCATCGGGTGTAAAAAAGGCCCAAAATACTGGAAGGGTAGCGAGGGTCCAACAAGGTGGAGAGCCAGAAGTCATCCCTCTGCCGAATGGTGACAATTTGGCTGTCACTATGCATGCAATTGAGGCTGCATCGGACCATTTGTGAAAGTGACTAGGAGGGACTCCCTACCTCCATCTCCACTGCATACTGCCACTGTGTGTCTGTGTCGGCTGTCTCGTCTTCCTCATTTCCCTGTAGCTACTCTGGCTGCTCCTGCTCCTCTTCTCCTGTCAGCTGAGTAGAAAAACCACCCATTTCGCTACACATTGCTTATGCTCCAACATCCTCCTCCCCCTGCCCCTCAACTTCCGGTTCAGCCCCCACAGGGATCCTGTGGCCGTAAGATCTAGGTGCCGCATCTCCAGTCCCCTGACCAGCCATTGTTACCACCATCTGTTCCAGGACATGAAGCAGTGAAATGGTGTTGTTCATCACGTAGTCCTGGCGACTGACAAATAACGTGACGTCCTCAAAGGGCCTGAGCAAACGGCAGGTGTCACTCATGAGCTGCCACTGGCTGACATTGAAGTTACACAGGGGAGTACTCCTATCCGCTTGCATTATCAAGAAATAATTGATGGCCTTTCTCTGTTCGTAAAGTCGGTCCAACATATGGAGGGTGGAATTCCAACGGTTGGAAACGTCACATATCAGCCTATTTTGGGGGATGCTGTACTGCCGCTGCAGCTCAAGGAGGGTGTGCTTTGAGGTGTACGAGTAGCTGATGTGCAGGCAAAGTTTCCAATTTTTAGGATGTCTTGCAGATGGCTGGAAGACTTCAGGAACTGCTTGACAACCAGATTGAACACATGTGCCATGCAGGGCACATGGCTCAGCCCTCCATGATGCAGCGCCGACACAATGTTCCTCCCGTTGTTAGTCACCATGATTCTGATTTTGATTTGTCAAAGCCAGTATTTGATTTCTTGAAGAAGGACACGGAGCAGTTCCTCACCTGTGTGACACTGTTTGCCCAGGGAAACGAGGTGCAGAACAGCGTGACACCACCGAGCCCTGCACATATGGTATGCTGGAGGGGCACTGTGACTTGTCCCTGCAGTGGAGGCTGAGGACATGGTGGAGGATGAGGAGTCAGAGGCAACCATTATCGCAGGACCAACGGCGTAACAACGTAGAGGCTGAAGCAGCGTGAACTGGCCAAGTTGCTGGTGTGGCTGTGCAGAACCCCATTCACCCAGAGCGCCGTAAAGGACATGTACTATCCCTGACTGCAGTTACAGCTCCACACATCGGCATTGCCGTGTACTTTGGTGGACACAGACAGGCTTAAGGACAAGCCCACCTTCTGTTCTACATATTTATGCAGGGCTGGTACTGCCTTTTTCACAAAGAAATGACGTCTTGGGATTTTCTACCTCTGCTCGGCACAAGCTATCAGTTCCCTGAAAGGTGCAGAGTCCACCACTTGGAAAGGGAGGGACTGCAGCACCAGCAACTTGGACAGGAGCACGTTTAGCTTCTGCGCCGTTGGTTGCGTGCACGCATACTGCTGTCTCTTGGCAATCGCTTCAGTGATCGATTGCTGAAGAAATGACTGACGAGGAGTAGGAGGAGCAGGAGCATCTAGACCAGCAGAAGATGGGAATGACAAATAGCTCCCTTCGGCTGAGGTGGTGGAACCTTGACTGGCTAAAACCGGGTGCGTGCCACTGGGTGATGCAGCGGTTGCTGCGGCAGGCTGGACCACCACATCGGAGCCACGGTTCTCCCAAGCCACTATAAGGCAATGCTGCATATGTTGACGCAGGGCCGTGGTGCCAACATTGGCACCCTGGCCACGCTTCAACTTCTACCCACAGATTTTACATATGGCCATGTTCACCTCCTCCAGCGACTTAAGAAAAACTGCTACACCTCCGAGTAAGTGACCACCAGACTGACTGGTACCGCCGCTGCCTGCGTGAACCCCTGCACCACTACTTAACAGGTAGGTAGGGTGCTACAAAGCTGCTGGGTCCCAGCCATGCTACCACCTTGCTGGCGCCACCAATAACTCACAGGCAAGCTGCCACCATCTTCTCATGATAATAAAGCCCCTTCTGCACCTGGCTCCTAAGTGTGATCAGCTTCGTCATCGAGTAGAGTCTGCACGTCACTGATGTCCTCCTCAACGGTCTCTGGGTCAGGAGCCTGACCGCTTGCAACACAACCACCCACTCCACTCTCCTTATCACTACTTGCCCGCCTAGCAGAGGAAGCGGCGGATGCCTCCTCCAGATCTTGGCTGGGCTGTAGCTGCTGACTGTCCTCTAGTAGCTCCTCCATGCTGTATAGTGGAGCTGAGCCCACATCATACAATACTTCTGTGGCTGAGGGAACAACAACGGACAGAGGCAGGTTGAGGACAGGTGAGGGCACAGGGCCTGCTCCTGGGCCATGCCAACCAAGGGTTGAGTCTGACGAACCCCTAGACTGTTGGCTGGGGGTGTCTATTGTTACTTGGGATGAAGTGGATGATCATACTCTGCTGCGACCTTTGCCTGCGCCAGAAACATTTAGGCCTCTTCCACTTCTCCGTACATAGCTTGGCACTTCTCTGTCAGACATACTTTTAGAAATAGCTACTGAAATAAGCCACTAAACGCTTTTACCACAAATAACTGCAACAGTGAAGTGCGTGTATATTTTTCTTTTTGTACTGATTTGGCCACTAAACGCTTTCAACACATATAAGTGCAGAAGTGAACTGAGAAGATATTTTTCTTTTAGTACTGAAATAGGCCACTAAACGCTTTTACTGCAAAATAACTGCAACAGTGAACTGCATATATATTTTTGTTTTAGTGCTATAATACATCACTAAACGCTTTTACTGCAAATAACTGCAATAGTTAACTGCATATATATTTTTCTTTTAGTACTGAAATACATCACTAAACGCTTTTACCGCAAATAACTGCAACAGTGAACTGCGTATATATTTTTCATTTTGTAATAAAATACGCCACTAAATGCTTTCTCCACATATAGCTGCACAAATGAACTGAGAATATATTTTTCTTTTTGTATTGAAATAGGCCACTAAACACTGTTACCGCAAATAATTGCAACAGTGAACTGCGTATATATTTTTCTTTTAGTACTGAAATATGTCACTAAACGGTTTTACCTATATATACAGGAGAGTGAATCTGGATCGCACATCCTCAGTACTATGCTTTTGATATAACAACTGTCCTTCAGCATAATTACATGGCATATCCGCCCAATTTGTAATACATTCTATGCTGTGCATAAGAGGCATTAGTATACAGTTTGATCAAAGAGCATAGGCCCACTATAGGACAGTCGTTATATCAAAAGAATAGTACTGAGGATGTGCGATCCAGATTCGGTCCAGTGGGGACCTACTCTAACCTTAATGGCGCAGCAGTGCGCGGCAACTACCGGCACACCAGCACCACACCAGCAGCAGACGGCGGGACCCAGAAGCCACACAGCATCCCCACTGTGCAGCAAAGCCTCCTTGGCTCTGGGCCCCACCACCCCACCAACACAGCACTGAGGCAGCAATGGCAGACACGCAGCACTGCACCATGTGAACGAGTGCAAAGAGTTCCACCAGTCACAACCCCCAGGTAATCCATCTGAGAGGTAGTAGGAGTTTATAAACCCTTTGCAGACTAAGGCTAATTAAAAACACCTAGTCCAAATGGGGAGGAGTGCTGACACCAGAGAGGGGAAAAAGGAATTAGATTCTAACAATATATACAGGAGAGTGAATCTGGATCGCACATTCTCAGTACAATGCTTTAGATATAACGACTGTCCTTCAGCATAATTACATGGCATATCCGCCCAATTTGTAATACATTCTATGCTGTGCATAAGAGGCATTAGTATACAGTTTGATCAAAGAGCATAGGCCCACTATAGGACAGTCGTTATATCAAAAGAATAGTACTGAGGATGTGCGATCCAGATTCACTCTCCTGCATATATTGCTTTTACCTCAAATAACTGCAACAATGAACTGCGTATATATTTTTCTTTTTGTACTGAAATAGGCCACTAAACCCTTTCACCATGTATAGCTGCTGAAGTGAACTGAGAATATATTTTTCTTTTAGTACTGAAATACGTC
Source organism: Bufotes viridis (assembly GCA_033119425.1). Taxonomy (NCBI): domain Eukaryota; kingdom Metazoa; phylum Chordata; class Amphibia; order Anura; family Bufonidae; genus Bufotes; species Bufotes viridis. The sequence continues at coordinate 263,517,052 of CM065590.1, read as the reverse complement.
ACTAAATATTTTTTCTTTTTCTACTGAAATAGGTCACAAAACGTTTTTACTGCACATAACTGCAACAGCGAATTGCGTTTATATTTTTCTTTTTGTACTGAAATATGTCACTAAACGCTTTAACCAGATATAATTTCAGTACTGAACTGCATATATATTTTTCCTTTTTGTAATGAAATACGCCACTAAATGCTTTCTCCACATATAGCTGCAGAAGTGAACTGAGAATATGTTTTTTTTTTTGTTTTGAAATAGGCCACTAAACGCTTTTACCAAAAATAACTGCAACAGTGAACTGCGTATATATTTTTCTTTGAGTACTAAAATATGTCACTAAATGCTTTTACCGTAAATGATTGCAACAGTGAACTGTGTATATATTTTTCTTATTGTACTGAAATACGCCACTAAACGCTTTCACCACATATAGCTGCAGAAGTGAACTGCGTATATATTTTTCTTTTTGTACTGAAATACGCCACTAAACGCTTTCACCACATATAGCTGCAGAGGTGAAATGAGAAAAAAAATATATATATATATATATATATATATATATATATATATATTTTTTTTTTTTTTTTTAATGAAATATGCCACTAAACACTTTCACCACATATAGCTGCAGAAGTGAACTGAGAATATATTTTTCTTTTAGTACTGAAATACATCACTAAATGCTTTTGCTGCAAATACCTGCAGAAGTGAACTGTGTGTATATTTTTCTTTTAGTTCTGAAATACGTCACTAAACGCTTTCACCACATATAATTGCAGTACTGAGCTGCATATATATATTTTCTTTTTGTAATGAAATACTCCACTAAATGCTTTCTCCATATATAGCTGCAGAAGTGAACAGAGATTACATTTTTATTTTTGCATTGAAATAGGCCACTAAACGCTTTTACCGAAAATGACTGCAAGAGTGAACTGTGTATATATTTTTCTTTTAGTACTGAAATACGTCACTAAACGCTTTTACCTCAAATATATACAGGAAAGTGAATCTGGATCGCACATCCTCAGTACTATGCTTTTGATATAACGACTGTCCTTCAGCATAATTACATGGCATATCCACCCAATTTGTAATACATTCTATGCTGTGCATAAGAGGCATTAGTATACAGTTTGATCAAAGAGCATAGGCCCACTTACCGCGACAAGGTAGCCTCTACAAGTGGGGACCTACTCTAACCTCAAAGCGCAGCAGTGCACAGCGACCACCGGCACACCAGCACCGCACCAGCAGCAGACGGCAGGACCCAGGAGCCACACAGCATCCCCACTGTGCAGCAAAGCCTCCTTGGCTCAGGGCCCCACCACCCCACCAGCACAGCACTGAGGCAGCAATGGCAAACACGCAGTACTGCACCATGTGAACGAGTGCAAAGAGTTCCCCCAGTCACAACCCTCAGGTAATCCATCTGAGAGGTAGTAGGAGTTTATAAACCCTTTTGCAGACTAAGGCTAATTAAAAACACCTAGTCCAAATGGGGAGGAGTGCTGACACCAGAGAGGTTAAAAAGGAATTAGATTCTAACAATATATACAGGAGAGAATCTGGATCGCACATCCTCAGTACTATGCTTTAGACTGTCCTTCACCAGATATAACTACAGAAGTGAACTGCGTATATATTTTTCTTTTTGAAACGAAATATGCCACTAAATGCTTTCACCACATATAGCTGCAGAAGTGAAATGAGAATATATTTTTCTTTTTGTACGGAAATACGCCACTAAATTCTTTCACCACATATAACTGCAGAAGAAAACTGCGTATATACTGTATTTTTCTTTTTCCACATATATAAGCCACTAAAGGCTTCTCAACATAGCACTAATTTCTGGAATGACAGAGGTGTATAATGGCTATTTGGATCCCCATATTATCTTTCCCTGCACTTGTAAATCGCTTTTCTAGCACTGTCCCTAGCACCTTCTGACATCTCTCCCTGCACTAATATGGTGTGAAATAATTCCTCCCTATCATTTCCCTGCACTTATTAATAGTTTTTTCAGTTTTTTTTCACAATTAGGTTTTTCCAATTGCTGGCACTAGCGCCTTTTCGTGTCTGTCCCTGCACTCAGAACGCTGGAAAATGTCTGAATCTAAGGTGGACGCTATATTTATAGGGCTGGCTGCCTGCTGATTGGCTGCATCATGCATGTCAGTCTGGGTGATCCCGCCTTCCCATACTTTCTCCATATCCTAACACATGCAGCAGCCATTTTAGGAAAAATATGATTCATTACCACGAAGCACGAGAAAATTCCCATTTGGTGCAAATCAATTTTTTCCTGAAATTCCACAAATTCCACTTTGTCAGCTTTGAATCGCTCATCTCTAATAAACATCAACCAAAATAAACACCTGCCTGTCTAGGCTCTACCTAATACGTAGGTCTCCCTAATTCGCCTCTAAGACGCAGTTCACACAAGGGCTGAGATCTGTTTTTTCTCAGCCATACAGTCCAGCAGCCTCCTGGCTGTGACCACACCAGTACCTTGGGTGGACATGGTCCAAGAGTCCTCCTGACTCTGACCATGTGACACCTCTTTCCTCAGGCATCGCTGGGACCCCCAAAACTCAGGCTTTCCCACAGCCTCCTGGATGACATACTGTAACATGAATAGAACTAAAGTGAAACCAAACGAGCAGGGAACACAGACAGACCACAGCAGAAACTCAGGCAGGGTATGGTTAGAGATGACAACGGACACCGAACACACATACAGACTGTCAAGGACTGAACAGAGCAACAGAAGCAGATGCAGGAACTATTGCTATTGCTCAGGCAAGGAGCGGGATACACAGACAGAACATGTAGCTGAGCTCATTAGCTCAAAGCACTCATAGGTGCATACAAACAAAAAGAGGGATTAACCTCTACAGAACAGACAGCAAGTAAGGGCTACAGTCTATTTTTGCTCATGTATACACAGCTAGCTATCAATCACATTGGGTAGCATGTTCAAATGACAGATCCTATTCAAAGGGAATGTGTCACCATGAAAAGGCAGTATGATCTTCATTCAGCATGTTATAGAGAAGGAGAAGTTAAGCATGCTCATATAAAGTTTATGGGAAACATTCAGTATCACATTTATATCTGAGACCATTCTGGACTTTAAAGTCAAGAAGACAGTCCAATTAGAGATTGATAGTCTTCCATCTATGACTGTGTATACAGTCACTCACTGATAGGACCACCTCCTTGATGTCAAAGCCCAGAATGAGGCCAGATATAAATGAGTAAATTACAAGTTATACTGAATCTTTTCCCATAAAACTATATACCGTTTTGCTCAGCTCCTCATGCTCTATAACATGCTGCCTGCAGCTCAGACATTGTGTTCAAAGTGACAGGTCCACTTTAACACTTCGTTTTCACAGATATGAACAATTTTGGTTATTTGTATTTATGAGCATATTGGTAAAGTTTCAATGGGAAATAATCTTGACGAATGCAAAATTATGGAACGTTTGTCCTTGTTAAAGCTTACCAAGCATGTTATGACTTTGTGTCTTTTTTACCCTTACATGGATTAAGGATACTGTTTCTCATATTAGGAGATGTGCAAGTGCACATACCTACCTAGCAATCTTCTATTCATCTTGGTACCTAAATTATAGTGCTGAAAAATTGTTAAGGAATACTTCACTTTATGATTTTTAAACCTTTTTATCATCATCTTTACCATTATGTGCAAAATGGAATTAATGTGAACATCAGTGCCTGTAGGAGAACTAAATGACAACCTGATAATCCCTCTCCTTGGGTAAAGATGTCATATTCAGCATCAAGTATGTTAAATCGAGCAGAGTTGTCTACTTCTACAATTGTCGGTTTTGATACTATCAATTATATTGTGAGTCATTTGCTTCATATAGAAAGCCTATGAATATGAAAACTCATAGATTTTTTGAATATGACCTTAAAACAAGTAAACAATGTGTTGCATGGCAGATGGCTGCTTAATAAGATTAACTATTTGATTCATATGGTAATATCCAAATCGTGCTTTAAACGCTTATTTTTAAATCCCATACAGCATCTTTCATTTAGATATTAAATGCTAGTAGAGGGCATGTTCCCAACCTCTGAGAATGTGTACAGTTACATTATTATCAGAATATTATTATAATGGTCAATAGAGATGAGTGGATTTTTCAAAAATTCCATTCCTGGTTGGCAAAAAAATTTGTGCAAAATTCGGTTTGATCCGAATTTGTTCTCGGTGAATTTCGTTAAACGGCTATTTCATGGCTGCTGAGAGCCTTTATAGTGGTGTATAACACTGTGCCTTGCAGTAACACGCATAGGAAGTCTGCTTTGGTAGTGAAATAATACTGTGAGTCCATGCGACATGCAGATGACAGGCGTCGCTGATAAGTGGATTCTAAAGTGTTTGAAGAAGTGCGAGTAAAGACATTGGAATAAATTGTCTGCTTCCTCCAATGTGACCTCGTCCTTTGATTTATGAATATCATTCCATAAAGTCTTGAAGTCCTCTGCATGGATGGCATAAGAAATGTCCATGCGAGGTTTGACGGGCACAGAGAAAACAAGCTCTTTGGTCGACACTGATCCAGACACGTCATACCCGTCATAGCCATGTAAGGTCCTGAGAACTGATCACCAGCTTACCAAAAGAACAGTCAAAGTTTCTTTGGAACCACGTCCCTACGATAGCCTTGAGCACCTCAGAGATGTTAAACAGGAAGAGCAGGAGGCAAGTAAATGTCTTTGGTAACACCTCCAGTAGACCATCCTCTGTGTACGTCCTGCAGAACCAACCTGTATACACAATTCGGTCCTCTGTGCTTGCCTTGGTAAGTGGAGGCTTGGATTAAATCTGTATGAGCACAGCCAGTGGATATCTGTCCTTTGAGTCCAGGTAAACAGGAAAATTTGGCTTTTAGGTTCAGCTCTGAGCCCACTTCAATGGCAAGACTCTTCTGCTTCTCGGAAGCTGTGTGGGCAGACAGGTGCTTGGAATACTCTTTAAGTCTGGTGTATGAGAAATTATACATCAGTGTCACGCTGTACAGAGTCTGTTGTCCAAGGGGGTGCACTTCGGGATTTTTATTTTAGACAGGCTTTGCAATGAAGACCGTCGACGTGCAGAGGTCAAGCTTCCGGGAGGATACCTCGGGCTGTAAAAATAACTGCTGCTTCCTGCCGATGACCTACTTCTGGGCGTTAACACCCCATCGGTTGGTTTTTGCATATCCTTGCAATAAATGATGTGTCCATTCACTTAATGTAAACAGATTATGACAGACAAGCGTATCAAACTCTGCTGCTGTCTTTCTAGGCGCCACGTCTCCAGTCCCCTGACCAGCCAGATTTACCAGCATGTGTTCCAGGACATGAAGCAGTGGAATGACATTGTTAATCCCGTAGTCTTGGCGACTGACAAATAGCGTGGCCTCCTCAAAGGGCCTGAGCAAACGGCAGGGTCACACATGAGCTGCCACTGGCAGATATCGAAGTCACACAGGGGACCCTGGAGGGTGTGCTTTGCGGTGTACAAGTGGCTAAGGTGCATGCAAAGTTTCCTGGCCATTTTTGGGATGTCTTGCTTATGGGTGGAAGACTTCAGGAACCGCTTGACAACCAGATTGAACACGTGCGCCATGCAGGGTGCATGGCTCAGCCCTCCTTGACGCAGCACCGACACCATGTTCTTCCCATTGTCATTAGCCAAGGTTCCGATTTTCAGTTGTCGCGGAGAAAGCCATGATTAGATTTCTTGCTGAAGAAAACAGGGCAGTTCCTCCCCTGTGTGACTCCATTCGCCTAGGCAAACCAGGGGCAGAACAGCGTGAGAGTGATGAGAGGGGATGCACATGGCTGGCATACACTACATGCCTCCAACATAATTCTTGGGTTTCTACATGAAAATAATGTATTTGGTGTAAATAGCGTGAGGGGCATAGTTGAAGACATTGACTTCACAAGAGATACAGAGCAACGGAGTTTGCTTTGAAATTAAAAATGTTATCACTGCGTAATATGTCCCATACAGCAAAAGGAGGTGTGCACACCCATCAATTTTCAACAAAAAAACCTGTTTCATAAAACAAATTTCACCACTACGTAATTTAGCACATACCGCGAAAGGAGGTGTACAATCACCCATACATTTTACGGAAAAAAGCCCATTTTATATAACAAATTTCACTACTACGTAATTCGGCCCAAACCGCAAAAGGAGGTGTACAATCACTATTGTTCAGCGAGCATGCTCATCCAAACACCAGTTCGTCTCGAGCATTGCTATGCTCGGCATATGGTGGAATTTTGTCGAATACCGCATGTGCTCGAGCGCAATGCTCGAGTCTCCTCCCCGCACATTTCTTGGCTGCTTTGAAGCCAATAAACTTGCAGTTAAGTACTGCCCTCACTGTAATGCCGTAGCCATGTTGGTTACTGGCATTACAGTAATTGGCTGGCCGGAAAGCGTCATCGGGTGCTATATAGCACCCGATGACGAGTGTTCGGCTCAGTCTTAGTCAGGGAGAGCTGTGCTGAGGAAGGGACAGACAGTGTAGGGAGTAATATATATTTTTATTAGAAAAACTTTTCAGAGACCCAAAAGTCCTTTTAAGTACTATTGAGTGTGGCAGCAGCAATATATTTTTTTAACGCAACATGCGCTAAATTACTAAAACCTTACAGATAGAGTTGAGCGAACACCTGGAAGTTCGGGTTCGGTGGGTTCGGCCGAACTTCGTCGCAAAGTTCGAGATCGGGACCCAAATTTGACCCGAACTTGACCCCAAACCCCATTGAAGTAAATGGGGACCTAAACTTTGGGGCACTAAAATGGCGCTACAAGAGTCATGGAAAGGGCTAGAGGGCGCAAAATGCAGCAAAATGTGGGTAAGAGCATGACAAGTTCCATGCAAACAAATGTGGATAGGGAAATGACTTAAAAAAAAAAAAAATAATAATAATTTTGAACTAGGAGGAGGAGGTCCATATGGAGTAGGAGGTTGAGGCGGTGGACATGGCGGTGTAGGTGGACGCCGTGGTGTAGGTGGAAGCGGCGGTGGAGGAGGAGGAGGTAGCCAAAACTTTTTTTTTTATTTTTGGTAGACCCCAAAACATTGCGGAATATGTAAAATAAAACAAAGTATAACAATGGCTGTGTGAGGTCGGTATACATGTCTATTCTGCACAAGGTACAGACAAGTCTTGTGGGATGCATGCCTAGTTTATTTTAATGAACGTGAGCCGTGAGCTTGTCCACATTGGCTGTGGACAGGAGGCTGCGCTTGTCTGTGATAACACCCCCTGCCTTGCTAAATACATGTTCAGACAATACACTGGCTGAAGGGAATGCCAGCACTTCCAAGGCATTAAGGGCAAGCTCAGACCATGTGCCCAATTTGGAGACCCAGAAATTGAATGTGGCAGACCCATCAGTCAGTACGTGTAGGCGTGTGCACACATACTGCTTCACCATGTTGCTAAGACATTGCATATCAGCTGGTGGTGTTGGTTGTTGTGGTGTGGTGACAAAGCTTTTCCACATTTCGGCCATGCTAATCCAGCTTTCTGAGGTGCTGGCAGTTCCCAGGCATGCGTTGGCGACCTCTTCCTCCTCCTCTGCCTTTGCCTTGTGCTTCCACTGAGCCCCGCTGTCAGGTGGGAATGCCATGAGCAGCACGTCTACCAGCGTGCGCTAGTAGTCGCGCATCTTCCGATCACGCTCCAGTGAGGGAATTAAGGACGGCGCGTTGCCCTTGTAACGGAAATCCAGCAGGGTGGCCACCTAGTAATCAGCACTGGTTAGAATGTGGGCAACTCGGCGGTCGTTGCGCAGGCACTGCAGCATGCAGTCGATCATGTGTGCCAGGCTGCCCAGAGGCAATGACAAACTGTCCTCTGTGGGAGTATTGTCTGTGTCCTCAGTATCCCCCCAGTCACGCTGCAGTGATAGCCCTGAGCTGCTTTGGGTGCCACCCTAATGTGAACACGGTTCCTCCTCATCCCCCCTCTCCTCATCCTCCAGAACTGTGCCCTGGCTGGACAATTGTATACCTGGCCTATGTTGCTGCAGGAACCCACCCTCTGAGCCACTTGTGAATGACTGGCCTGATAGCCATGGAAATGATCCCTCTTACTCCTCCTCTTCCTCTGTGCCACATCCTCTTCCATCATTGCCCAAAGTGTTTTTTCCAGGAGACATAGAAGTGGGATAGTAACGTTGAGAACGGCGTCATTGGTACTGGCCATGTTGGTGGAGTAGTCTAAATAGCACAACAAGGTACAATGGTGTCGCATTGGGTCCCACTCAGTAGCGGTGAAGTGGTGCTGTTCCGCAGAGCGACTCACCCGTGCGTGCTGCAGCTGAAACTCCACTATCGCCTGCAGCTGCTCGCACAGCATGTGCAAGGTGGAGTTCCACCTTGTGGGCACGTCGCATATGAGTCGGTGAGTGGGAAGGCTGAAGTTACGCTGCAGCGCAGACTGGCGAGCAGCAACAGGGTGAGAACGCCGAAAGCTCAAACTTTCTGCAGCAGCTCTGACATCGGGGTAGTTTTTCAGGAATTTCTGCACTACTGGCTAGGCCCAGAGCTGCTACGAGATTTCACCCATTATCGCGCACCACCAGGCCAGGCTTGAGGCTCAGTTGCACCAACCACTCATCAGTCTGTAGTTCTATGCCCGTAGACACCTCCTGCGTGGTGTGGGGTTTGCCCCCCAAACAGATGAGTTTCAAAACTGCCTGCGGTGTTTTACCCTGGCTGTGCTGAAGTTGGTGGTGAAGGTGTTACGCTGACCGGATAAGGAGGTGTTAGAGGAGGAAGAGGAGTAGGAGGAGAAGGCAACAGGAGGCAAAGAGAAATACCCTGCAATCTTCGGTGTGTCCATTTATCCAGTGTGCTGTTAGGGAGATATAACATCCCTGCCCGTGCTTACCTACCGTATCGGTAGTTATTTTGACCTTGCCACAGAGGGTGTTGCGTAAGGCACACCTGATTGTGTCCTCTACTTGTTTGCGCAGGTAAGGGATGGCTCTCCTCGAAAAGTAGTGGCTCCTGGGGACGACGTACTGTGGGACAGCCAACGCCATAAGGTTTTTAAAACTCTCCGTCTCCACCAGAGGGAATGACAGCATTTCAAAGGCCGGGAATTTTGAAATGCTGGCATTCATGGCCAGGGATCGTGGGTGGGTAGGGGGGTTCTTCCTCTTTCGCTCCATTGTTTGGAAGATGGACAGCTGAACGCTGCCATGGGACATTATAGTGCTGCTTGTTGAAGGTAACGGACATGATGCGTTGCTGACACATCCTCTGTTTGCGGGGCCAGTGCCACTGTCACTCCAGAGGTGAAGAAAGAAGCCGAGACTGCAGCCGAAGAGGAAGCAGGAGGAGCCTGAGACCTTTCTTGGTTTTGGAGGTGTTTACTCCACTGCAGCTTGTGCTTTGCACTTAGTTGTCTGGTCATGCAGGTTGTGCTCAGGTTTAGAACGTTTATTTCTCTCTTCAGGCTCTGATTGCACAGCGTGCAAACCACTCGTGTCTTGTCGTCTGCACATTGTCTGAAGAACTGCCACTCCAGAGCTGGCTTTGTTGTGCTCGGTCCCTGGGTGCAGTGGGCAGTAGCAGGCGTACTATTTAGGGGCTTTGCTTTTGCACCTTGCTCCCTCTTTTGCTGTCCTGGTGGCTCTGTGCGACCACCGCCTCTCCCTCCGAACTGCACAGGTCACTTGCATGACCTTGATTCCATGTGGGGTCTAGGACCTCATCGTCCTCCACATTATTTTCCACCCATTCTTGACCTCTGCCCTCCTCGTCGGTCTGCACACTGCAGAAAGCCACAGCAGTTGGCACCTGTGTTTTGTCATCATCAGAGACGTGCTGCGGGGGTCTTCCCATGTCCACATCCTCAAACATAAGTGGTTGGGCATCAGTGCACTCAATCTTTTCCACTTCTGTGGAAGGGCTAGGTGGATGGCCCTGGGAAACCCTGCCAGTAGCCTCATCAAAAAGCATAAGAGACTGCTGCATGACTTGGGGCTTAGACTGCTTGGCTGATTTGCAATGGGGTGAGGTGCTAGATAGAAACCAATGGCCTGCAGGTGCCACCTCTGAGCTTTCAGCAGTGGACCGGGTGGGAGACAATGTGAAGGTACTGGAGGCACTGTCAGCCACCCAATCTACTAGTAACTGTACTTGTTCTGGCCTCACCATTCGTAGAGCTGCATTCGGGCCTACTAAATAACGCTGAAGGCTCTGTCATCTACGCGCACCTGAGGAAGGTGTATTATTTGGGTGTGTATCTGGCACAGATCGACCATGTCCTTTCCCTGCAATAGGAGCTCCACCAATACTAGCAGCACCACGACCAGGGCCATGCTACTTATTTGACGTTCTCCTTATTATTTGCGTTCACCCACCAAACTAACAGATGGTTTATCTCAGGTGACAATTTAACTGCCAATAGTCAACAATTAAGTTCACTAACAGTAAGGCAATGCCGGTGTCATGAATAGAATACATTTCTTTATGTCACACAACAATACAATTTCTTCACTATCACGAAAAATGTGAATTTACCAACCAACAATGTAACAGCCGAAGTTAATGGATTAATTGGACTATCAGAAATGCATCGTAGGATCCAAATGTGGTATCTAGCTGAAAAACTGTGTTTTTTTGCAAACAACTATGTAAATGCAGTATGTTACGGTTTTATTGGAATAACAGAAATGCAACGTGGGCCACTAATGTGCTATCTAGCACAAAAACTGTGTTTTTTGCAAACAACTATGTAAATGCAGTATGTTACAGTTTTATTGGAATATCAGAAATGAAACGTAGGCCACTAAAGTGCTATCTAGCACAAAAACTGTGTTTTTTTTAAACAACTATGTAAATGCAGTATGTTACGGTTTTATTGGAATATCGGAAATGCAATGTAAGCCACTAATGTGCTATCTAGCACAAAAACTGTGATTTTTGCAAAGAACTATGTAAATGCAGTATGTTACAGTTTTATTGGAATATCAGAAATGCAACGTAGGCCACTAAAGTGCTATCTAGCACAAAAACTGTGTTTTTTTGCAAACAACTATGTAAATTTAGTATGTTACGGTTTTATTGGAATATCCGAAATGGAGCATAGGATCCAAATGTGCTATCTAGAACAAAAACTGTGTTTTTTGCAAACAACTATGTAAATGCAGTATGTTACGGTTTTATTGGAATATCAGAAATGCAACGTAGGCCGCTAATGTGCTATCTAACACAAAAACTGTGTTTTTCTTAAACAACTATGTAAATGCAGTATGTTACGGTTTTATTGGAATATCAGAAATGCAACGTAGGCCGCTAATGTGCTATCTAGCACAAAAACTGTGTTTTTTTGCAAACAACTATGTAAATTCAATATGTTACGGTTTTATTGGAATATCAGAAATGCAGCATAGGATCCAAATGTGCTATCTAGCACAAAAACTGTGTTTTTGCAAACAACTATGTAAATGCAGTATGTTACGGTTTTATTGGAATATTCAGAAATGCAGCATACGATCCAAATGTGCTATCTAGCACAAAAACTGTGTTTTTTGCATACAAATATGTAAATGCAGTATGTTACGGTTTTATTGGAATATCAGAAATGCAACGTAGGCCGCAAATGCGCTATCTAGCACAAAAACTGTGTTTTTTTCAAACAACTATGTAAATTTAGTATGTTACGGTTTTATTGGAATATCCGAAATGGAGCATAGGATCCAAATGTGCTATCTAGCACAAAAACTGTGTTTTTTGCAAACAACTATGTAAATGCAGTATGTTACGGTTTTATTGGAATATCAGAAATGCAACGTAGGCCGCTAATGTGCTATCTAGCACAAAAACTGTGTTTTTTTGCAAACAACTATGTAAATTCAATATGTTACGGTTTTATTGGAATATCCGAAATGCAGCATAGGATCCAAATGTGCTATCTAGCACAAAAACTGTGTTTTTTGCAAACAACTATGTAAATGCAGTATGTTACGGTTTTATTGGAATATTTAAAATGCAGCATACGATCCAAATGTGCTATCTAGCACAAAAACTGTGTTTTTTGCATACAAATATGTAAATGCAGTATGTTACGGTTTTATTGGAATATCAGAAATGCAACGTAGGCCGCAAATGCGCTATCTAGCACAAAAACTGTGTTTTTTTCAAACAACTATGTAAATGCAGTATGTTACGGTTTTATTGGAATATCCAAAATGCAGCATAGGATCCAAATGTGCTATCTAGCACAAAAACTGTGTTTTTTGCAAACAACTATGTAAATGCAGTATGATACGGTTTTATTGGAATATCGGAAATGCAATGTAGGCCGCTAATGTGCTATCTAGCACACCGGTAACATGTGAAGTATATTGAGGGCACTGCTAGTATCCGTACAGTGTCCCTGGCTACAGCAGGATGGAATCGCTTCGTTTTCTGACAGCGTTCCATGTCGATGAGGAGGAGGCGGCCGCAGACTACATGGATGCAAACAGAAAGGAAGTCTGGTACAATCAGACCAGCAGCGGTGAGGTCCCAGTCTCCCCAGTTATGAGCAGTACTGGCTACAGAAGCGTGTGGTGATGCGGGTTTCTTGGGAGAATAGCCCCTGGACGAGTGGGTAACAGAGCTCCGGAGCCTGGTATGTAAGGAGCTTTGGCTAGAGGACTCTTACCAGGTCCTAAGGTGGCATGTCATTCAACATACCTCTGGGACGGCCGAGCACGACTTACCCGAAGGGGAGGATTATGATGGCCCTGGGTTACTATGGGGGGCCTTGGAGGACATTGATCTTGGCAGCATGCAGGAGTCTAGGTTTTTGGACATGTACGACTACCGGATGCGCATGCATTGTTATGCTGACAGATGGGAGGTGAGCAGAGACATGACACACCTGGTAACAAGGGAGTGGGAGCTGGAGCAGACCTACCAACACCTACTCAGCACCGTTCAGCCCCAACCTACCCGACAAGCAGAACCAGACCGGCCACCCCACAACTGGGAAGACTGGGCAGCGATACCCCCTGCTTCCCTACCAGCTCCCAAAGTAGGGAACTTCATCAACTGGTTCTGGGAGGACCTCCCGACGGCAGGTAGAGATGGGACTTAAGTCTCTCCACTGGCCCTACAGGGATGCTGGGCAGCTGGCCCAGATCCCCAACTACAGCCAGCGTTACCTGGAGTCCAGACAGTCGGTCCGACTCCCCAGTGGCAGATTACCTTACAGGGAGAGGAGACAACCGGTCTCTCTCCCCAGCGGCGGACAGGATTTCAGGGAGAGAAGATTCTTGGTCCCTCGTCCCAGCAGCAGCAGGCCGTTAATCCCCAAGCAGCGTTACCCGGAGTCCAGACAGTCGGTCCCCAGTGGCAGATTACCTTACCAGGAGAGGAGACAACCGGTCTCTCTTCCCAACCACAGGGTCATAGCACCCCTTACTCTGCTGGTGGGGATGGGACCGCGGTCTATACACCAGACCTAAAGGGATGCTGGACGGCCAGTACAGATCCTCAACCAACCCCACAGGAGGACAGGTACCTGGTTAGTCTTTCCCTGGGAGGGAAGATGAGTGTAACGCAACGCCTGGCCCTCTGACTGGGCACCTTTCACTGGGCACCTTTCCTGAGGGCTCTAAGCACTCCACCCGACACCATAACCACCACAGACCCCACAAACCACCTGCAGCTTGGTTGGGGTCTCGTCGCCCTCCACCCACCATGGACCCAAGACAGGGCTTCAGCTTTCGGTGGACCTCTCCTAACTCTAGAAACCAGGAACCAGGAACACGATCTTACAAGAGCTTATAATCAGGGAAGCATTGTGATATAGCAATCCCCAAGAGTGTAGTTATCCCATTCCCCAACCATGAGCCAAGACTTCATGAAGAGGTAAAACAGAACGTCTTTATTGGATGGCCAAAACTTGGTCTTTTATGCAAATCCTCCCGCAAGGGATACTCCCTCGGGGACCTGATAGAGGACAAGCACACAAACTACAGTGACCAATCAACATACAGCCAGATATATCCCACCCCCACATGAATAGTAAAATCTCTCCTCTCTATCCTGGGGATGATTCGATTAAGGGGCCGGGTATAGTTCCATGCGGTCGCCGACCAAGCCCCGCTGGGTGCTTCTTCAATTTACAATGGCCCATTGTGCTTGTTAATTGCTTCAAAGGCAATGTCCATTGTGCTTGGTAATTGTGTCACAGGCAATGTCCATTGTGCTTGATAATTGCGTCCCAGGCAATGTCCATGGTGCTTACTAACTTTTAAAGAGGCCATAGTCACAGGGCAAGAGGCTGGCAAGCAGGCTTCTCCAACTCCCTGTGACAAAGGTGCTGTCGTCACAAGATGGATTAAAGGTTATTTTTCAGTGTCACTGGGCTCAGGACTGGGTACAGAAATGTAGCATAGCACCCTCAATAATTGCTGTAGTTTGATGTTTGAACAACACCATGTACACCAGAATTCTTCCCTAATCTCTCCCTCACAGAAGCAGCAGCATCCTATCTTTACACTGAGAAGAGCAGAGTGACGTGCAGCGCTATGTGACTAAAGCCTATATAGAGGCTGGGTCACATGCTGCACTTGGCCAATCACAGCCATGCCATTAGTAGGCATGGCTGTGATGGTTTCTAAGGGCAGACAAGTGAAACGCTTGTTGATTGGCTGCCCTGCAGCCTTTCAAAAAGCGCAAAGAAATCGCCGAACACCGAACCCGAACCTGAACTTTTGCGGAAATGTTCGGGTTCGGGCACCAAAAACCCTAAAGTTCGGGTTTGCTCAACCCTACTTACAGACCTAAAAGTCAGTTTAAGGACTCTTGTGTGTGGCAGCAATATCTATTTTTATCGCATCCTGAGCTAAATAGCGTCAAAACATCTCCACATCTCCTGTGTAAAGTGTGCGCATCCAAAAAATATCTGTGATATCCAGTGTACTTTTTCCGTAGATGGTGTCTGCTGCGGATAGTGACCTTAGGTGCGCAACATCTCCAGTGTAAAGTGTGCGCATCCAAAAAATATCTGTGACATCCAGTGTCCTTTTTCCGTAGATGGTGTCTGCTGCGGACAGTGATATTAGTTGCGCCACATCTCAAGTGTAAAGTGTGCGCATCTAAAAAATATCTGTGACATCCAATGTACTTTTTCCGTAGACGGTGTCTTCTGCGGACAGTGACATTAGTTGCGCAGCATCTCCATTGTAAAGTGTGCGCATCCAAAAAATATCTGTGACATCCAGTGTACTTTTTCCGTAGACGGTGTCTGCTGCGGACAGTGACATTTCTGGCGCCATATCTGCAGTGTAACGTGTGTGTTGAAAAAATTTATCTGTGACATACAGTGTACTTTTTCAATAGACGGTGTCCGCTTCTGACAGTGAGATTACCAGTGCCATATCTCCAGTGTAAGGTGTGCACATAAATTTTTTTGCTGTGACATACAGTGTACGTTTTCCGTAGACGCTGCGGACAGTGACATTACCGATGGTACCTCTCCTGTATAACTTTTCCTCATCCCAAATACCTGTGACATTCCCTGTAATTTTTTATTAGTCGCTGGTGACAGCATTGACATTATCTGCGGGATATCCCCTGTGTGATGTTTCCACATCCCAAATACCTTTTTCCATTGTTTTGCGCATACACCTCCAAATCCTACGCTACTGTATGTGTGACCTACTTTTAAGCGTATATAACATTTAATATGAAGAAGGCGAGCAGTAAGGGACGGGAAAGTGGCTGTGATGCTGATGGTGCGCGCAGAGGCCGTGGCCCTGGGCACGTTGAAACTGTGCCTGCTGCCAGAGCATAAGAAAAACAATCATCCACGATACCTAGCTTCATGTCCCAGTTTGCAGGGCGGCACAGGACATCACTCTTGAAGTCAGACCAGTGCGACCAGGTGGTCGGTTGGATTGCAGCAGATAATGCTTCCAGTCGGTTAAGCACCACCCTGTCTTCCACTAAGTTCAGTCTCAGTAGACAAGGCTCTTGCATATAATTTTTTACAGGGTCAGCTCACCTGCAGGCCCTCACATATAATGTTTTACAATGTCAGCTCACCTGCAGGCCCTTGCATATAATTTTTTAGAGGGTTAACTCACCAGCAGGGCCTCACCTACAATATTTAACACGGTCAGCTCACCTGCAGGCCCTTGCTTATAATGTTTTACAGGGTCAGCTCAACTGCAGGCCCTTACCTACAACCTTTTAGAGGGTCAGCTCACCAACCGACCCTCACCTACAATCCTTTACAGGGTCAGCTCACCTGCAGGCCCTTACCTACAACCATTTAGAGGGTCAGCTCACCAGCAGGCCCTCATTTACAATCTATTACAGGGTCAGCTCACCAGCAAGCCCTCACCCCTAATGTTTTAGAGGGTCAGCTCAGCAGCAGGCCCTTGCCCCTAATGTTTTAGATCAGCAGGCCCTTGCTCCAAATATTTTTAAGTGTCATCAGCAGGTCTTCAGTCATCATTTTTCAAGGGTCCTTTATGTGTAACAAAGGGTGTATTGGAGTGTCGGTTCCTTGTAATTTGTGGCAGTCATTTCACTTAGTGCATAGGCTTTTTGAGTGTAGGAGTCCCACTACATGAACAATTGAACCACAATGTGAATGAGGCCCTCTTTTATGTGATATGCACTTTATATACAAGTAAATATACAGTAAAAAAGTTTCCTAACAATTGTTCCTCTAAAATCGATTTTATCGTTGGTTTTATGCATATTGGGCCTCTTTCACATGAACGTGTGCGCCCCATGCCTGTGCTGTGGACCACAGTTTAATGTTCGGGTTCTCCCATTGACTTCCATTACACTTGGGTGCTCGATCAACACTAACAATCACCCATAAAGTGACGAAAAAAAAGCCAGTTTCATATGACAAGTTTCACCACTACATAATACGGCTCATAGCGCAAATGGAGGTGTACAGTCACCCATGAAATTTCCCAAAAAAAAGCCTGTTTCCCAGAAAAAAAAATTCACCACTACATTATTTGGTCTATACAGCAAAAGGAGGTGTACAGGCACCCATGAAATTTCCCCAAAAAAAAACTGTTTCACAGAAAAAATGTCACTGCAAAAAGGCCTTTACCACATATAACTGCACCACTGAAAGGTCAAATATGCCTTTTTTTTCCGACTTTTACACAACAGGCTTTTCAACAAATATGTGCAACTCTGGATGGCGTATATATTTTTTTCCACTAATACACGGCAAACTGGGCTTCAGAATGTATTACTGCACCAAAGAACAGTGATTGGGCCCTAATTTTTTTCCACTTTTACACAACAGGCTTTTCAACAGATAAGTGCAACACTGGATGGAGAATATATATTTATTTCGCCACTAATACATGGCAAACTGGGCTTCAGAAAATATCACTGCACAGCAGAACGCGAATTAGGCCCAATTTTTTCCATTTTTACACAATAGGCTTTTCAACAGATTAGAGCAACACTGGACGGTGAATATATTTTACTTTTGCCACTAATACACGATAAAAAGGGCAGTAATTTTGGCCCTTCACCACACAATGGCTAATAAGCCCTTTTTTCCCACTAATACAAGCCAAAAAATGCTTTAGAACATATAACTGCACCGCACAAGGGAAAATAAGACATAGAAATATTTCCTTGTAAAAACCCTGTTAATGGCTGTATCAAACAGTTCTCGCACTCCAATAACAAAAACGGTTTGCTGGAATTACAGAGCTGTATAATGGCAATTTGGGTCCCCAATCAGTGCAGCAAGGTATAATTGGATTGTTCTTATTACCCAGGCTGTAACCTCCTCCCCTAGGCTACTGAACCATGTTCAATATAAATGCTGTGGAATGATTCCTCTCTATCCTTTCCCTACACCTTGAATAATCTTTCCCTGCACTTGTAAATCGTTTTTTTTTTTGCACAATGAAGGTTTTTCTAACACTGTCTCTAGCACCTGCTGACGTTTCTCCCTGCACTAAGTACACTGGTAAATGGCAGAATCCCAGATGGCTGAGGCTATTTATAGGGCTGTGACATCACATGGCTGGCTGGCTGGCTGCTGATTGGCTGCATGCATGGCATTATGGGTGATACCACCTTCCCAGAGTTCCTTGCTCTCACACTTGCAGCAGCCATTTTAGGAAAACATGTGATTCGTTACCAGGAAATTCGTATTTGGTGAAAATCGAATTTTTCCTGAAATTCGGATCTAATTCCACTTTGTCAGCTTCGATTCACTCATCTCTAATGGTCAACAGATACTATTAAAAGTAATAGAATCATTTGTGAGAATTATGTTGTATTATATTGTAAACTATAGGCCGATGTGAAATCGAAAACAAGGAAGATGTATGGCATGGGATGAGGTAAAGAAACTCTTCAACAAAATTACTTTTCCTTTTGCCTGTTAGTACAGCGCATCATGTAAACTGCAGTAAAGAGTGTACTCACCCAGTTCATCCTCTGTGTAATACCATCTCCATTTGTATGCTTTGTTTGGTCATGTGATATGAAAACTGACTTGCTTAAAAGTCACAGTTTTGGTACACAGGTTATTAAACATTATTATCAATATTGTAAATGTTTTGTTATGTCATTTAAATACAGAAGTGCAATGAAATGTCCCTCCCCTTCTCCAAACAAACTGCACACTGGTATTGACAGTAAGTACTGTAAGTTGCAATGATAATAATGCAGTTTTTGCACTAAAATACTTTTACTGTAACTATATGGTATCTTGAAGTAATACAACGTCTTCACTAGACGGGTGTAATAACACAGTTTTTGACAATAAAACATGTTCACTAACACAGGTATAGTAAAGCAATCTTAACCGTAAAATGCTTTTGCTGTAACTGAAAGGTATCTTGAAGTAATACAACATATTCACTAACATGGGTATAGTAATGAAGTTTTTTTCAGTGAAACACGTTTACAATAAAAGCATAGTAATATAGTTTTTGCAGTAAAACACATTCAATAACATGGGTTTAGCAATGCAATCTTTGATGTAAAATGCTTTTGCTATAACTTAGCGATATTTTTAAGTAATACAACATGTTCACTAACATGGGTATATTGATGCACTCATTGATCCGGAAATGTTTTAAGAAAATAAGGGGGCAATTGCTCAGCATTTGCAGCAGAATGTTATTGCAGTGCTGGCAATAAGCCAATGACCTGTAGATACTTGAGGTTTTTGGTGTCACTAAAAAGTTGGCTAGCTATCCATATACAGAAAACATTAATTTGTAACAGGAAAGAACTTGCTAGCTAGCTGTATGAACTATGAAATGATTCATTCTCAGAGTTAACAGTCCCATAATTTCATGCTATGCCTTCCCCTGATAAAACCTTAAAATGTACCCAATTGTCATCTCCCTATAGTGACCCTAGTACAACTAGATCAATTGCTTTTGTCTGTAATAACTTTGGCATGCTCTCAGGTCATAATTTCAATACAGAATGACATTCAATCAGGGCAGACCTCCCCCCCCTTTCCCTCCCATGTTATCTTCCATCTTCATTCTTCCTGTCATTTTTCTGACAATTTTCACAGTACAATGGCTCTGACGTTGTTTTTGCTTGATTCATCCAAAACAAGTTGCTAAAACTTTGGCGGATTAATTTTTGTGAGATTTGTAATGAATGTGATTGGTTTAGAATAAATTCACTCATCTCTATTCTGCTGTGTGGAACAGACATCCTTTCTCTATGCAAGTCTATGGAGGTGTCATCGACTTGCAAAGAGAGAATTTCAGGAAAAATTCGATTCACACAGAATCCGAATTTCCTCACGCTTCGTGGTAACGAATCACATTTTTTCCTAAAATGGCTCCCGCTCGTGTTACAAGACGGAGAAAGGAACTCTGGGAACGAGGGATCACCCACAATGCCATGCATGCAGCCAATCAGCATCCAGCCAGCCCTGTAATGTCACAGCCCTATAAATAGCCTCAGCCATCCTGGATTCAGCCATTTTCCAGTGTACTTAGTGCAGGGAGAGATGTCAGCAGGCGCTAGGGACAGTAGTAGAAAAGACTTTAAAACTATTATTTTGCTATATAGAAGTTCAAGGAAAGGATAGGGAGGAATCATTCCACAGTATTGAAGCAGAAAAGGGTTCAGTAGGGGAGTTTACAGCCTG
This sequence comes from Bufotes viridis, assembly GCA_033119425.1. NCBI lineage: Eukaryota > Metazoa > Chordata > Amphibia > Anura > Bufonidae > Bufotes > Bufotes viridis. The sequence goes on along the minus strand of CM065590.1, from coordinate 263,496,874 downwards.
GGTAATAGAAGCAATTCTGTTACACCTTGCTGCACTGACTGGGGATCCAAATTGCTATTATACAGCTCTGTAATTCCAGCAAACCGTTCTTGTTATTGCAAGTGCTGTGTGATACAGCCATTAAGAGGGTTTATTACAAGGAAATATTGATATGTCTTATTTGCCCTTGTGCGGTGCAGTTATATATTCTAAGGCATTTTTTGGCTTGTATTAGTGAGAAAAAAGGGCTTATTAGCCGTTGTGTGGTGAAGTGTGAAAATTACAGCCCTTTTTGGCGTGTGTAGTGGGAAAAAAAAATTGATATTTGCTGTTCAGCTGTGCAGTTATATGTTCTAAAGCCTTTTGTAGTGTTTTCACCCTAGGTTTTTGGGGAGGAAAATAAGAAAAATATTTTTTTTAACCAAAAGGTGTGCTTTTGGTGGGTTTTGAACTAATGGTGGTCTGTGGATGGCACTATTATGGGGGATCTGTGGATGACACACTGTTATGGGGGGATCTGCGGATCTGTGGATGACACACTGTTATGGGGGGGATCTGTGAAGGACACTGTTATGGGGATCTGGGGATGGCACTGCTATGGGAGATCTGTGGATGGCACTGTTATGGGGGGATCTGTGAAGGACACTGTTATGGGGGATCTGTGGATGACACACTGTTATGGGGGATCTGTGGATGACACTGTTATGGAGGATCTGTGGATGACGCACTGTTATGAGGGATCTGTGGATGACACACTGTTATGGGGGATCTGTGACGGACACTGGTATGGGGGATCTGGGGATGGCAGTGTTATGGGGGATCTGTGGATGGCAATGTTATGGTGGGGGGGATCTGTGAAGTACACTCTTATGGGGTATCTGCGAATGAAACACTGTTATGGGGTATCTGTGGATGACACACTGCTATGGGGGATCTGTGGATGACACTGTTATGGAGGATCTGTGGATCACACTGTTATGCGGATCTGTGGATGACACTGTTATGGGGGATTTGTGGATGGCATCCACAGATCTCCCATCCTATAACAGTGCCATCCACAGACCCCCCCCCCCATAACAGTGCCATTCACAGACCCCCACCCCAAAAGAGTGCCATTCACAGACCCCCCACCCCAAAACAGTGCCATTCACAGACCCCCCACCCCTTAACAGTGCCATCCACAGATGTCCCCAATAAAAATGTCATCCACAGATCCCCCCCACCGCTCCAGTGCTTCACTATAGAAATGTGAAATGTCTCATTCAAATCAAGTTCATTAAAGCTGCCCCTCAGTTGTATATCACTTGTATATCTACTCACAACAGCTTTTTGTAGAATGCAGGCAGGCCGGCAGGCAGCAGCGTGCCTGCGCCGCTTGCTTCATTCATAAAGTAGGCGGCGCAGGCACGTGACATCAGTGAGTTACGCTGCCGCCCACCCGCCCGGCCTGCCTGCGTTCTACAAAAAGCTGTTGTGAGTAGACATACAAGTGATTTACAAGTGAGGGGGCAGCTTTAATGAACTTGACATTTTATATTTCTATAGTGCAGCACTGGAGTGGAGGGCCGGAGTACAGTGAACGCACCGGCCCCGCCGCAATTGCCGGCCCCCAGCTCCTCCTCCCAGTCCCTCCCCGCTCATACATCTCAGTCTGCCATAATGGAGCATCGCAGACTGCGATGTAAAAATGTCAGCATAGGCGCCATAAGACGCTGGGTCATTTTTCCCTTATTTTTGGGTGAAAAAAGTGCGTCTTATGGGGTGAAAAATACGGTAAATTGAAAAATATAAGGGCCTGTTTGCCATTCAGCGGTGCAGTTATACGTTCTAAATCCCTTTTTGGCGTGTATTAGTGACAAAAATATATATATTATTTGCTGTTCAGCTGTGCATTTATATGTTCTAAAGCCCTTTTTGGCTTGTATTAGTGGCAAAAAAATAGATATTATTTTCCGTTCTGTGGTGCAGTTATATGTTCTAATGCATTTGTGGAGTGTATAAGTGGAAAAAATAAATGGCCTATTTGCCGTTCAGCGGTGTAGTTATATGTTCTAAAGCCCTTTTTAGTGTGTATTAGTGGCAAAAAAATATATATTATTTGCTATTCAGTGGTGCACTTATATGTTCTAAAGCCCTTTTTGGTGTGTATTAGTGGCACAAAAATATATATTATTTGCCATTCAGCGGTGCAGTTATATGTTCTAAAGCCCTTTTTGGCGTGTATTAGTTTAAAAAAAATATATATTATTTGCAGTTCAGCGGTGTAGTTATGTTCTAAAGCCTTTTGTGGCGTGTTTAAATTGAAAAATATAAGGGCCTATTTGCCATTCAGCGGTGCCGTTATATGTTCTAAATGTCTTTTTGGCATGTATTAGTGGCAAAAAAAAAATATTATTATTTGCCGTACAGCTGTGCAGTTATATGTTCTAAAGCCCTTTTTGGCATGTATTAGTGGCAAAAAAATATATATTATTTGCCATTCTGTGCTGAAGTTATATGTTCTAAAGCCTTTTGTGGCGTGTGTAAGTGAAAAAAGTAAGGACCTATTTGCCATTCAGCAGTGCAGTTATATGTTCTAAAGCTCTTTTTGGCATGTATTAGTGGCAAAAAAATATATATAATTTTCCATTCAGCGGTGCAGTTATATGTTCTCAAGCCTTTTGTAGAGTGTATAAGTGGGAAAAAATAAGTTCCTATTTGCCGTTCAGCAGTTCAGTTATATGCTCTAAAGCCCTTTTTGGTGTGTATTAGTGGAGAAAAGTAAGGGCCTATTTGCCGTTCAGCCGTGCAGTTATATGTTCTAAAGCCTTTTATGGTGTGTATAAGTGGAAAAAAGTAAGGGCCTATTTGGCATTTAGCAGTGCAGTTATATGTTTTAAAGCCTTCTTTGGCATGTATTAGTGGAGGAAAAAGGGCTTATTAGCTGTTGTGTGGTAAAGTGAGAAAATTACAGACTTTTTGGGATGTTTTAATTACCTTTTCATTTATTTATTTATTTGATCTAACAGTATGTCAGACAGGGAAGTGCCAGGCCCTTCACAGGGGAGTGGCAGAGGCCTAAATGTTTCTGGCGCAGGCACAGGTTGCAGAAGAGTAAGGGGGCGCGTCAGCAGGAGTGGCAGCGAGAGGCCTGAGCTACTGGTGTCATCTAGGGGTTATGTATTGACCAGCAACCCGTGGTTCTAGACTGGTTGACTTAGTCATCCACTTCGTCCCAAGTGACATAAGACACCCCCAGGCAAGACACTGTGGTCTCCTCATGCTGCTTCCACCTCACCACTATGCCATAGGGCCACTCTGTGGACTTCTTATGCTGTTCCCACCCTCCCCACTTCATGACTGGACCACTATTTTCACTTTATGCCTGGCTGACATTATAATCTATTTGACCATTTTTCTGATCTGTCATAAGGAAGGAAAAAAAAGCACACAATGGATCCTGTATAACAGCTGTAAGGCCTGCATGACATGGTCCCTATTTTGCATCAGAATTGGCTTATGATTTAGTAGCCAAAAGCAGGAGTGGGTACAAAACACAGAAGACATGCAAATATTTTATTCACGTGTCATCTCTGTTTTGGATCCACTCCTGTTTTTTTTTGGCTTTAGCAATACTGAAGGATTACTGACCAAATGCTGACTGAGTGAGGACGGATGCTCCACAGACAGGATCTGTTTTTTGGGGGTTTCTTTTCTAACAGATCAAATGAAGGGCACTCCACTCTCTCGGTAGGGCTCTACTTGTTTAAGCGTTTGATAGAACAGTTTTTTTTAGTAATCTATGTGGAATCTGTGAATTGGTGTAAAATGAGTGCGCTCTTTCACGCTATAGTAGGATCTTGGGCCTCTGCATGGTTCATTTTACCTGGGCTAACATTGACCTCTAAGGCTGAGTTCATACTTGAGTTATTTTGTCCGTTTTGGCCCTGTAACTGCCCAAATAAGTGAAGTGTGCAGTGATTCTAAGAGTGACGCGTGTCATCTACATATCATACTGACTCACAGTATTGTTTTACTACCATAGCAGACTCCCTTTGCGTGTTACTGCAAGGCACAGTGTTCTACACCACTATAAAGGCTCTCTGCAGCCAGGAAATAGCCTTATTTAACACAATTCACCACAAATAAATTTGGAACAAACCAACTGTTTTTTCTGAAAATTCGGCAAACCAGCCAAATTGAATTTTTGAGAAGTTCGCTCATCTCTAGTTATTGCTAAGAATCAGCAAACCATTTCAGATTGAACCGAGTTCGGTTCGAACTTTGCTATTTTTCAGACAGCAGATGAATCCAAATCTTTTCAGGTTTGTTTCAGATAAATCAACTAAAACAGCGCATAGCACTATTTTAGTACACGTATCAGTGGGAAAAAAGCATAAAGGAGGAAGAAGAAGGGTTCTCACATGACCCTGAGAGGAAGGGGGGGGAGGGGGGGTGACCTGATTGGTTTCCAGGTTGTCAAACAGCCTGGACGAGCCAATCAATGCAGCAGCAGGCAGGCAGGTGCCCTAGAAGAACGAGTAGAACGTCATTCTGAGCTAGGTGGTTGGGTGTAGCAGTGTTTGCCAGAAAACGATCTTAGGGAATCAGCAACAGTCAGAAATCAATCAAGTTTGTATTCTACTGGGACAGTGAAGCGAAAGGCTAGAATTACAAAGAGGAATTGAGTTTGTTGAATAGGATGGCAGGGAAGCTGTAAACCAGAGAGTAAAAAGTGAGGGGTTGTGGCTGGCTGTGCCTCCTAGCAGAACTGTAGCTGCTGCAAACCTCAAAATCAGCTACCTGCAAGAACATCCTTTTATTTTTTTTCCCCAGTTTCAGAAAAATCATTTTTTTTTTTGGGGGGGGGGGGTTCTATTTTTTTTCTTTGATAAAAGTAATTTAATGAAATTAATTAAGCATATAGGTAATCAATACACAAATACAAAGGCTAGGGCAATAATTTACCTCTGAGTGTTAACGTGAAATTGAGCATCAAACCTGAATCATCTATTTTCATTTATTCTATATCCACATGGTTGGAATGTAATTTTTTCGGTTCTTGTTCAATTTTATTAAACCAACATATAGGTGATCAGTACACCAATACATAAGCCAGGGCAACAATATTTTTGTGAGTGATAACGAATTTAGGCCTAAGTCAGTTTCCCTTCATTTCCATCTCTACAGTCGTGGCCAAAAGTTTTGGGAATAACACAAATATTAGTTTTCACAAAGTTTGCTGCTAAAATGCTTTTAGATCTTTGTTTCAGTTGTTTCTGTGATGTAGTGAAACGCGCTGTAAAACGCGCAAGTGTGAACTGAGGGTTATGCAAAGAGTCAGTATTTGCAGTGTTTTTCAGGACCTCTGCAATTCGACTGGACATGCTCTCAATCAACTTCTGGGCCAATTCCTGACTGATAGCAACCCATTCTTTCATAATCACTTCTTGGAGTTTGTCAGAATTAGTGGGTTTTTGTTTGTCCACCCGCCTCTTGAGGATTGACCACAAGTTCTCAATGGGATTAAGATCTGTGGAGTTTCCAGGCCATGGACCCAAAATGTCAATGTTTTGGTCCACGAGCCACTTAGTTATCACTTTTGCCTTATGGCATGGTGCTCCATCGTGCTGGAAAATGTATTGTTCTTCACCAAACTGTTGTTGGATTGTTGGAAGAAGTTGCTGTTGGAGGGTGTTTTGGTACCATTCTTTATTCATGGCAGTGTTTTTGGGCAAAATTGTGAGTGAGCCCACTCTCTTGGATGAGAAGCAACCCCACACATGAATGGTCTCAGGATGCTTTACTATTGGCATGACACAGGACTGATGGTAGCACTAACCTTTTCTTCTCCGGACAAGCCTTTTTCCTGATGCCCCAAACAATCGGAAAGAGGCTTCATCAGAGAATAGGACTTTGCCCCAGTCCTCAGCAGTCCATTCACCATACTTTCTGCAGAAGATCAATCTGTCCCTGGTGTTTATTTTGGAGAGAAGTGGCTTCTTTGCTGCCCTTCTTGACACCAGGCCATCTTCCAAAAGTCTTTGCCTCACTGTACATGTAGATGCGCTCACACCTGCCTGCTGCCATTCCTGAGCAAGCTCTGCACTGGTGGCACTCCGATCCCGCAGCTTAATCCTCTTTAGAAGACGATCCTGGAGCTTGCTGGACTTTCTTGGAAGCCCTGAAGCCTTCTTAACAAGAATTTAACCTCTTTCCTTGAAGTTCTTGATGATCCTATAAATTGTTGATTGAGGTGCAATCTTAGTAGCCACAATATCTTTGCCTGTGAAGCCATTTTCATGCAACGCAATGATGGCTGCACACGTTTCTTTCCAGGTCACCATGGTTAACAATGGAAGAACAATGATTTCAAGCATCACCCTCCTTTTAACATGTCAAGTCTGCCATTTTAACCCAATCAGCCTGACATAATGATCTCCAGTGTAACAAATGCAAAAGTCCAGCTCACCCATCCAGGACAGCCATATCCCCGGTGCTCGGAGCCCGAAGAGAAGAGCTTGCAACAATCAGAAGAAAAAATGGAATGGTTCCGGCACCTAATTTGCAGTAAAAACTTCCTTTATTCGGGGTTCGGTATACACTCTTGTTCACACAGTGGCTGGTAGTTTACGCGTTTCGGACAGTCTAGTCCTTAGTCGTAACGACTAAGGACTAGACTGTCCGAAACGCGTAAACTACCAGCCACTGTGTGAACAAGAGTGTATACCGAACCCCGAATAAAGGAAGTTTTTACTGCAAATTAGGTGCCGGAACCATTCCATTTTTTCATAATGATCTCCAGCCTTGTGCTCATCAACATTCTCACCTGAGTTAACAAGACGATTACTGAAATGATCTCAGCAGGTCCTTTAATGACAGCAATTAAATGCAGTGGAAAGGTTTTTTTGGGATTAAGTTAATTTTCATGGCAAAGGACTATGCAATTCATCTGATCACTCTTCATAACATTTTGGAGTATATGCAAATTGCTATTATAAAAACTTAATCAGCAACTTTTCCAATTTCCAATATTTATGTAATTCTTAAAACTTTTGGCCACGACTGTACACTGTGTCAATTTATTTTAATTTTTTTGGTGATTGGGGGAGTTAAGTATATTCGAACCAGCATATATGTGATTACTACACCAATACGTAACACGCAAAATTATCTTTGAGTGATAACTAATTTAGGCATAAATCCATTTATTCTTAATATTTCTATAAAAAATTTTGTTGGGTTGTTGAAATTATTACAACCAGCACATATGTGATTAATACACCAATACACAGGGTAGCCCACAATATTATCTGAGAGGCCAAAATATGTCAGAGCTATGGGTTCCAAATGAAAGACCCAGAACCAGAACGCATGTAGTGGCAGCACCAGGTATGAGGCCAGAAGAAGTAGTAGGAGGCCGCAGTTGTCCCTGCTGACTTCTGAAAGGCGCAACTTTGTCGTTAAGGAGAAAATGGATAAGATTGTGGATTGGCTCACTCCTCCTCTCATTCACAGCAGGATGACATGGAGGTGATGTTGGAATCTGACACTGTGCCATGGACCAGGGGTAACAATATTCCTCCAGCTGCTCCTCCTTGTAGCCCCAGAAAAGTCAGCATCTGTTGTGCCCTAAGGAGGAGGTGGAGTACTGTAGAAGGCTGCAGACCCCAGCCATAGCCACTGTAGTAGTGGCACCTATAGCCACAATTAGAGATGAGCGAATCGAAGCTGATGAAGTGGTATTCGATCCGAATTTCAGAAAAAAATTTAATTCGCACTGCATCCAAATTTCCTCACGCTTCGTGGTAAAGAATAACATTTTTTCCTGCATGTGTGAGGAGATGGAGCAAGGAACTCTGGGAAGGCGGGATCACCCATAATGCCATGCATGCAGCCAATCAGCAGCCAGCCAGCCCTGTGATGTCACAGCCCTATAAATAGCCTCAGCCATCTTGGATTCTGCCATTTACTAGTGTACTAGTGGCGCTAGGAACAGTGTTTAGAAAAAACTTCATTGTGCCAAAAAATTATTTGCAAGTGCAGGAAAAGATTTTTCAAGGTGACGGGAAAGAATAGGGAGAAATCATTGCACAGCATTTATGTTGAACAGGGTTCAATAGGGGAGGTTACAGCCTGGGTAATAGGAACAATCCTATTACACCTTGCTGCACTGACTGGGGACCCAAATTGCCATTATACAGCTCTGTCATTCCAGCAAACCGTTCGTGTTATTGGGGTGCAAGTGCCATTTGATGCAGCCATTAACAGAGTTTATTACAAGGAAATATTTCTATGACTTATTTGCCCTTGTGCGGTACAGTCATATGTTCTAAAGCATTTTTTTGCTTGTAAAGGGCTTATTAGCCGTTGTGTGGTGAAGGGCGAAAATTACAGCCCATTTTGTTGTGTATAAGTGGCAAAAAATATATTTGCTGTTCAGCGGTGCAGTTATATGTTCTAAAGCCTTTTGTGGCGTGTATTAGTGGCAAAAGTAAAATATATTTGCCGTTCAGTGGTGCAGTCATATGTTATAAAGCCTATTTTGTCGTGTAAGGCCTCATGCACACGACCATATGTATTTTGCAGTCCACAAAAAACAGATCCGCAAAAAATCCGGATGACATCCATGTGCATTCCGTATTTTGCGGAACGGAAGAGCTGGCTCACAGGCACCTCCCACCTCCCATTGCAAGCATGGTTACATGCTGGAGGTCACTGGTGAGCTGTTTGTGAGTCAGACCTTACGCTCCCGTAATGCCCAATGGCCCCTGGTATCGCCCATACGGCACAGGTAGGTTGAGTGGTAGGGTCTCGGGCTATTTGAGAGACCTTGGCGTGGTGTCCGAGCTTAAGACATGTCCTCCTAGTAGGATGTGTCAAACTAACCTCTCAATTTTAACATCAGTGTGAGGGTTTAGTATTGCCGCAGAGTGCACCTGCCTTTGCTATGGTTATGTTTTTGATTGTTCACCACATCCACATTATCGTTATCTTATGTAAGATGGTTATTGTGGTACTTGTAGTCCGTTGCTGGCATCTTCCATTGTATGCATTTTTTGGTGTTGATTGCTCCTAGCAACGGACTACAAGTGCAGGATGTGCTCCCCTATATACATGCACAACTGCATATGGGTTGAGCATATCCTGCTTGTTAAACACCACACCACGTTTTCTAATGGTCTGTATAATATGTTTGGAGGTGTATAAACTCCAATTTAAATGTGCCTGCTTTTCATCTACAGGCTACATTCAGGTGCACCTGGGAGGCTCTGGGCCATATCAGCTGGTCTCGGGTGGGGCTCACAGGCACCTCCCACTGCAAGCATGGTTACATGCTGGAGGTCACTGGTGAGCTGTTTGTGAGTCAGGCCTTACGCTTCCGTAATGCCCAACGGCCCCTGGTATCGTCCATACGGCACAGGTAGGTTGAGTGGTAGGGTCTCGGGCTATTTGAGAGACCTTGGCGTGGTGTCCAAGCTTAAGACATGTCCTCCTAGTAGGATGTGTCGAACTAACCTCTCAATTTTAACATCAGTGTGAGGGTTTAGTATTGCCGCAGAGTGCACCTGCCTTTGCTATGGTTATGTCCCTGATAGAACAGTACTATCCTTGTCCGTAATGCGGACAATAATAGGACATGTTCTATTTTTTTGCGGAATGGAAATACGGACATACGGAAATGCAATGCACAGTGAGTAACTTCCCTTTTATTTGCGGACCCATTGAAATGAATGATTTCGTATATGATCCACAACAAAAATGGAACGGACATGGAAAGAATATTCGTTCGTGTGCATGAGGCCTATAAGTGGCATATGACCAAATGCTGACCGAAAGAAGGCGGATGCTCAACAGACACAATCCGTTTTTTGTGGGTTATTGTTCTGACAGATCAGAGGAAGGGCAAAATAATCAGTGACGTCAACACAAACTTACTGCTGACACTCTCTCCACTCTGTCGAGGGGCTCTACTTGTATAAGCGTTTTTGAAAACATTGAATCGAATTTTCGAAAACATCGCTCATCTCTAGCCACAGTATTGGCATTGGGGGTAGTGACAGTGGCAGTCGGGGCAGAGCAGGGGAGGGGGGGGGGCAAAAAAAACACCATAATGTCCCACAGATCTTCGCACCACTGCTGCGGCCTGCTGACTATTAACTTTCAAATTGCAAAGCCAACTTTGGATCCATGTTTTAAAATAGTTTTAAAGTCGAAAAATCAAATCCCACGAGACTTCACCACTGAGCGCACACTACATGATCACCTAGCGAGTTCATTACATTCGCCGCTGATCTTTTGGCAGGTTTTCTTCAATCAAGATGGGAACCGATGGCATCTCTTTCTTGCAAATGGATGAGGTGAGTACCGTATATTTTTTTATTTTCATACACCATTTTAGGAAAAATTGATTTGTTACCACAAAGTACAAGGAAAGTCCACTTCAGATACTGTGATTCGCTCAACACTAATCTTGACACTTCCTCTAGTCAGCTGTTTGTAAGGGCCATGACTCTACTGCCAGTGCTTTGTCCCGTTCATTGTTTACACTGGTCCATACTGCACAAGTACTTTTAGTAGAGGCTGTGCATTCTTATTGCAGCTTTGTCCTATTTAAGGGAGTATGAACCAGTTTAAACAATTAAGGGTACCTGATGCTTGCAGAAGCCTTCTAATAGCTGATTGGCAGTGGCAATGATAGTCAGATCTCCACCAATCTAATATTGATGGTCTATGGTAAGAATTGGTCATCAGTTTTAAAGAACTGGATAACCCTTTTAAATCTTGTCCACAAAATCATTTCAAATATAGACTCTGTACAGGGTTATTAGACAATATAAAAGGATTATAGAAATTTCTGGTTTGGCCATACATGTGAATACATCTTGACAACCCCTTTCTATGTTTCCTCTTAGATCATATGGATATATAAGAGGGATTCCCCTTCTATGAAATAGAGCTAAGAACTAAGCAGTGTCACTCACTCTGGCGGACCTAGTCAGTTTAAGTATTACATGGATGGCCATTCATCTGAATGAACACAAGTAAAACTATCGTGAACATTTATATCATCCAGCCAAATCAGCTGTTTTCAGGGGTCTAGGGCACTGGAACCATGGCAATCAGCTATTCATAACACTTTTTTTTTTCCCTTTTTATTACAAGGGCTGTCTGTAATGGAAAAAAAAATCTTTTTTTTTTAGACTGCAAAAATGGCATATCCTTCTTTTCAGTTCTTATGCTCACAAGTTCCACTCAGATGTTTGCATTGCTATATAAGTATGTCCCTAATGACAATAAGTTGATGTATGGTTTTATTAAAATCACTTGAAATAATTTAACTCAACATAATTGCAGCTCTGAGACATTTAGGTTGATGCTGCTCACTGCTAGCTTAATCAAAATGTAATAAACAAAACAGGCTGAACATATGTTGATGTCAACACTGCATGAAATGTTTCATTAGGGACAATGGTATTTTTATATCTTAAATCATTAACACAATTAATAACAATCAATTCTTGTGGCACCACTAAAAGCCGACGTATTAAACTCAATTTTCTTACTAAATCATTTTCATAATCTCAGTCAAATAGTCTTTAAACATTTTTGTACTTTTTACTGTCTGCACAAGTAACATGGACTAATGTCATTTGTGTATTTAATTCCAGGTCCTCTGATATTTGCCTTAATAATATTGTTATGCAACTGTTATTACATATGTGCCTGGTTGTCCAGCAGGTGGCAGTTTATCTGTCAGGAAGTACATGTAGATAGAATAGAACTTACCATTCCATTCTCCCTCTTTTGGAGAGAAGTGGGCTAGTCCTGTTTTCTACCAATGGAGGGGTTGGAGAAAGCTATAGTCAAGAGTGGAGAAGTTGAGAAGTGGAGTTGAGAACTGGAGCAAGAGAGTGAAGTAGCATGGTATGGTGAGGGAGCATTTCCCCTCACCATTGCAGGAGCTTTGGGAAATAAGCTCAGAGAGCAGCCCATTCCTGATATATAAAAGGATTTAGGATAACAGAGCAAAACTGGTCACATGAACTTTACTAAGTCTGGACTCTACTCCACCAACTACAACTCATTTGTCGCTATGGAGCATAACCCCAGGGAGTGACAGTATGCAGGTAGGGGCAATGTGACACAAACTATAAGGGCCACAGCATACCACTTGACATTACTCCTCTCTCTGCATCTTGCTGACTTTTCTAGGACATGGAGACTTGGAAGGATGATTTTGAAAAATGAAAGCAAGCAAAAGAGGAGCTATATGCACCACCTGAATGTAGATGCCCAACGGCATAGGTAGGTTTAGAGTAGGACCTACCTGACTGAGACCACCTTGGCAAGGGTAGGGGGGCACAGATGTGTTTTGATCAAAATATGTGTATATTGGCAGAGAGTCTCAGATTTTATCATATCAGAATGACGGCTTAGTCCATATATAATGTTTGCATCTATTGTGTTTGGACTAGAGATGAGCGAACACCTGGATGTTCGGGTTCGAGAGGTTCGGCCGAACTTCCGGAAAATGTCCGGGTTTGTGGTCCGAACTCAACCCGAACTTCATCCCGAACCCGAACCCCATAGAAGTCAATGGGGACCCGAACTTTTGGGCACTAAAAAGCCTGTAAAAGACTCCCGGAAAGGGCTAGAGGGCTGCAAAAGGCAGCAAAATGTAGGTAAATCCCCTGCAAACAAATGTAGATAGGGAAATGAATTAAAATAAAATAAAATAAATAAAAATTAACCTGTAAAAGACACCCAGAGGGATAATATACCGCAATAAACGCATTGCGATTACAACTTTGAGCTAACGATCACCATGGGAACGCCTCCTCCAGTAGAATGTACTGTCGGATCTGAGAATTAAGTTGAAATCGCAATGCGATTCTTATATATTTGCTTAATCGCATTGCGATTTCAACTTAGCATTGCTAAATAATTCCATCCATATCGTTAACTTACTGAGTCAGTAAGTTAACGAATATGGATGGAATTATTTAGAATTAGCAATGCTAAGTTGAAACGGCAATGCGATTAAGCAGATATATAATAATCGCGTTCGAATAGAACTTAAAGCTGTCACTTAGTCAGTTTTAGTATTGGTGTGCTGTAATAGAAGTTACATTCGTACGTGAATATAACTTAGAGCAATACAGTCAACTTTACACTGTTAGTTTTATTATCGCGATAATACAACTATTCAAGAATCGTGTACGTGCGTCTGTACGTGTGTGCGTTACCTCGGATCGGATCGAGAGAGACGAGAGTGGAGATTGGTGACTGTCCCAGCGATTATGGCGAAAAGTAATTTCTCTAAAGAAGAGCTGGATTTCTTAATAACTGTAAGTAATTGAACTTAGTTAGTGTGTAATGCAGTAATGTGATTTAAACTTATTAATGATTTTTATTAGCCAAGAAGCCTGCAGGCCTTCACTGATCTCATAACTGCCTTACACTGTCACATGTCCTACTGCTTGGTGACATAAACTCATCACAGGCTTTAGCAGACTGCACAACTACATGAGTGATTAGTGAAAGACACTGTTAAAGGGGTGGCAATGTTCAAGTCACTTTTAAAGGGATGACGATGTTCAAGTCACTTTTAAAGGGATGGCGATGTTCAAGTCACTTTTAAAGGGGCGGCAATATTCAAGTCACTTTTAAAGGGATCGCAATGTTCAAGTCACTTTTAAAGGGATGGCGATGTTCAAGTGACTTTTAAAGGGGCGGCAATATTCAAGTCACTTTTAAAGGGATCGCAATGTTCAAGTCACTTTTAAAGGGATGGCGATGTTCAAGTCAGTTTTAAAGGGATGGCGACGTTCAAGTCACTTTTAAAGGGGCTGCAGTGTTCAAGTCACTTTTAAAGGGGCGGCAATGTTCAAGTCACTTTTAAAGGGATGGCGATGTTCTACTCTTTGACTGTTTTGATATTAAATGTTATTTTTGATGGTTCTTATGACTATGATAACTAATAATTGTATTTTAGAACTGTGGGATTACATGATTTAATTGTTATCTTGCAGGAAATGTTGGAGAAGGGGTACGACCGCAGAAGGTCAAGGGGCGAAAAGCAGGCCATAGTGCGGAGAATTGCTTTCCATCTGTGGCAGAAGCATGGGTGCACTCATCGGAAGGATGCGATTCTAAAAAAGTGGTCAGATCTGAAGCGCCACAGGATGGATCTGATCACTAAGATCCGAGATAAATCTTTTCCAGGTACAATACTTATCTGCATAACTGAGCAGATAGATAACAATATGTTGGTGAGAGAAATAAGTATTTTTAACCCTTTACAATAAATCACTTAGTACAGTGGTGTTGAACTGATGGGAAAGGGTGCTAAAGGTGGCAATATGAGACCTCTTTCTGGGCCACATATGTTTTTTGACTTTACACAGTTGACTTTGGCCCCTGAAGCTTGTCCAAACTCCTCGCACGTCTGGACGAGTGTAGACAACAAGCATCGATCAGGACAATTAGGCCACATGCCCAAATGAAGTCATAGACTCGAATCACTCTTGTTCCCTGGGGAGTGGCCAACACCCAATAGCAGCAGTGAGTTGAAGCTGAACTTAATCAACGATGCTCAAAGGCAGAGTGCAGGGGGTACCCACAGGGTCCTGGTCCGGCAGGTCAAGGCAGACACTGATGATACTACACTTGATCTAAGCCAAAAGGAGAAGAAAGATAGGTGTAGTTAATTATTATGCCATCCAGACACTACCATAGATTAATTTGTGTACCTTTAACTGTAATTTGGCTTTACTTGTTTATCTTGTCATTTTAAAAAAAAATATGGTCATCATCATTACAGATGCTCCGCTTCCCAAAGTGAGAGCCAAGCTCTCTAAAAAGAAGAAGGCGGTGGAGGTGGAGGAGGAGACAGACCACTCGGACGAGAAGGAGCAGGAAGAGGCAGGGCCATCAGGCTATCGGGCCCATAGCCCACCTGCTGCAGTGGAGAAGGGTGATGACTCTGAGGAGGCAGAAGAGGAGATGGTCACTACCCCCCGACAAGAAGGTAAATGGATGATGTGTATATTTTTATTTATTCAGTGTCCCAGAAAGCTAATGTTACGGGTGGGAGTACTGATTTCCATAATGTATCTAACTGCCACATCCATTTTTGGAAGTACGATATAACAAGCATGCAATATATACATTTTTCTAAGAATATATTTTAACAAACTATATTATTTTTTTAAATGAAGAAAATATAATAAAACAGGCAGCAAATAAAGTACAACACATAACAGTAATATACAAAATAAACACTAAAAAGTAATTGATCAACATCAAAACCATTAACGTAACTACTAAGTCAATAACCCAAAACTAAAAGGAACTATTATTAATCCTACCTAAACCAATATATAACAGATTTAAAAAAAAAATATATCATCTCAGCTTTATATAACAATTAATGATTGTATTTTAATGTACATTTCCAAATTTTATTTCATTTATTTTACAGCTGACAACATCATGTTAAAAAAAATAAAAACAATGGGAAGGAAGCACCAGCTGCGAATGCAGCAGTTCAGGGAGCAGCAAACCAGGAAGATGAGGCAGCTCAAGATGCAGTTCTCCCACCAAATGCGAGCCATGGAGGAGGCTCATCTTAAGGACATCGATGATCTGCTGGAGGAGCAGAGAAAAATTAAAAAATTACCCTAATTTTTTTGGTTTTTTATATATTTATGTTAAAAAATAATTCTATTTTGTTAAAGATTATTTTATAAAACTATAATGTTAACCCCTTTGGGACACATGACGTACCGGTACGGCATGTTTCCCGAGTCCTTAAGGACACATGACGTACCGGTACGTCATGAGTTGTTCCGATCACTGCTGCTCAGCTGGCAGTGATCGGAACAAGGTACCTGCTGAAATCATTCAGCAGGTACCTTGTTACAATGCCCAGGGGGGTCCTGTGACCCCCCCATATGGGCGATCGCTGCAAACCGCAGGTCAATTCAGACCTGCGGTTTGCAGCGCTCATGCGATCTCTGATCCCCGCGGTCTATGACCGCGGGATCAGAGAGTTAATGTCCCCAAATAGTTTTTAACCCCCTGCAGTCCCCAATCATACTGTGGCTGCGGGGTGCAGGGGGTGGTTGCGGGCGGCGCGAGGCGGGCGGGAGGCGGGCGGTGCGGCGGGCGGGATCGCGATTGCGATCCCCGCCCGCCTCCCTGTAATGTTTCCCTGGTGTCTAGTGGTTCTATCAGAGTGTCAGCACATTGCTGACACTCTGATAGAAACGGCTGGCATCTGTGCTGCAGATGCCAGCCGTTTAACTCCTTCCGTACCGCGGTCCGTACGGACCGCAGTATGGAAGGGTTAACCGGAGGAGCGCTCCCTCCCTCTCCCATCGGGGGCTGCTGTGCCTTTGCAGCCCCCAACAGGATGGGATCGAAGAGGGAGGGTGCTCCCCTCCTCCTATCCATCACCCCCTGCCCAGTTATGGCAGGGGTGATGGTTGCCATGGAGACAGGACGCTTTCAGAAGCGTCCTGCTCTCCATGGTGCTGAAAGTCTGAATAGACCTGCTAAAGGTCTATTCAGACTTTCTAAAGTACAAAATACAGTACAGTGCACTATATAGTGTACTGTACTGTATTATACTGAACACCAGATCCACTGGATCTTTCAGAACCAAGTGGGTCTGGGTCAAAAAAATGTAAAAAGTGAAAAAAAGTAAAAATGAAACAAACACATAACACTGAATAAAAACTAAAAAAATAAAATACACTACACATATTAGGTATCGCCGCGTCCGTAAAAACCTGCTCTATAAAAATATCACATGACTGAACTCCTCAGGTGAACGCCATAAAAAAAAAAAAAATGGTGTAAATAAGCCATTTTTGGCACATTACATCACTAAAAGTGTAATACAAAGCGATCAAAAAGGCGTTTGCCTCCCAAAATAGTACCAATCAAACCGCCATCTCATCCCGCAAAAACGAGACCCTACCTAAAACAATTGGCCAAAAATAAAAAACTATGCCTCTCAGACTAAAACATGATTTTTTGTTTCAAAAATGCTTTTTAGTGTTAAATGTAAAAAAAAAAAAAAAAGTAGACATATTTGGTATCTACACGTCCGTAAGAATCTGCTCTATAAAAATATCACATGACCTAACCCCTCAAGTAAACACTGTAAAAAAAAATAATAAAAACTTTGTCAAAAAGCCATTTTTTGCCACCTTACATCACAAAAAGTGTAATAGCAAGCGATCAAAAAGTCATATGACCCCCAAATAGTGCCAATCTAACCGTCACCTCCTCCCGCAAAAATGATACCCAACCTGAGACAATTGCCTAAAAACTGAAAAATATATGGCTCTCAGACTATGGAGATACTAAAACATGTTTTTTTCATTCAAAAGGATATTATTGTGTAAAACCAAAATAAATAAAAAAAGGTATACATATTATGTATCGCCGCGTCCGTAAGGACCTGCTCTATAAAAATATAACATGACCTAACCCCTCAGATGAACGCCGTAAACATAAAAAATAAAAACGTTGTCAAACAAGCCATTTTTTGTCACCTTACATCACATAAAGTGTAATAGTAAGCGATCAAAAGTCATATGCACCCCAAGATGGTGCCAATCAAACCGCCATCTCATCCCGCAAAAAATGAGCCCCTACATAGGACAATCGCCCAAAAAAAAAATATATATGGCTCTCAAACTATGGAGACACTAAAACATGATTTTTTTTGTTTTAAAAATTATATTATTGTGTAAAACTTATATAAATAAATAAAAAGTATACATATTATGTATCGCCGCGTCCGTCACAACCTGATCTATATAAATAACACATGACCTAACCCTCAGCTGAACACAGCAAAAAAAAAAAAAAAATACGGTGTCAAGAGCCATTTTTGTCACCTTACATCACAAAAAGTGTCATAGCAAGCGACCAAAATGTCATATGCACCCCAAGATGGTGCCAATCAAACCGCCATCTCATCCCGCAAAAAATGAGCCCCTACATAACACAGTCGCCCAAAAAATAAAATAAAACTATGGCTTTCAGAATGTGGAGACACTAAAAAAATTATTTTCAAAAAGGCTTTATTATGTAAAACTGAAACAAAAACCCCAAAAAGTAGTCATATTTGGTATTGTCGCGTCCGTAACAACCTGCTCTATAGAAATAGCACACAATCTAACCTGTCAGTTCAACTATGTAAATAACAAAAATAAAAACAGTCCCAAAACAGCTATTTTTTTGCAAATTTTCCATTTTAATCCATTTTTGCAGTAACAAAGCAAGGGTTAACAGCCAAGCAAAACTCAATATTTATTGCCCTGATTCTCTTGTTTGCAAAAACACCCCATATGTGGTCGTAAACTACTGTATGGCCAAACGGCAGGGCACAGAAGGAAGGGAACGCCATATGGTTTTTGGAAGGCAGATTTTGCTGGACTGGTTTTTTGACACTATGTCCCATTTGAAGCCCCCTGATGCACCCCTACAGTAGAAACTCCAAAAAAGTGACCCCATTTTGGAAACTACAGGATAAGGTGTCAGTTTTGTTGGTACTATTCTAGGGTAAACATGATTTTTGGTTGCTCTATATTACACTTTTTTGAGACAAGGTAACAAAAATAGAAATTCGGAAATTTCATCTCCATTTGCCAATAACTCTTGTGGAACACCTAAAGGGTTAAAAAGTTTGTAAAACTGGTTTTGAATACCTTGAGGGGCGTAGTTTCTTAGATGGAGTCACTTTTATGGAGTTTCTACTCTAGGGGTGCATCGGGGGCTTCAAATGGGACATGGTGTCAAAAATCCAGTCCAGCAAAATCTGCCTTCCAAAAACCATATGGCGCTCCTTTCCTTCTGCGCCCTGCAGTTTGGCCATACAGCAGTTTACGACCACATATAGGGTGTTTCTGAAAACTACAGAATCGGGGCAATAAAATTGAGTTTTGTTTGGCTGTTAACCCTTGCTTTGTTACTGGAAAAATGGATTCAAACGGAAAAATTTTCAAAAATCGAAATTCTGAAATTTTATCTTTATTTGCCATTAACTCTTGTGGAAAACCTAAAGGGTTAATGACGTTTGTAAAATCAGTTTTGAATACCTTGAGGGGTGTAGTTTCTAGAATGGGGTAATTTTTGGGTGGTTTCTATTATGTAAGCCTCACAAAGTGACTTCAGACCTGAACTGGTCCCTAAAAGTGGGTTTTTGAAAATTTCTGAAAAATTTCAAGATTTGCTTCTAAACTTCTAAGCCTTGTAACGTCCCCAAAAATGAAATAGCATTCCCAAAATGATCGATACATGAAGTACACATATGGGGAATGTAAATCAATAACTTTTTTTGGCAGTATTACTATGTATTATAGAAGTAGAGTAATTGAAACTTGGAAAATTGCAAATTTTTCAAAATTTTTGGTAAATTTGGTATTTTTTTATAAATAAAAATGAAATTTTTCGACTTCATTTTACCACTGTCATGAAGTACAATATGTGACGAAAAAACAATCTCAGAATGGACTGGATAAGAAAAAGCGTTTTAAAGTTATCACCACATAAAGTGACAATGGTCAGATTTTGAAAAAATGGCCTGGTCCTTAAGGTGAAATAGGGCCGTGTCCTTAAGGGGTTAAATCAAATTTATTGCGTTTTGTTTGATTGGAAACAAAGGGTACAGATAGTGTTGCCCATATTAATAATTATTTTTCATTACTGTAATCTTTCAAGGGTTTCAAGTTCAACTGGTTTATGTGCTAGATCTGGTAAGGTTTTTGGTAGGGCTGTAAAACACACCCGGAAAGGGCTAGAGGGCTGCAAAAGGCAGCAAAATGTAGGTAAATCCCCTGCAAACAAATGTAGATAGGGAAATGATGAGTTAAAATAAAATAAATAAAAATTAAACAATATTAATTGGAGTGAGGTCCCATAGCACAGAATCAGGCTTCAAGTCACCCACCAATGGAGAAGGTCACTTACTATTATTTCGACCCCAGCACCCAGACAAAGGAGAGAGGTCCCACAGCAGAGAATCAGGCATAATATCAACCACCACAGAAGTAGGCCATCATTTAGTTACTTTGACCCCTTCACCCAGACAGAAGAGAGAGGCCACACAGCACATATTCAGGCATCATATCAACCACCGCAAGAGAAGGACACTTTTAGATACTTTGACCCCTGCACCCAGGAAGAGGAGAGAGGTTCCACAGCAGAGAATCAGGCATAATATCAACCACCACAGGAGAAGCCACCATAAAGTTACTTTGACCCCTGCACCCAAACAGAGGAGAGAGGCCCCACAGCACATATTCAGGCATAATATCAACCACCACAGGAGAAGCCACCATAAAGTTACTTTGACCCCTTCACCCAAACAGAGGAGAGAGGCCCCACAGCACATATTCAGGCATCATATCAACCACCACAGGAGTAGGCCACCATTTTGTTACTTTGACCCCTTCACCCAGACAGAAGAGAGAGGCCACACAGCACATATTCAGGCATCATATCAACCACCGCAAGAGAAGGACACTTTTAGATATTTTGACCCCTGCACCCAGGAAGAGAAGAGAGGTTCCACAGCAGAGAATCAGGCATAATATCAACCACCACAGGAGAAGCCACCATAAAGTTACTTTGACCCCTTCACCCAAACAGAGGAGAGAGGCCCCACAGCACATATTCAGGCATCATATCAACCACCACAGGAGTAGGCCACCATTAAGTTACTTTGACCCCTTCACCCAGACAGAGGAGAGAGGCCACACAGCACATATTCAGGCATCATATCAACCACCGCAAGAGAAGGACACTTTTAGATACTTTGACCCCTGCACCCAGGAAGAGGAGAGAGGTTCCACAGCAGAGAATCAGGCATAATATCAACCACCACAGGAGAAGCCACCATAAAGTTACTTTGACCCCTTCACCCAAACAGAGGAGAGAGGCCCCACAGCACATATTCAGGCATCATATCAACCACCACAGGAGTAGGCCACCATTTAGTTACTTTGACCCCTTCACCCAGACAGAGGAGAGAGGCCACACAGCACATATTCAGGCATCATATCAACCACCGCAAGAGAAGGACACTTTTAGATACTTTGACCCCTGCACCCAGGAAGAGGAGAGAGGTTCCACAGCAGAGAATCAGGCATAATATCAACCACCACAGGAGAAGCCACCATAAAGTTACTTTGACCCCTTCACCCAAACAGAGGAGAGAGGCCCCACAGCACATATTCAGGCATCATATAAACCACCACAGGAGTAGGCCACCATTTAGTTACTTTGACCCCTTCACCCAGACAGAGGAGAGAGGCCACACAGCACATATTCAGGCATCATATCACACACCACAGGAGAAGGCCTCTTTCAGTGACTTAGGCCTTTGGACCCAGACAGAGGAGAGAGGTCAGAGATTAGCTTCATATCCCCAGAACAGCAGAAGACCGCTTTATTTGACTTAGGCCTCAGCACCCAGACAGAGGACAGAGGTAGCATGGCAGAGGTTATGGCTTTATGTCACCCGATAGTTTAACAGGCCACTTTCATCTAGTTAGGCCCCGGCGCCCAGACAGAGGAGAGTTTCATTCAACTGTGGGTTACATAAAATTTGTATTAAATAAAGAAGTGGCCCGTAGTACAACAAGACATGTTTTAGGCAGTTATTAAGGACTACTCTGCACAAGGGAGGGACAGGTCCTGTGGGATCCATGCCTGGTTCATCTTTATGAACGTCAGCTTGTCCACATTGGCTGTGGACAGGCGGCTGCGCTTGTCAGTAATGACGCCCCCGCCGTGCTGAATACGCGTTCTGATAAAACGCTGGCCGCCGGGCAGGAAAGCACCTCCAAGGCATAACACGCTAACTCTGGCCACGTGGACAATTTTGAAACCCAGAAGTTGAATGGGGCCGAACCATCCGTCAGTACGTGGAGGGTGTGCAGACATACTGTTCAACCATGTTAGTGAAATGCTGCCTCCTGCTAACACGTTCCGTATCAGGTGGTGGGGCAGTTAGCTGTGGCGTGGAGACAAAACTTGTCCACATTTCTGCCATGCTAACCCTGCCCTCAGAGGAGCTGCCCGTGATACTGCTGCGTGGGCGACCTCTAGCTCCTCCTCTGCCTTGGCCTTGGCCTTCCACCTGTTCCCCTGTGACAGTTGGGAATGCTCTCAGGAGCGCGTCTACCAGCGTGCGCTTGTACTCGCGCATCTTCCTATCACGCTCCAGTGCAGGAAGTAAAGTGGGCACATTGTCTTTGTACCGGGGATCCAGCAGGGTGGCCACCCAGTAGTCAGCACACGTTAAAATGTGGGCAACTCTGCTGTCGCTGCGCAGGCACTGCAGCATGTAATCGCTCATGTGTGCCAGGCTCCCCAGAGGTAAGGACAAGCTGTCCTCTGTGGGAGGCGTATCGTCATCGTCCACCGTATCCCCCAGCCACGCACTAGTGATGGGCCTGAGCTGTGTGGGCTGCCACCCTGCTGTGAACCTGCTTCATCCTCGTCCTCCTCCACCTCCTCCTCATCCTCCTCGTCCTCCATTAGAGTGCCTTGGCTGGCGACTTGTGAACCTGCCCTCTGCTGCTTCAAAAACCTCCCTCTGAGCTACTTCTAACAGACTGGCCTGAAAGTCTTAGAAACGAGCCCCTCCTCCTCCTCCTCCTCCTCCTCCACCTGGGCCACCTCCTCTTCCATCATTGCCCTAAGCGTTTTCTCTAGGAGACATAGAATTGGTATTGTAACGCTGATAACAGTGTCATCGCCACTGGCCATTTTGGTGGAGTACTCAAAGCAGTGCAGCAGGGCACACAGGTCTCGCATGGAGGCCCATTCATTGGTGGTGAAGTGGTGCCGTTCCGCAGTACGACTGACGCGAGCGTGCTGCAGCTGAAACTCCACTATGGCCTGCTGCTGCTCGCACAGTCTCTCCAGCATGTGCAAGGTGGAGTTCCACCGGGTGGGCACGTCGCATATGAGGCGGTGAGCGGGAAGGCTGAAGTTCCGCTGTAGCGCAGACAGGCGAGCAGCGGCAGGATGTGAACGCCGGAAGCGCGCACAGACGGCCCGCACTTTATGCAGCAGCTCTGACATGTTGGGGTAGTGGTGAATGAACCTCTGCACCACCAAATTCAGCACATGCGCCAGGCAAGGGATGTGCGTCAAACCGGCTAGTCCCAGAGCTGCCACGAGATTTCGCCCATTATCGCATACCACCAGGCCTGGCTTGAGGCCCACTGGCAGCAACCACTCGTCCGTCTGTTGTTTAATACCCCGCCACAACTCCTGCGCGGTGTGGGGCCTGTCCTCCAAACATATGAGTTTCAGAATGGCCTGCTGACGTTTACCCCGGGCTGTGCTGAAGTTGGTGGTGAAGGTGTGTGGCTGACAGGAGGAGCTGGTGGAAGCAGTGCAGGAGGAAGCCGAGTAGGAGGAGGAGGCTACAGGAGGCAGAGAATGATGCCCTGCGATCCTAGGTGGCGGAAGGACGTGCGCCAAGGAACTCTCCGCCTGGGGCCCAGCCGCCACTACATTCACCCAGTGTGCAGTTAGTGAGATATAGCGTCCTTGGCCGTGCTTACTGGTCCACGTATCTGTGGTTAGGTGGACCTTGGCACAAATGGCGTTGCGCAGTGCACACTTGATTTTATCAGACACTTGCATGTGCAGGGAAGGCACGGCTGTCTTGGAGAAGTAGTTGCGGCTGGGAACCACATACTGGGGGACAGCCATGGCCATCAGCTGTTTGAAGCTGTCTGTGTCCACCAGCCGGAATGACAGCATTTCAAAGGCCAGTAGTTTAGAAATGCTGGCATTCAGGCCAAGGGCTCGAGGGTGACTAGGTGGGAATTTGCGCTTCCTCTCAAAGGTTTGACAGATGGAGAGCTGAACGCTGCTGTGTGAAATAGTGGAGACGCAAGGTGACGGTGGCGGTGGTGGTGTCGGTGGCACATCCTCTGTTTGCTGCTCGGCAGGTGGCAACATTCCTCTCGAGGCGGAAGCCGAGGCAGCAGCGGTAGAGGGAGCAGGGGGAGCCTGAGCGGGTTCCTTGTTTTTGAGGTGTGCACTCCACTGCAGTTCATGCTTTGCATGTAGATGCCTGATCATGCAGGTGGTGCTCAGGTTAAGAACGTTAATGCCTCGCCTCAGGGTCTGATGGCACAGCGTGCAAACCACTCTGGTCTTGTCCTCAGCACATTGTTTGAAGAAGTGCCATGCCAGGGAACTCCTTGAAGATGCCTTTGGGGTGCTGGGTCCCTGTTGGCACTGGCCAATAGCAGGCGAACTCTCGGGACGGCGGGTGTTCTGCTTTTGCCCCCTGCTCCCTCTTTGGCTTCGCTGTTGTCTCGGTCTCACCACTGCCTCTTCCTCTGAACTATTTAAGTCAGCGGCACGACCTTCAGTCCATGTGGGGTCTAAGACCTCATCGTCCTCTGCATCGTCTTCCACCCAGTCTTCCTCCCTGACCTCCTCCTGTTCAGTCTGCACACTGCAATAAGACGCGGCAGTGGGCACCTGTGTTTCGTCATCATCAGACACTCGGTCACTCTGCTGTGGTGGTATTCCCATGTCCTCATCATCTGGATACATAAGTGGTTGTGCGTCAGTGCATGGTATGTCTTCCACCGCTAGGGAAGGGCTAGGTGGACGCCCCTGGGAACCCCTGCCAGCAGAGTCTTCAAACAGAAGAAGAGACTGCTGCATAACTTGAGGCTCGGACAGTTTCCCTGATATGCATGGGGGTGATGTGACAGACTGATGGGCTTGGTTTTCCGGTGCCACCTGTGCGCTTCCGCAGAAGACTGGGCGGAAGACAATGTGGTGAACGTGCTGGAAGCACTGTCGGCCACCCAATCGACTAATGCCTGTACCTGCTCAGGCCTTACCATCCTCATAACGGCATTGGGCCCCACCAAATATCGCTGTAAATTCTGCCGGCTACTTGAGGGAGTTGGTTCACTACTTTGTGCGCCTGAGGCCGAACGGCCACGCCCTCTGCCAGCAACAGAGACTCCACGGACCCCACCACGACCGCGTCCTCGTCCCTTAATAGAATGTTTTCTCATTGTTGCGATTCAACTCGCACCACAATAAAATATATTATTTTTTAGCCCCAAAATTCACACACTGGAAGATATACCGTAATTCCTTTTTCCGGTATTAATTACAAGAAAACTGCTGCAAATTGGACACCAGAATTTTTTAAATGCTACTTATGTTAAATGAATTCCCACAGTGGGAGAACTATTTCCTTTTTACAGGAGTAACAACGTGCGGCCTACTATTTCGGGTGTCACCAACACCAGATTGATTAAATTGGCCTTTTGGAACCAAAATGACAACACTGGACACTATAATGCCTTTTTCTGGTATTAATTACAAGAGGACTGCTGCAAATTGGACACCAGAATTTTTTAAATGCTACTTATGTTAAATGAATTCCCACAGTGGGAGAACTATTTCCTTTTCAAAGGAGTAACAACGTGCGGCCTACTATTTCGGGTGTCACCAACACCAGATTGATTAAATTGGCCTTTTGGAACCAAAATGACAACACTGGACACTATAATGCCTTTTTCTGGTATTAATTACAAGAAGACTGCTGCAAATTGGACACCAGAATTTTTTAAATGCTACTTATGTTAAATGAATTCCCACAGTGGGAGAACTATTTCCTTTTCAAAGGAGTAACAACGTGCGGCCTACTATTTCGGGTGTCACCAACACCAGATTGATTAAATTGGCCTTTTGGAACCAAAATGACAACACTGGACACTATAATGCCTTTTTCTGGTATTAATTACAAGAGGACTGCTGCAAATTGGACACCAGAATTTTTAAATGCTACTTATGTTAAATGAATTCCCACAGTGGGAGAACTATTTCCTTTTCAAAGGAGTAACAACGTGCGGCCTACTATTTCGGGTGTCACCAACACCAGATTGATTAAATTGGCCTTTTGGAACCAAAATGACAACACTGGACACTATAATGCCTTTTTCTGGTATTAATTACAAGAGGACTGCTGCAAATTGGACACCAGAATTTTTAAATGCTACTTATGTTAAATGAATTCCCACAGTGGGAGAACTATTTCCTTTTCAAAGGAGTAACAACGTGCGGCCTACTATTTCGGGTGTCACCAACACCAGATTGATTAAATTGGCCTTTTGGAACCAAAATGACAACACTGGACACTATAATGCCTTTTTCTGGTATTAATTACAAGAAGACTGCTGCAAATTGGACACCAGAATTTTTTAAATGCTACTTATGTTAAATGAATTCCCACAGTGGGAGAACTATTTCCTTTTTAAAGGAGTAACAACGTGCGGCCTACTATTTCGGGTGTCACCAACACCAGATTGATTAAATTGGCCTTGTTGGAACCAAAATGACAACACTGGACACTATAATGCCTTTTTCTGGTATTAATTACAAGAGGACTGCTGCAAATTGGACACCAGAATTTTTTAAATGCTACTTATGTTAAATGAATTCCCACAGTGGGAGAACTATTTCCTTTTAAAGGAGTAACAACGTGCGGCCTACTATTTCGGGTGTCACCAACACCAGATTGATTAAATTGGCCTTTTTGGAACCAAAATGACAACACTGGACACTATAATGCCTTTTTCTGGTATTAATTACAAGAGGACTGCTGGTATTTCAGAACACCGGAATTTTTAAAATGCTCATTTTGGTACATAAATTGCCCACACTGGGAGAACTATTGCCTAAACCTTTTTACAGTATTATTTACTGAAGGAGTGCTTCTTCTGGTCTAACACCAGAATTATGTTTGTTACAGGGAAAGATTTTTTTAATTTATATTTCTGGCAAAAAAAAAAAATATTAATTTCTGGCTGACAGTATTGGACCTGGCTGTAGTGACACTGGCTAGCCTAGCTGGAACAGCACATTCATGGGATTTGCTATCCAAGTGGGTATCTTTCAGTTTCACCACTGATATATTAAATATATTGGCAGTTAGTAGGGGTGACACAAGCACAGCCAAACCCCTGATGTAGTATATCTATGAAAAAATCGACTATTACATGAGATTAATGGACGCTGTGGCAGCTTTTGCTGTAGCACCACAAGTCCCAAAATGGCCGCCGCCTATCAGCCCAGTAACATGTGCCAGAAAATGGTCTGCCCAGCCAGAAAAAAATTGACTTTGACTGAGCAGCTGAATCGCTGTTGTTCTGTGTCACAGGAGTAGATTTTTCAATTCTTTGGAGCTTTTCTTTGGACTCTGTGGCAGCTTGAGCTGGCGCACCACAGGTCCCAAAATGGCCGCCGCCGGTCAGCCCAGTTACATGTGCCGGTAAAAATCGATCTGGCCAGTGTAAAAAAATAAACTTTCAGTGAACAGCTCAGCTGAGTTGTTCTGATGCACAGGTTTAGATCATTCACTTCTTATCAGGTTTTCTTCCTCAATTATCCCTGCCTATCTCGCCCTCACAGCAGCTGCATCTATCCCTGGTCTAATCACAGCGGGAGTGAGCACATCGCGACGTGCGCACAAGCTTATAAAGAGGCTGAGTCACATGCTGCACTTGGCCAATCACAGCCTTGCCAATAGTAGGCATGGCTGCGATGGCATCTTAGGGCAAGTAGTATGATGCATGTTGATTGGCTGCTTTGCAGCCTTTCAAAATGCGCCACAAAAATGACGAACTACAAAACCGAACCCGAATTTTTATGAAAATGTTCGGGTTCGGGTCGTGTCACGAACACCCCAAAATTCTGTACGGACCGGAACTATTCTCGAAATGTGCGCTCAACAACACTAGTGCTATTCAGTATCCCACTCTTAAGTTCTAATCGCATTCGATTTTAACTTATGCTTTTTTGACAGGCATCGCATTCTATTTTAACTTACTGCTGATGCCTGGCAAAAAAAAAAAATGCATAAGTTAACATCGAATGCGATTAGAACTTAATAGTGGGATACGAATAGCACTGCGTGCTAGAACAGCACGCACACGATTATTCAAATTTTGTATTATCGCGATACAAAACCAAACAGTAAAGTTAAAATCGAATGCAATTAGAACGTGTAGTGTGATGCGATTTATTTGAGTTCTAAGAATCGCATTGCGATTTCTGCTTCAGCCGGATTCCGTGCTAATGGAGCGTCTACATCACCATGGGAAAAATGCTAGAATGTACTGTCGGATTTGAGAAGTTGAAATCGCAATGCGATTAAGCAAATATATAAGAATCGCATTGCGATTTCAACGTAATTCAAACATCCTACAGTACATTCTACTGGAGAAGGCGTTCCCATGGTGATCGGTAGCTCAAAGTTGTAATCGCAATGCGATTTCAGCTTTAAGCCTGTACTATTCTGCTATATAGTACTTTCAAAATGCGCCGAGAGAACATGCTGAACTCCGAACTCGAACCCGAACTTTTTTGAAAATGTCCGGGTTCGGGTCCGTGTCACGGACACCCCAAAATTCGGTACCAACCCGAACTATTCTCGAACTGTTCGCTCAACACTAGTTTGGACATTATTTTCCATGATTTTTTCTTTATAAATGTTGCCATGTACATCCGCATATTTAGTTATCATATTGTGCAGGATGTTTTGTATCTTTTTTCTGTGATTTTTGATAAATTTATGTTCTTTAAAGAGCGGCACCTTTAAGTATGAATGCCCTCCTTTTATCTGGGAAGTGCACTTTTTGCCCCGCCTATCCTACAGGGGACCTTGAGTAGATGGTACATATAGCTGTGCGTGCTCCTCCTCACATTGGTTGCACACGTATGTCGAGCAGAAGGTGAGTCAGTACTTGAAGCCAAAAGCAGGAGTGGGTCCAAACCACTTTCTTGATGATATGAAGAGACGTTTATTCAAGCCATACAAGCATCATCAGTGACAGCTTGAAAAAAGGCTCAGGCATGAGCCGAAACTAGTCACTGATAATGCTATTATGCCTTGAATAAATGTCTCTTCATATCATCAAGAAAGTGAGGTCCTTCTTCGCTATATACAAATAATGACTGTGTGATAGAAGTCATTAAAGTCCTACATACAATACTTTTTTTTCATCTGAATAAAACTGATTTCAGACGCAAATGGCCAAAACTCAGGAAAATTTGGCACAAGGCCTCTATCATATGGTCAGTATTTTGCATCAGGATTTGATCATGATTCGGAAGCCAAAATTAGAAGTGGGTCCAAAACACAGAAGACATGCAAATATTTCCATCACATGCATTCTCTGTTTTGGACCTGCTCCTGTTTTTGCCTTACCAATACTGATCAATTACGGAACAAATACCGACCGCGTGAAGGCGGATGCTCAAAAGACAGTATCCATTTTTTGGGGGGGGTTTGTTCTTCTGATGGATCAGAAGAGCGGAAGAATAAACAGTAACGTCAACACAAGCTTACTGCTGACACCTTCCCTGTTTTGTCATGGGGAAACTACTTGTATCATTGACTAATAGAACAGGTTATCTTGTAATCTATGTGGAATCAGCAGACGTGTAAAATGAGACAGATCTTTTACTCTATAGTAGAATGTTGGGCCACTGCATGGTTAAGTATATTATACCTGTCGCTGACATTGACCTGTAAGGCTGAGTTTACACTTCTGTTATTAGTTACTGTATGGTGAGGTAAAATTAGGAGCTAATCCGACTCTCAGATTTGGTATGATGAAAAGATCTGCACCTGTTCTATGTTTTTGACCTGTAACTGACCAAATAAGTGTGAACTGAGCCTAATAGTGATGCCTACCACCTGCCTGTCAAACTGTCGCACAGTAACTATTTAACTACCAGAAAGGCCTAGCTATGCATGTTGCTGCAAAGCACAGTGATGTACACTGAGATACACTCTTCCTGCAGGATATAGCTGATTTAATGAGCCTCGTGACAGAGGTGAGAAGGCGCTAGGGACAGCAATTGCAAAAACCTCATTGTGAAAAAAAAACCTGAAAAAACAATTTAGAAGTGCAGGGAAAGGATAGGGAGGAATCATTTCACAGCATCTTAGTGCAGGGAGAGACGTCAAAAGGCGCTAGGGACAGTGCTAGAAAAGCGATTTACAAGTACAGGGAAAGATTATTTGGGGATCCAAATAGCCATTATACAGTTCTGTCATTCCAGCAATTGCTCTTGTAATTGGGGTGCAAGTGCTGTGTTGAAAAGCTTTTAGTGGTGTCAGGCATTTTCATAAGTGTAAATGAAAGCTGATGATATTATAGTTAAAATATATTCACTGTCCAGCGTTGCATATATCTGTTGAAAAGCCTTTTGTGTAAAAGTAGGAAAACATGAGGGGCTAATTGCCGCTCAGCGGTGCAGTGATATATTCGGAAGCCCAATTTGCCGTTTATTAGTGGCGAAATAAAAAAATATTCGCTGTTTAGCGTTGTACTTCTCTGTTGAAAAGCCTGTTGTATAAAAGTTGAACAATACTTGGGCCTAATTGACGTTCTGCGGTTCTGTGATATATTGTGAAGTCCAGTTTGCCGTGTATTAGTTAGTGATGAGCGGCATAGGCAATAATCGAGTTTGCAATCTTTTGCTGAATATTCGCCATAAATTTGCAAATTCGAGAATTCGTGATCTCATCAATATTTACTTGATTGCGAAAATCGGCAATGTAATATATTCACGATCAACACTAAGGGGTAGGCAACTTTTCTATTGGTTGCTAGGGATGTTGCTAATATTCGCAATCGCAATAAATTTGCGATAAATTCGCAATTAGAATATTCGCGATCAACACTATTAGCGAATACGAATATATAGCACTATATTCTAAATATTAGTGAATTCTCGAAGCGGAGATATTCGAAATGAAAATTCGCTATTTGAATATTGGTATTAGTGGCGAAATAAAAATATATTCGCCATCCAGCATTACATAAATCTTTTAAAAAGGGGGACTGTACATGTCCTTTTGCTGTATGGACCGAATTACAGGGTGGTTAAATTTGTTATATGAAACGGGCTTTTTTTCATCAAATTTATGGGTGATTGTACACCGCCTTTTGCTTTATGGACCAAATTACTTAGTGGTGAAATTCTTAATGTGACACTGGCTTTTTTTCGGAAAATGTATGGGGGATTGTACACCTCCTTTTGCGGTATGGGCCGAATTACGTAGTGGTGAAGTTTGTAATATAAAACTGGCTTTTTTGGGTAAAATTCTTGGGTGACTGCACACCTCCTTTTGCTGTATGGACTGAATTACATAGTGGTGGAATTTGCTATATGAAACAGGCTTTTTTTCGTCAAATTTTTGGCTGATTCTACACCTCATTTTTTTAGGGTTTTAACAGGGACTGGATAGGTTTTAGGTTTGGAGACAGGGAACCTCCACCATCAGGGGGCCGCCCTGGGCATAGAAGTTTATAGGGCATATTTTAGGGTAAGATTTTGTCTGCCCCTGCTCTGTTTATAAATGTTATATTCCCTTGAATCTCATCTCTATCCTGTCACTATGCTTGTCTACCTAGGGGTTTTGACTCCCCTTTAAGGATGATTAATATTGTATGTCTCGTAGCATTTTTTTGTGTGGTACATATGTACCGTTACCCCTTTTGTAGTATATTAAAGGTCATTTTAAAAAGTCACTTTCTCTATACGGACATTCGCTGTTGATTTGTATGTGACAGAGTATCTATTCTATAATCTATGTAATTTTTTTGATTTCTCTCTGATTCTACACCTCCTTTTGCGGTATGGACCAAATTACTTGGTGGCGAAATTCTTTATGTGACACAGACTTGATGAACTTTGCGACTCTTCTGGGCTCCAAGCAATCTTGAAGCTTTGTCTTCTCATTGTCTGTAGCTACTAGAGGCCTGTTCATGCCAGACAGGTTCCCCAAGAAGTATTTGGCTCGATGAAAAGCCGATACCACACTTGCATCAATCTTGACAGGATTCGTCTCCAGGTGGAGAGAAATTGTTTTTTGGAATGATTTCTCCATCGCAACCATATCGTCGAATAAACAGGAGATTGGCCGATTCTCTCTTGTCTTAGGCAACACTTTATTGAGTAATTGTGTAAAGTCAAAAACAGTTGTCCACTAACCCCATAAAGGCTTTTCCGGTGTCGGTTAACCACAGATAAGTCATTACAAGGACTGCTGCCAATTATAAGATCGAATTGTCCACATTCTTCATTCTGTTTCTTGGTTATATTCTGTATGTCGCCCACATATACAATCTCCCCTGGATGGCGTACCCGTCCTATCATAATGGCATCCTCACCCACCTCTGATGCCATATATTTTTCAAAGTTGATTCTAAGCTTCTTCCATGATGACTAGGAACTCGTGATCTTTTCCCTGACGAAGAGACCAGGGGCTGGTAGGGTTTGAATCTTTATTAACTTTGCGGCTCTTCTGGGCTCCAAGCAATCTTAAAGCTTTGTCTTCTCATTGACTGTAGCTACTAGAGGCCTGTTCATGCCAGGCAGGTTCCCCAGAAGTGTCTGGCTCGATGAGCCACTGATACCGCACTTGTATTAATCTTGACAGGATTCATCTCCAGTTGGAGAGAAATTGTTTTTTGGAATGCTTTCTCCATCTCAACTACGTCGTCGAATAAACAGATGACTGGCCTATTCTCTCCTGTCTTATGCAACACTTAATTTTTTTAATTAAATTAAATTAATATTTAATATTAAATTGAACCAAAACTTGAATAAAATTATAAGAAAGTAAACTTAAACTCGCCAATATATTATCCCAATCTTCGAGGGAAATTCCCGGACAATCAATTTACCAAGCCTTTTGTGCTGGAGAACGTGTATTATTAAATCGTGTTTTAAGCAACACTTTAGAAAAGTTTAGAAATTTAAACCTTCTGTTCTGTCCCATATTCCCTATAAATGAATAAACGAAGCGGCCGCTCTGTGGCCTCCTCATGCTGCTGCCACCTTCGGAATCTTTTGTCGTCATGCCACTCTGTGGCCTCCTCATGCTGTTGCCACCTCCACACACTGTCATTATGCCACTCTGTGGCCTCCTGATGATGCTGCAGCCACCTCCACACTCTGTCATTATGCCACTGTGTGGCCTCCTCATGCTGCTGCCACCTCCAGACTCTGTCATTGTGCCACTCTGTGGTCTCCTCATTCTGCTGCCACCTCACCACTATGTTCTAGGGCCACTCTGTGGACTTCTCCTGCTGCTCCCACCCTCCCCACTTCATGACTGGGCCACTATTTAGCCATTTTGGCTTGGCTGACATCATCATTTATTTGGCCCTTCTTATGATCGTCAGAAGGAAGGAAAAATGAGTCGCACAACGGATCCTCTCTGTGTAGCAGCTGTAAGGCCTTCATAGTTCCATCAGAATTGGCTTGTGATTCGGTAGCCAAAAGCAGGAGTGGGTACAAAACACAGAAAACATGCAAATATTCAGTTCACATGTCATCTCTGTTTTGGATCTACTCCTTTTTTTTGGCATTAACAATAATGATGGATTACTTACCAAATGCTGATCGAGTGAAGGCAAATGCTCAACAGACAGGATCCGTTTTTTGGGGGGTTATTGTTCTGACAGATCAGAGGAAGAGCAAAATAATCAGTGATGTCAACACAAACTTACTGCAGACACCCTCTCCACTCTGTCAGGGGTGACTCTACTTTTATAAGCATTTTATAGAACAGGTTCTGTTTACATCTATGTGGAATCAACTGATGATGGTGTTAAAGGAGTGCGCTTCTTCTTGACACTATCATTGACCTGTAAGGCTGAGTTCATACTTGAGTTGTTTGGTCCGTTTTGGCCTGTGACTGCCCAAATAAGTGAAGTGTGCAGTGATTCTAAGAGTGATGAATGTCATCTGCATGTCATACGGACTCACAGTATTATTTCACTGCCAAAGCAGACTCCCTATGAGTGTTACTGCAAGGCACAGTGTTCTGCACCACTATAAAGGCTCTCAGCAGCCAGGAAATAGCATTTTTTTTACATAATTCGCAGAGAATATATTCAGATCCAACCAAATTTTTCCCAAAAAATTTGGCGAACCGATGAATCGAATTTTTGAAAAATCATCTCTAACTATGAGTATGACCTTTTTATGCATCCCATGATTTTATTTCCCTAGACAGCAGGTACCAGGACCTAGTAGCTATAGTACAATTTGCTTTCCCCTAATATTCACAATTTAGTTTCCAAAGTACATAATTTTGAATTGATCAACATGTAACACCTTCTCTGCTTACTCTTCTAACTTTAGGCTTTGTTCATACCTTCTTTGTGAGATTTGTGAGATAAATGAGTAAATCTCCTAGGAAATATACCTGATGAATCCTTATGCCCCATTCACTTAGTGTATGCCAAAAGAGAGTCCTGGTAGTGTGCTGGTACAGTATGTGTTGCCATATGTTTTTTTAACTGTATAAAATAACTACCATATTTTTTGCCCCATAAGACACATTTTCCCCAAAAGTGCCCTGCGTCTTATGGGGCAAATACTAATGAGCGCTTCCATTATGGTAATATGGGGCTGCTAGGGGATGATCTGAGGCAATATGGGGCTGCTGGGGGATGATCTGGGGTAATATGGGGCTGCTGATGGATGATTTGGGGTAATATGGGGCTGCTGATGGATGATTTGAGACAATATTGGGCTGCTGGAGGCTGATCTGAGGCAATGGAGGCTAATATGAGAGACAATGGGGGCTGCTGGGGGCTAATATGAGAGGCAATGGGGACTGCTGGGGGCTAATATGACAGACAATGGGGGCTACTGGGGGCTGATATGAGGCAATGGGGACTTCTGGGGGCAAATATGAGAGGCAATGGGGGCTGCTGGGGACTGATACGAGGCAATGGGGCTGATATGAGACTGCTGGGTGCTGATGAGAGACCTCTTAACTGAGGTCTTATTGGGAGTCATTCACATTGGGGTCTGATCTGAGATCTGATTGGGGGTCTGATCTGAGGTCTTGTTGGGGACTTATTAACATTAGGGGTCTTATTGGGGCTGTTAGCTGAGGTCTGATTAACATTGGGGATCTGATTGGTGGTCTGACTAAAGAGGTCTAATTAAAAATATTTTTTTGTTATTGTCCTCCTCTAAAACCTAGGTGTGTCTTATGGGCCGGTGCGTCTTATAGGGCGGTGAAAAATATGGTATCTTCTAAAACAAATTGTGAGCAAAATCTTTGCCACCAACTTAATGCTGTTTACAGTGATTTTAGAATATGGTTAAATGTTGACTGCTAGCGTTTATGTAGCTTTCGGGGCTGACCAAGACAACAGAATAAGGAGAGATATCATGAGGCATATACTGTAGACACTCTTTAATTTATGCAGAGGAGTAACTTTGCTCATACTTACAGCTGAAACCCTGCTTTTTGAAGAGAACGTTAGCTTGCTAATCATGGTTTCTATGAAAAGAATCAAGTCACAAATTCTGGCCAAGTTTCAAGGCTAGAGAGAAGGCATAACTGTATAGCTAAGGTGTATTCACATAGGGTAATTTGTGCACAATTACTGCATAGTGCACTGCCACCTCTGCAATGCAAAAGTTGAACTTTTTAACCATTACCCTCTTACTCTCCTTTTCCATGTTGGGAAATCTCATCACTACTTGGTAATAACTAGAGTTGAGCGAACCCGAACTGTATAGTTCGGGTTCATACCGCACTTTACGGTTTTCCTGCACCTGGATCCGAACCCAAACATCTCCGTAAAAGTCCGGGTTCGTTGTTCAGCGATTTCATCCCGATTTTTGAAAGACTGCAGGGCAGCCAGTCAACA
Organism: Bufotes viridis; assembly: GCA_033119425.1. Classification (NCBI taxonomy): domain Eukaryota; kingdom Metazoa; phylum Chordata; class Amphibia; order Anura; family Bufonidae; genus Bufotes; species Bufotes viridis. The sequence goes on along the minus strand of CM065590.1, from coordinate 263,461,139 downwards.
AGCGTTTCACTACTTTGCCCTAAGAAGCCATCACAGCCATGCCTACTATTGGTATGACTGTTGTGGTAAGGTGCAAGGTACCGTTGTCGATGGCAGGTACGTGTCACCGAGGTTCCTGGCCTCGGTGAGGTGAGAGCCGGGTTTTTTTGTGTCAGCAGCAGCTAGTGCTGCTTGACATTGTTAGTTAGTTTGGCTGCAAAGCCAATCCGGGCCGGCTCTTACTGGGAGTAGGCAAAGAGTTGGGTGGTGCCTACTCCCCACGGTCCAGGCCGGACTTTATCCGGGCCTTTAAAAGGCAGCCTCCTCAGCAGCTGAGGGTGTGATTATCCTGGAGCTGGTGTTAGGCTGTGGAATCATCTGAGTTTGGGAGTTCTGATCCATTGTGGAGTTCACGCTGGAAGCAAGAGCCCAAGCAAGGAGGAGTGCAGACGGCCTGGAAGCATAAGGTCGATCGCCTTGCGGCTGGACTGACAGCCAGGTGCGAACCTGCACCTAAAACCTCCCAGGTGACTGGAACCTGTTTTTGGACTGTTTTGTTTTGCCTCATGATTTCGGATGTGTGTGATTTAACACCAAGAGACTGTTTATTGTTTATGTTGTGCAAGTGTGAATAAAACACTGATTATTGCACCTTCTGGACTCCCTTCTGCCTCTGTACTGCACCCGCACCGCTATCTACCAGAGCGACTCCCCACACTGTGAATGGCTAAGTGCAGCATGTGACCCAACCTCTATATAAGCTCACTCTGCTGCTCTTAGTATAGGGACAGGGTGCTGCTGCTGCTGTGAGGGAGAGATTAGGGAAGAAATCTGTTGAACTTGGTGGTGTTAAATCTTCAAAGTACAGCAACTATTGAGGGTGCTATGCTACATATTTGTACCCAGCCCTGAGCCCAGTGATACTGCAAAATAATTTTTAATCTATCTGTTACTGAGGTGGGGGTCAGCGGCCATTTTAGCATCTGCAGTGTCCTTGGAACTGCATGTGACCTGCATGTGTGCCAGCCTGCCAGGGACATCAGTCTAATTATTTTTTGGTAGCTCAGTGGAGGTCAAGTCCCCCTACATTACCTATTTTATAATTTAGGGGTGACATAGTGCATTTCTGTAGTTGGGGGAATAAACCCGTACTGTCGTACCACAGAGCAGTGGTGTTGCGAGGGGGGTGTGGTGGGTGCAGTCTGCACTGGGTAACACCACTGATGGGGTGACACCAGTGCCGTCTGACGGCAGAAGATAATTTATTCACTGCACTTCAGGATTGATCGCTGTACAGGGAATCCCGGTCTGAGCTCTGACTCCATATATGGTTGTGTCCATATATGGAGTCAGTGCTATGAACATGAAGGGGGTATCCCCAAGCATTGACAGTATGCTTGGGGACACCCAATGTATTTTAATCTAATTTAGCTTCTATTTCTGAAAGGTTGCCACCAGAATTCGAACTCACAACCTTTCATATCAGAGGCAAAAACACTAACCACTGAGCTATGGAGCTCAATGGTAAACTGTTCTAGGTATTCCTATACAGCAGAAGTATAATTTACATATATATTTTTTCAATAATTGTAAAAAAATGTATGACACAAAATAAATGTGTAATTACTATATATATATATATATATATATATATATATATAGTAATTACACATTTATTTTTGTATTTAACTTCTTACCGACCGTCTAACGCAGGATTGCGTCCTGCGGGCGGTCGGTCTGTTCCTCTTTGACGCGCGGGCGCGTCATCTCGCAAGAGGGGAGATTTCCTGTGAACGCGCGCACGCGCATGCGCCGCGCTCACAGGATCGCGCCGGGAGAAGGTAACTACAGCCTGCCAGCGCTGATCGTGCACTGGCAGGCTGTAGAAGTTAAAAATCACATATCAGACGCTGTTTTGTTAACAGCGCCTGATATGCTTGTTGATCGTTCCTTTGGTGGTCCCTTTGCTTGGGACCACCAAAGGAAACTTTTATAAGTGCACCAATCACCACACAGACCCCCCATCCATCCCCCCACCCCCGTCACTGATTAACCCCTGATTAACCCGATCACCCATGTCACCCCCTGACACTAATCACCCCCTGTAAGGCTCATTCAGACGCCCGTATGTGTTTTGCGGATCCATGGATCCGCGGATCCGCAACAAACACGGACACCGGCAATGTGCTTTCCGCATTTTGCGGATCCGCACATTGCCAGAACTATATAGAAAATGCCTTTTCTTGTCCGCAATTGCGGACAAGAATAGGACATGCTCTATCTTTTGCGGAGCTGCGGCCGGATGTTTGGTGGCTGAAACCTGGAAGATTGTGGCCGCAGCTCCGCAAATGCTGATGCGGCGAGCGCATAGTGTGCTCTCCGCATCACCGCCAGCCCCATTCACACTGAATGGGTCCGCATCTATTCCGCAGAATTGCGGAATAGATGCGGACATTTTTGCGGACGTGTGAATAGGGCCTTACTACTTTTTTTTTGCACATTTTTTGGCAGAGATTAATTCATCCACATTGATCGATGCGAATGAGGAAATCTGTGCCGTTTATTTTTATTTTTTTGCACATTTTTGGGCAGAGATTTTTTCATCCACATTGATCGATGCGAATGAGGAAATCTGTGCCGTTCATTTTTTTTCTTTTTCAGCCCAGAGGCTGAACGGGAAAAATCTCATTACCCGTATGCTCAATATAAGGAGAATCGCAGAAACTCCTAATGCTGGCCATACGTGTAATGATTGTGGAGACCCTAAAATGCCAGAGCAGTACAAATACCTCACATGTGACCCCATTTTAGAAAGAAGACACCCCAAGGTATTCCGTGAGGGGTATGGTGAGTTCATGCAAAATTTTATTTTTGTCACAAGTTAGTGGAATATGAGACTGTAAAAAAAAAAAAAATCAATTTCCGCTAACTTGTGCCAAATTTTTTTTTCTGTGAACTCGCCATACCCCTCACAGAATACCTTGGGGTGTCTTCTTTCCACAATGGGGTCACTTGTGGGGTTTTTATACTGTCCTGGCATTTTAGGGGCCCTAAAGCGTGAGAATCCAAATGCGTAAAAATGGCCTGTGAAATCCTAAAGGTACTCATTGGTTTTAGGGCCCCTTTGCGCATCTTGGCTGCAAAAAAGTGTCACTCATGTGGTATCGCCGTACTCAGGAGAAGTAGGGCAATGTGTTTTGGGGTGTATTTTTACATATACCCATATTGTGTGTGAGAAATATCACTGTAAACGACAACTTTTTAAATATTTTTATTCAAAGTTGTCAATTTACAGAGATATTTCTCTCACCCAGCATGGGTATATGTAAAAATACACCCCAAAACACATTGCCCTACTTCTCCTGAGTACGGCGATACCACATGAGTGACACTTTTTGCAGCCTGGGTGCGCAAAGGGGCCCAAATTCCAACGAGTACCTTTAGCTTTTACATGGCTGCTCACAATTTAGCCCCACCCAAAATGCCAGAACAGTACAAACACCCACAAATGACCCCATTTTGGAAAGAAGACACCCCAAGGTATTCGCTGAGGGGCATAGTGAGTCCATGAAAATTTAACTTTTTGTCAAAAGTTAGCAGAAAGGGAGACTTTATGAGAAAAACAATAAAAATCAATTTCCGCTAACTTGTGCCAAAAAAAATCTTCTATGAACTCGCCATGCCCCTCACAGAATACCTTGGGGTGTCTTCTTTCCAAAATGGGGTCACATGTGGGGTATTTATACTGCCCTGGCAATTTAGGGGCCCTAAAGCGTGAGAAGAAAAATGCGTAAAAATGCCCTCCTAAAGGTACTCATTGGTTTTAGGGCCCCTTGCGCATCTTGGCTGCAAAGTGTCACACATGTGGTATCGCCGTACTCAGGAGAAGTAGGGCAAGTGTTTGGGGTGTATTTACATATACCCATGCTGGTGAGAGAAATATCTCTGTAAATTGACAACTTTGAATAAAAAATGTAAAAGTTGTCGCTTACAGCGATATTTCTCACACGCAGCATGGGTATATGTAAAAATACACCCCAAACACATTGCCCTACTTCTCCTGAGTACGGCGATACCACATGAGTGACACTTTTTGCAGCCTGGTGCGCAAGGGGCCCTAAAACCAATGAGTACCTTTAGGATTTCACAGGCCATTTTTACGCATTTGGATTCTCACGCTTTAGGGCCCCTAAAATGCCAGGTCAGTATAAATACCCCACATGTGACCCCATTTTGGAAAGAAGACACCCCAAGGTATTCCGTGAGGGGCATGGCGAGTTCACAGAATTTTTATTTTTGGCACAAGTTAGCGGAAATTGATATATATATATATTTTTAATTTTGTTTTTACAAAGTCTCATATTCCACTAACTTGTGACAAAAAATAAAATTTTACATGAACTCACCATACCCTCACGGAATACCTTGGGGTGTCTTCTTTCCAAAATGGGGTCACATATGGGGTATTTATACTGTTCTGGCATTTTAGGGGCCCCTAAAGCGTGAGAAGAAGTCTGGAATCCAAATGCGTAAAAATGCCCTGTGAAATCTCTAAAGGTACTCATTGGTTTAGGGCTTAGTGCACCCAGGCTGCAAAAGTGGCACATGTAGATCGCCGATCAGAGAAGTAGGGCAATGTGTTTGGGGTGTATTTTTATATATACCCATACTTTGTGTGAAAAATATCTCTGTAAACGACAACTTTTAAAAATTTTTATACAAAGTTGACAATTTACAGAGATATTTCTCACACCCAACATGGGTATATGTAAAAATACACCCCAAAACACATTGCCCTACTTCTCCTGAGTACGGCGATACCACATAAGTGACACTTTTTGCAGCCTGGGTGCGCAAAGGGCCCAAATTCCAACGAGTACCTTTAGGTTTTACATGGCGGCTCACAATTTAGCCCCGCCCAAAATGCCAGAACAGTAAACACACCCCACAAATGACCCCTATTTCGAAAGTAGACACCCCAAGGTATTCACTGAGGGGCATAGTGAGTCTGTCTGAGATTTTTATTTTTTTGCCAGAAGTTAGCAGAAATTGAAACTTTTTTTTTTCTCAGAAAGTGTCATTTTCCGCTAACTTGTGAAAAAAATGAAATGATACATGAACTCACCATGCCCCTCCGCGAATACTTTGGGGTGTCTTCTTTCTAAAATGGTGTCATTTGGGGGTATTTATACTTTCCTGGCATTCTAGCACCTGAAGAAACATGACAGGTGCTCAGAAAGTCAGAGCTGCTTCAAAATGCCGAAATTCACTTTTTTGCACCATAGTTTGTAAACGCTATAACTTTTACCCAAACCAATAAATATACACTTATTGGACTTTTTTTTATCAAAGACATGTAGAACAATAAATTTAGAGAAAAATTTATATAGAAATGTAGTTTTTTAAAAAAAAATTTACAACAGAAAGTGAAAAATGTCATTTTTTTTCAAAAATGTCGTTAAATTTGTATTAATGGCAAAAAAAGTAAAAATGTCAGCAGCGATAAAATACCACCAAATGAAAGCTCTATTAGTGAGAAGAAAAGGTGGTAAAATTCATTTGGGTGGTAAGTTGTATGACGGAGCAATAAACGGTGAAAGTAGCGTAGTGCGGAATTGTAAAAAGTGGCCTGGTCATTAAGGGTGTTTAAGCTAGGGGGGCTGAAGTGGTTAATTATACTTCTGCTATATAGGAATACCTAATACATGATACACTACTATGAGGATTTTCCAGCACAATATAGCATTGAGCTTCATAGCTCAGTGGTTAGGATTTTTGCCTCGGAAATAGAGGCTAAATTATGCATTCATGTATATCAGAAGTATGATAATATATATTTATACTACTGATGGGGGATGTGTGGAGGACACTGATGGGGGAATGTGTGGAGGACACTGATGAGGGTGTGTGTGGAGGACACTGATGGGGGGGATGTGTGGAGGACACTGATGGGGGGATGTGTGCAGGACACTGATGGGGGGGATCTGTGGAGGACACTGATGGGGGATGTGTGGAGGACACTGATGGGGGGATGTGTGGAGGACACTGATGGGGGGATGTGTGGAGGACACTGATGAGGGTGTGTGTGGAAGACACTGATGAGGGTGTGTGTAGGGGACACTGATGAGGGTGTGTGTAGGGGACACTGATAGGGGGATCTAGGGAGGGGTCTGGGGATGTTGGGATGGGAGGTCCTGGAGGGGTGTTTGGGTGGAAGCTCTGGAAGGGGTGGGAGGTCCGATAGGTATGTGGGGGCGGGAGATCCGGAAGGGAGGCCCCATAAATTTTTTAGCTATGGGGCGGGGGGGGGGCATAACATTTTTTTCTGTGGGGCCCAGTAATTTCTAGCTACGCCCCTGGGTGACACCACCAGGAGATGAGCGCTTGCATTATGGAAGCACTCATCTCCCTACATTCATCTGTATCACGATACGGATGAACACTGCAGCAGGGCAAGTGAGAGGCATTTCCCTTCCCTGTTCCTCTGATAGGCTGCCGGCACAAGGCAAGCAGCCTATCAGAGGCCGGTGCAGGCGGCGCGATGATGTCATCACTCCGACAGGCCAGAAGAGGCCTGCATCGCATCGCTGCCATGAAGGTAAGTATGTGTTTTGTTTTTCTGTTAGGCGCTGGGCTGCGCTGGAGGGTCATTGCTGGCATAAAGTGGACAATTTGGGGCATTATTGCTGGCACATGGGGGACACTATGAGGCAATGGCTGGCACATGGGGGACACTATGGGGGCATTGCTGGCATATGGGGGACAATATTGAATTGCATTGCATTGATGGCACATGGGGGACACTATGGGGGAATTGCTGGCACATGGGGGACACTATGGGGGCATTGCTGGCACATGGGAGACACTATTGGGGCATTGCTAGCACATGGGGGACACTATGGGGGCATTGCTGGCACATGAAGGACACTATGGGACATCTACTGGGGGCATTGCTGGCACATTATGGGGACACTATTGTGTTGCAGGGGAGAAGAATATTATGGGGGTATATTATATAGGCACATTATGGGGGCACTAAGAAGGGGCATTTAATAGTGGCACATTCTGCGGGACACTATGGGGGAATCTTATACTGGCACATTACAGGGGCACTATGGGGAAGAGGAGAGGAGCAATATGTGGGCATTTACTAGGGGCATTATATAGGGGTATTTTATACTTGAACACATTATGGGGACATTAGCTCAACTGGCGGCACTGAGGGAGTTTTTTTGCACTGGCACACAGTGGAGCACTTTTGAATTAGTGCACATTATTATTATTATTGAAGGTGGCAGGTGAGTTGTTAAGAAGGTAGGAGGAGGATGGAAAAGTAGGAACCTAACATGTCTTTTCTCAAACTACAGAGACGAGAGATGGGTGAAAAATCATCATGGCGGTCTGGTCTGAAAGGAGAAGATGAGGAAAGAGAGTGTGGCAAGTTGAATTCGCAATGCGATTAATATAACCTGCATTAATCGCATTGCGAATTCAACTTAGAGCTGAGTTCCTAATGGTTGTATTGCTAGAATATAACGAAGATTGAATTCTTAATCTTCGTTATATTCTAGCAAAACAACCATTAGGAACTCAGCTCTCAGTTGTAATCGCAATGCGAATAATACTTACAATTATATTTAATTACTTTGCGAATCCATTTGATGCCTCTATTTGATTGTATATGACGGTTGACTGACTATCACCAACATTCTGCTGCCTCCGAGGCAAGATATCTGAACCCACCAGGGGCCATTTGGGTGTTTTTGATAGAAAGCGCATCAAAAACGCATATGCGTTTTTATCATTTTTTTATTTTTTATTTTATTTTTTTTGTGTATTTTGCCACATTTGGTTGCATATTTACATTTGGTATAGGCAAATATGGTAGTCTAGTATTCAGTGTTTCCCAACCAGTGTGCCTCCAGCTTTTGCAAAACTACAACTCCCAGCATGCCCAGACAGCCTCTGGCTGTGCAGGCATGCTGGGAGCTGTAGTTTCTCAACAGCTGGAGGCACACTGGTTGGGAAACACAGGTCTAGATCATTACTCTGCCCAAATCTATATTCAGCTACATGGCTTAGAAAATATGCTGTCAAACAATGATCCTAGGTTTTGGTATAGACACATGATCTTGAGTACCATATTTGCCTATACCAAATGTAAATATGCAACCAAATGTGGCAAAATACACAAAAAAATAAAATAAAAAATGAAAAAATTATAAAAACGCAGATGCGTTTTTGATGTGTTTTTGATGCGTTTTCTGTAAAAAATGCCCAAATGGCCCCTGGGGGGTTCAGATATCTTGCTTTGGAGGCAGCAGAAAATTGGTGGTAGTCATAGTCAACCGTTATATACAATCAAATAGAGGCATCAAATGGATTCGCAAAGCGATTAATAATTGTAAGTATTATTTGCATTGCGATTACAACTTAGAGCTGAGTTCCTATTGGTTGTATTGCTAGAATATTTTAGAATATTCTAGCAATACAACAACCATTAGGAACTCAGCTCTAAGTTGAATTCGCAATGCGATTAATGCAGGTTATATTAATCGCATTGCGAATTAAACTTAGATCTGAGTTCCTAATGGTTTTTGTATTGCTACAATATAACGAAGATTGAGAATATAGTGCTATATTCGTTATCTTCATTATATTCTAGCAATACAACCATTAGGAACTCAGAACTAAGTTGTAATCGCAATGCGAATAATGCAGGTCATATTAATCGCATTGCGATTTACAACTACTAACACTGCAGCTTCAGAATGAATCTAAGATGGATGCTGTCCTTGCGTTTAGATAGGAGGTGGGAGGGTCTGGGAGGGAGGGTATGCTGATTGGCTGGAATGTGTCTGCTGACTGTGAGGTACAGGGTCAAAGTTTGCTCAATGATAAAGTAGACGGGCGAACGCGAACATCACATATGTTCGCCCACCACGGCGGACGCGCACAAGCTATGTTCGCCGGGAACTGTTCGCCGGCGAATAGTTCGGGACATCTCTAGTGCTGTATTCTGGATAGCACAGAATATAATATGTATGCAAATAATGGAGGGGGGGGGGTGCTAAGCAGACAGAAGACAGATCGCGGGGGTTGGGGCGGGGGGGGCCTGTTGTAGGTGCTATAATTGGAACCCAAGTGATAGCATGAATGGGGGTTTGGATAGTAAACAGACAGCTGACGTGGGGGGGGGGGCTAAGCAGACAGATCACCGACAGGGGGGGGGGCAGTTGTGATTGGGGGGGTGACACCATTTTCTACCGCACTGGGTGACACCAGCCCTAGCAACACCACTGCCACATAGCACGTTTGCATAGACCGCTGAAAAAAACTGTTTTAAAATTTTGTGGTAACATACTGCTTTTCAGTAGTTGGGGGAATAAACCCGTACTGTTGTGCCACAGAGCACGTTTGCATGTTTTAGAATTTTGTGGTGACATACTGCTTTTCTGTAGTTGGGGGAATAAACCCATACTGTCGTACCACAGAGCACTTTTGCATACAACGCTGAAAAAAATGTTTTAAAATTTTGCAGTGAAAAACTGCATTTCTGTAGTTGGGGGAATAAACTCGTACTGTCGTACCACAGAGCACATTTGCATACAACGCTGAAAAAACTTTTTAAAATTTTGCAGTGAAAAACTGCATTTCTGTAGTTGGGGGAATTAACCCGTACTGTTGTACCACAGAGCACGTTTGAATACAACGCTGAAAATTTTTGGGGTGACATACTGCATTTCTGTAGTTTGTTGCAATAAACACTGGCTTTGTGCTACATAGCAGATCTGATACCTACCCTGTATTTCAGTCATTGTTTTTGTGATAGATAGCAAATTTGCAGTGTACGGAGCATTTCTGACAGTCAAATTAAACCGTTAACCTCTGCTGTTACATTGTTGGTTTGAAAAATAAAATTTTGATTGGTAGTAAAGTAATTGTATTGAATTGCTCCGTTATACTGTTGTGTGACCTAAAGAAATGTATTCTGTTTATGACATGGGCACTGCCTTACTGTTAGTGTACTTAATTGTTGACTTTTGGCAGTTAAATTGACAACTGAGATAAACCATCTGTTAGTTTGTAGTGTTTAGCGCGAATATTCGAATAGTGAATTTTTTTAGCGAATATTGGCACTTCGCTAATTCGCAAATATTTTGAATATAGCGCTATAAATTCGCTATTTCGAATATACATTATAATTTTTTTTTTTTTAGTTTTTTTTTTTTTTTCCCCACTTCCCAAAAGTAGTTCTTACCTGTCCTGAGGATTCCTGGCTTCCTGGCTGCTCCAGTCAGTGCCCGTTGCCGCTACTGCCGACTTCCGTGCTCATGGAGCGTCCCCATCACCATGGGAACGTCTCCATATACTAAAATGTACTGTCGGATTTGAGAATTACATTGAAATCGCAATGCGATTAATTCAAGTTATATTAATCGCATTGCGATTTCAATTGGCACTGCTATATTCAATATTCGTTAACTTCGTTAATTCTAGCAAGCTGACCCATTATAAACCCAGCTCTAAGTTGAAATCGCAATGTGATTAATATAACTTGAAGTAATCGCATTGCGATTTCTACTTAGCACTGCTGCTATTGCTATATTCCATATTCGATAATTCTAGCCTAATATGTAAGATAGCAGTGCTAAATTGTAATCGCAATGCGATTAATATGACTTGAATTAATCGCATTGCGATTTCAACAGACATGGTTTACTTTGGTTGCTAAAACGAAGATGGAGAATACTTCGTTATCTTCGTTTTGAGGAATATGACGAATACATTCGTCATATTCGCTAATTCTACCAAGCCAACCATAGTAAACCAGGTCTAAGTAGAAATCGCAATGCGATTAATTTAGGTTATATTAATCGCATCGCAATTTCAACGTAATTCTCAAATCCGACAGTACATTTTAGTATGGAGACGTTCCCATGTATGGTTGGCTTGGTAGAATTAGCGAATATGACGAATGTATTTGTCATATTCCTCAAAATGAAGATAACGAAGTATTCTCCATCTTCGTTTTAGCTACCTATTCGTCAACTTCGCTACTTCTAGCAATCAAATAGGAAGGTTGACTATAGAGACAGTTGTGTTGACTTCGCTATGCGATTATATTATTATAATTTTTTTAAATAAATAGAATAATTATAATAATTATCAAGTAATATAATTATTCTATTTATTTAAAAAAAAAGCAAAGTAATATAATCGCATAGCGAATTAAACACAGCTGTCTCTATAGTCAACACTCCTATTTGATTACTAGAATTAGCGAAGTTGACGACATATTCATCATTTTCGCTATAATTCTAGATATGAAACCAATAGGAAAGTAGCCTTAAGTTACAATCGCAATGCGTGATTATTTAAATCGCATATTAATCGCGATAACTAGAATAATGATGAATATTCGATGTCGATGAATATAAAACGAATATTTTATCGAATATTCGCGAATTTCGTCGAAATCGAATATGGCACCTGCCGCTCATCACTATTAGTTTGGTGGGTGAACGCAAATATTGAGGAGAACATCAAATAAGGGACCTGGACATGGCTGTGGTGGTGTTGGTGGAGCTCCTGTTGCTAGAAGAGGACTTGGCCATTCTGTAACTGCTACAGGTCCAAGTGAAACACCTTCCTCAGGTGCGAGTAGGCGACAGAACCTGCAGCGTCTTTTTGTAGGCCCGAAAGCAGCTCTACGGATGGTGAGGCCAGAACAAGTACAGGCGAAAGTAGATTGGGTGGCTGACAGTGGCTCAAGTTCCTTCACAGTATCTCCCACCCAGTAATAAGAAATTGCTGCACACAGCTTTCAATTTGCAAGTGATTCACACGATTTATTGAGTGCTTTACAATGTATTGCATACATGATCCAGCTAATTATCCATGAGTGTCACATATGAGAAATGTTTAACCGAACGTTTCGGCCAGGGTTGGCCTTCATCAGCTGGTAATCTCGAGGTGACCGGAATCGGCGTGCTGGATCACGCCTGTGATCCAGCACGCCGATTCCCGGTCACCTCGAGATTACCTACCGCTGATGAAGGCCAACCCTGGCCGAAACGTTCGGTTAAACATTTCTCATATGTGACACTCATGGATAATTAGCTGGATCATGTATGCAATACATTGTAAAGCACTCAATAAATCGTGTGAATCACTTGCAAATTGAAAGCTGTGTGCAGCAATTTCTTATTACTGGATTGTGACTGACAAGTCCTTGCGAGCACCAGCAACAAAGGTGTGCGGTACTTCACTCTAAAAATATAGTATCTCCCACCCAGACCTCTGCAGAAAGTTCAGAGTTGGCACCTGCAACCCATGCCCATCAGTCTTTCACCTTGCAAATCAGCCAAGTGGTCTGAGCTCCAAGTCATGCAGCAGACTATTATGCTTTTTGATGACTCTGCTGGCAGGGTTTGCCTAGGCCATCCACATAGCCCTGCCCCAGAAGTGGAAGACATTTAATGCACTGATGCCCAACCACTTATCTTGCAGGATGAGGACATGGGAATACCACCGCAGCACGTCTCAGATGATGACGAAACACAGGTGCCAACTGCTGCGGCTTTCTACAGTGTGCAGACCGACAAGGAGGGCAGGGGTCAAGAATGGGTGGAAGATGATGTGGAGGATGATGAGGTCCTAGACCCCGACTGGACTCAAGTTCATGTTAGTGACATGTGCAGTTCTGAAGAAGAGGCGGTGGTCGCACAGAGGCAACAGCACAGCAAAAGAGGGAGCAGGGTGCAAAAGCGGAGCGGCCGTGCCCGAGACAGTGCGCCTTCTACTGCCAACCGCACCCAGGGTCCTAGCACACCAAACCAGCTCCAAGAAGTTCATTGACATGGCAGTTCTTCATACAATGTCCTGATGACAAGACACAAGTGGTTTGCACTTTGTGCCATCAGAGCCTGAAGCGAGACAAAAATGTTCTAAACCTGAGCATAACCTCCATGACCAGGCATCTACATGCAAAGCACGAACCACAGTGGAGTAAACACCTTAAAAACGAAGAAAAGTCTCAGACTCCTCCTGCTTCCTCTTCTGCTGCTGTCTCTTCCTCTTCCTCCACCTCTGGAGTCATAGTGACACCTGCCACCCAGCAAACAGAGGATGTGCCACCAACACCACCACCTCAATCATCATCACCAAGCATCTCCACCATGTCACACGCAAGCGTTCAGCTGTCCATCTCTTAAACACTGGAGAGAAAGAGGAAATACCCACCTACCCACCTTCGATCCCTAGCCCTGAATGCCAGCATTTCAAAATGACTGGCCTTTAAGAAATGCTGTTATTCCATCTGGTGTAGACGGACTATTTTAAAAAGTTGATGGCGGTGGCTGTCCCACAGTACATAGACGTCACTACTTTTACAGGTGAGCCGTCCCTTCCCTACACAACCAAGTGGAGGATAAAATCAAGTGAGCACTGCGCAACGCCATCTGTGGCAAGGTCCAGATAACCACAGATACATGGACCAGTAAGTACGGTCAGGGACGCTATATCTTACTAACTGCACACTGGGTAAATGTAGTGACGGCTGGGCCCGAGGCAGATAGCGGTTTGGTGCATGTCCTTTCACCACCGAGGATCGCAGGGCATTATTCTTTGCCTCCTGTAGCCTCCTTCTCCTACTCTGTTCCTCCTCCTCCTCTTCTACCACCTCCTCATCTGGTCAGTGAAAGACCTTCACCACCATCTTCAGCACAGCCAGGGGTAAACGTCAGCAGGCAGTTTTAAAACTCATGTGTTTTGGGGACAAACCCAACACCACACCGGAGCTGTGGAGGCGTATAGAAGACCGCTGAATGGTTGCTGTCAGTGAGCCTCACGCCCGGCCTGTTGGTGTGCGATAATGGGCGAAATCTTGTAGCAGCTTTGGGACTAGCCGGTTTGACGCACATCCCTTGCCTGGAGCATGTGCTGAATTTGGTGGTGCAGAAATTCCTTAAAAACAACCCAGACATGTCAGAGCTGCTGCAGAAAGTGCGGTCCGTCTGTACGCACTTTCGGCGTTCTCACCCTGCTGCTGCTCGCCTGTCTGCGCTTCAGCATAACTATGGCCTTCCCGCTCACCGCCCTATAAACGATGTGCCCACCAGGTGGAACTCCACCTTGCATATGCTGGAGAGACTGTGGGAGCAGCAGCAGGCGATAGTGGAGTTTCAGCTGTAGCACACACGGGTCAGTCATTCTGCTTAACAGCACCACTTCACCACCAATGAGTGGGCCTCCATGCCAGACTTGTGTGCCTTGTTGCGGTGTTTTGAGTACTCAACCAACATGGCCAGTGTCGATGATGCCAGCCAGGGCACAGTTCTGGAGGAGGAGGAGGATAAGGTAGAGGAGGAGGAGGAGAACTGGGTTCACAGCAGGGTGGCATCCAACGCAGCTCATAGCCATCGCTGGAGCGTGGCTGGGGGGATACGGAGGACACAGTCGATACACCACCTACAGAGGACAGCTTATCCTTACCTCTGGGCAGCCTGGCACACATGAGCGACTACATGCTGCAGTGCCTGCGCAATGACCACAGAGTTTTTTTTTTTTTTTTTTTTTAATTTTTATCTTTTATTATGATATTAACAACATATAAAATTTACAAAAGAAGAAAACCTGGTAACGTAATTGCAAAATCAACCCACCCCTCCCCCCCCCCCCGCCTTGCAGAGTAGGAAAAAAAAAAAAAAAAAAAAAATTTTCATCACTCACCCCATTCCTTCCAAATCCTATCCCACTTTTCATAAGTTCCTCTTTGTCTATGCAAAATCTTTTCATAACTTTTAACCTTGGTGACTAAATTTAGCCAATTTTTACAGTCTGGAGCGGAGGGAGAAAACCATTTTCTAGCTATAAGAAGCCTTGCTAAAAACAAAAGTTTAGTCAACAATCGGGACTTCATAACCTGACAACCAACCTCCGATAAGTCCCCTAAGATCCATACCTTGGGAGAAAAAGGAATATCCATACTAAGTCTTTGGAGTAAGGTACTTTGAACCAGCTTCCAGTATCTGCTCACCGTTGGGCAATCCCAGAACAAGTGTAAATGGTCTGCCCCGGGACTGCCACAACGGGGGCACCCAGAGGAGGCACTTAATCCTCTCCTGTGAAGCCATAGAGGTGTTACATATATTTTATGAATAATGTTAAACTGTACTACCGTGTGATTAAAATTGTGCGAAACCCAACTTAAATTATCACCTATATTCTCCCAATCCGGGAACCCGAATCTGACAATAAAGTAGACCAGGATCTTTGCCCTGGAGATAAACAATCCGTGAAATAATTTTTTATAAGATACCTATAACAATGTGAAATTCTAACTTTCATACCACCCTTCTTTTGAATCAACTTATGTAAAAATTCCGGAGTGTCTATATTAAATAAGTGCTTATCAGAAATACTAAGCAGTGCCAAACGCAATTGAAGATATGCATACCAAGCCACCTCACCTACATTATCCTCTTGTTCTAGCTCCGAACGAGTAAGAATCTGCCCATTTTTTATCACTTGACTCAAGAAATAGATATTCTTATTCTTCCAATATTGCTGACAATTTGAGTCCTCCAAACTCAATAACTTTTGGTTGTGCCACAATGGGGTACAAATCAGTGATGCACTGACTTGCATCCAGCTTTTAATAACCCTCCATGCTTTCATAGCCATTCTGCAGAAGGGTTTATATTCATCCTGTATTTTATATAAATAGTCAGACTCCAACACTGTATAGAAGTCTGAGAAACCTGAATCTTTAACCAACTTCCTGCAGAGATGGCTATTTTCCCAATCGTTGAAAAAATAGAGTTGGGAAGCCATAACATAGCCCTTAAAGTAAGGGAGATTAAGACCTCCCTGCCTATAGGGCATAGAAAAATACATAGCCTTTAATCTCACCCGTTTCCTCCCCATAATAAGTCATTTAGCATCCGCTCAATTAACCTGAAATACTTGTCCTCTATCCATATAGGGGAGTTACGGAGGACGTAGAGAACCTGGGGCAGCACCACCATTTTTATTAGCGAGACTCTATCCGCTCTAGCGAACAGGATTTTTTGCCATATCTTTATTTTAGATCTCAATCTTTGTAATAAAGGAGACAGGTTGAGCTGTATATAATCTTGTATATTAGCGGAAACTGTCATCCCCAGGTATTTCAACGTCTCCGAAACCGATAGTCCACTAGTCAACAGACCGGCGGATCCTCGCATTTCGTCCACTGGAAGGAGAGTCGTCTTGGCCCAATTAACCTCCAGCCCGGAAGAGTTCCCAAAAAGATTAACTAACTCCATTACTCGGGAAGTACACTATCTGTTTGTTGGATAAAAACAGGATATCATCCGCATAAAGGGAGATGCGATCCTGTTTTCCCATTACCCCGAAACCAGCCACCCTTGTATCCTGCCTTATACTGACCGCAAGAGGCTCAATGTAAATATTAAACAAAAGAGGAGAAAGGGGACATCCTTGTCGGGTACCTCTCCCTAATTCAAAGCTCTCAGTTAACATGTCATTGATCCTAATCCTAGCGGTTGGAGATTTATATAACAGTTGTATCATTGCTATAAATTTAGGGCCAAAATTCATTTTTCTCATCACTTCCCAGAGGAAAACCCACTCGACTCTGTCAAACGCCTTAGTGGCGTCTAATGACAGGATGGAGCGGGCCTCGCTCCCGGACGCCTGAATGTTGGAAAAAACCTGTGCAGATTATAATGAGTGCCCTTCCTGGCATAAAACCGTTCTGATCTGGATGAATAACCGAAGGCAAGACCCTCGAAAGTCTTCTAGCCATAACTTTTGACAATAACTTAACATCCGTATTTAGTAGTGAGATAGGCCTATAAGAGCTCAAATCCGACGGATCCTTATCCTTTTTGGAATTAAAACTATTAAGGCTTCCATCATAGAAGTTGGGAGATTTCCTCGTCCAACGCGTGGGAAAATACTTCCAACAGGTGGGGAAGAGTATCTTCACTGTACTTACGGTAAAACTCATACGGAATACCATCTAAACCTGGCGAGGAGTTCCCCAAAACGGACCCCAGAGCCTCCTGGAGCTCCAGGAGGGTCACTTCTTTTCCAGAGAGTTTTTTGAATCTCTGCTAAAGACGGCAAAGAAATTCCGTCCAGGAAGTACCTCGCCAAGTCCGATGAAACACTGGGGGATGCCTTATATATTTGAGAAAAGTATTGCAAGAAAATATCTCTAACTCCCTCAGGTTCATGTATGTTTACGCCATCTGGGCTACGAATCCAGGTTATAGCCTTTTTTTCTTCTCCTGTTGTGAAACTATTCTGGCAAGGAGCTTACCAGGGCGGCCAGACTCTGAGAAGTATTTTTGTCCTTTAAAAATAAACTATGATTTGCCTTTTCAACTACATATTCCTCAAGAGAACGGCTAGCTTTCTGCATCTTATCCCTATTTTCATCCGTAGGTTGGTTCGTAAACCGCTCAGTTGTAAACACCACGTTCCTAGCCAATTCATCTTCTTTTTTTCTGAAGGTCCTCCTCATAGCAGTAATCTCACTTATCAGAACTCCTCTCAAATAAGCTTTTAAAGCATCCCATACTATATTGATCTTAGCAGAGGGGAGGTTTACCTCCCAAAAGGAAGATATCAGTAGTTTAATAGAGGGGAATTATCCATAATGGTAAGCCAGTATGGATTCAACTTAAACCCAAGCCCCATAGTGTCTCTATCCCCCCACTGCAAAGTTCAATCATTACAGGGGAATGGTCTGAAATAGTTCTTACTCCATATCGTATGGTTTTAATATTATTCCGATTATTCACATTAGTGAGCGCTAAGTCAATTCTGGACATTGCTCTACCGCCCCTACTAACACAGGAGTACACTCTCTTGCCTCCGCCCAGATGTTCCCATATATCCACCAAGCCCACCTCCATACAGAACTGGGCCAGTGGAGAAATACCAGAGTTCCTGCCCAAGTCTGCATCCAAGGTCAATCTGTCCCTTTTGGGATCCATAACAGCGTTAAAATCTCCCATCAGGACAAGTCGACACTCCGGTCTCTTTTCCAAAAATACCAACAACCGATTGAGTGAGTAAACCGAAACGGCGGAGGTATGTAAAAAAGGCCAGAGTGTAATCACGTCCATAGAGTCTACCATACAAAAAATAAATCTCCCCTGATCGTCTATGGAAGACTCTATTAACGTGAAATCTATAGAACGGTGAATTAAAACTGAAACTCCCCTTGAGGAACTACTGAAGGTAGAATGATATGATTGAGCTTGCCACCCTACCGTCAGTCGAGACACCGTCTCCTTAGTGAGATGGGTCTCTACTATGCAGACAATAGCGGGAGAGCTCTTTTATTGCATCCATAATGGCTTGTCTCTTAACCCTCTCTCCGAGGCCTCTGACATTCCACGAAAGGATTCTAACCACCATTAATCACACAAAAAAAAAAAAAAAACAAACCCCTGCAAGGCAAGTCCCACCCTCTCCCCCATTACCCTCCCCTCCTCCCATTCCCTCCCCCACTGGTCCGCCCGATCCTGTCAGCAAACCTCTTATCTTCCGGCCACTCTCCCCCACTAACCCCATCACCCCCCAACCCCCGTCACCGCGCCACCAAATTTCAAATGCCCAACCGGTCCATCCATTCTCGCACTTGCTCCGGTTTTTCAAAAACTGAGAGGTCCCATTATAAATCACTCTTAGCTTCGCTGGATACTGTAGGGAATATTTAATGTCTTTAACGGCCAGTTGTTTCTTAATCTCAACAAAGCTTCTTCTTTTTTCCTGAGTCTCCCGGGCAAAATCAGGAAAGAATAACAATTTAGTCCCTTGATGTTCAATAGGTGAGCATTCTCTAGCTCTTCTCAGAATTGTGTCTCTGTCTGCAGACAATAGCAACTTCATCAAAATTGCTCGCGGTGGTTTCCCTGGTATAGGCTTCCCCCCTGGAATACGATGCGCTCTCTCTATTTGGAACATGGAGGAGAAATATTCATCACCCAAATTATTGAGTATCACCTCTTTGAGCTGTTGAATCAGGTGTGGACCTTCAACTCCTTCTGGAAATCCTACTATACGGATATTATATCGCCTTGATCTATTTTCCAAATCCTCGAGCTTAACTTGTAAGCGCTGGTTTTCTGAGGCAACGGTTAAAGTCCTCAGTTTTAACGTATCCACATCCGATTGAAGGGAGTCGACCACTTTCTCCATATTGAGAACTCGATCTCGGATTTTAGCCAAGTCTTCCCTTATTAGGGATATATCGGTCTGCATTGACCCCAATTGGGTAGCCATCCCCTGCATTAAAGTACCGTTATTTTTTACGGCACACAGAATTTTTTCCAGAGCTAGGGGCTCGTTCTCACTTTCTGTAGGTAATAACAAACTTTCCTCCCCCTTCTCGGAGTCTGCTACTGATCGCCCATCCTCAGAAAATTCTTCTACTTGGGAAGCAGTCACATTTTTTTTTAAATTTACCCCTAATTTCCCTTTAACGAGTCCCTTCTCAATTGGGGATTTCCAAAGTTGGTCGATTTTTCCCTTGGTGACCTTAACCCCTGACCTAGTTCCAGAGGAATCGACTGATCGCCGCTTCGGAGCCATTTTAAAGCTTTTTGAGGACTTCTCTCCCCCTTTTTTTTTTTTTTTAAAGTTTTTTTTTTTTTTTTTTTTTTCCCTCATTCGCTTCCCTCTTGTTTTTCCCTTAATTATTCCCTTTGTTTTATTTATCTTGTAATAATTTTTGAGTCTTTTTGGAACTTTTATTTTCGGATCTTTTCCTCTGTTGTTATTTCTTTCTTCCTTTCTTTAGTATATTTTTTTTTCCTCTTTCCTTTCCTCTTCTTTAGTTATATATGTTTTTTTTTTTAAATTTCCTTCCCCCTTTTTTTCCTCTCTTCCCTCTCCTCTCTTCCTCTTCCTTTTTTTTTTTCCCTTTCCACTTTTATAAATTAGTCACTCTTTTTTTTTTTTTTCCCTTAGCCCGTCCTTGACCCTTTAATTTCTTTATATTTTCTCCCTTTCTTTCACTCCCCTTGCTTTGAATCAGTAGGGGCAGAAGATTGCCATAGATCACACAGGGAGCAGGAGCAACACTGAAAGGGCAGGAGGGCAAAAGGGCAAGCGGAAAGCGGAGTGGATATCCCCAGACACACAGTCACAAAAGGGTCGCACAGGGATAAAAACGTCTTACATGTCCGGCGTCTTCACCCACCAAAGCGGGCAGAACGAGGGAGAAGGTCTGGAGAGCAGGAGAAGTGAAGAGAGCAGAAGGCACCAGGAACCCAGCGAGAGAGGACCAAGAGACACGGCCAGAGCAGCTGGAACAGCGTCGAAATCGTCAGGCAGGCAGATCGAGGGAAAAAGTCTGGAGGGAGAAGGTGGAGGAGAGAGCCTCACTGCGGCGCCGGAGAGCAGGAGAAGCGAAGGGACCAGGCACCAGGAACCCAGCGGGAGAGGACCAGGAGGCACGACCGGGGCAGCTGAGGCAGCGTCAGATCAGCAGGCTGGTACTGGCGGGGATCGGGATCCACGAAGCCCTAGCAGCATCGCGGCGGCAGCACGCCACGGCAGGTGAACGAAGGGGGGGAGGAGGAGAGCCGGAGGAAGAGGAGGAGAGCGCGACGCAAGCTCCTCACGTCATCACGCCCATCTATGACCACAGAGTTGCCTACATTTTAACTTGTGCTGGGTTGCCAACCGGTTGGATCCCCATCACAAAGACAACATGCCGTCCTTAATTCCCTCACTGGAGTGTGATAGGAAGATGCTCGACTACAAGCGCACTCTGGTAGACGTGCTCCTGAGGGCATACCCAACTGACAACGGGGGACAAGTGGAAACACAAGGCGAAGGCGGAGGAGTAGGAGGAAAGGGTCGCCAACACAGCTGGGTCACAGCCAGCACCTCCGAAGGCAGGGTTAGCATGGCCGACATGTGGAAAAGCTTTGTCACCACGCCACAGCATCCGGCACCACCAGCTGATATGGAACATCTTAGCAGGAGGCAGAATTTGAACAACATGGTGAAACAGTACGTGTGCACATGCCTACACGTACTGACTGATGGTTCTGCCCCAACTTCTGGGTCTCCAAATTGTTCACATGGCCTGAGCTTGCCCTCTATGCCTTGAAGGTACTGGCCTGCCCTGCAGCCAGTGTATTGTCTGAACGTGTATTTAGCACAGCAGGGGGCGTCATTACAGACAAACGCAACCGCCTGTCCACAGCTAACGTGGACAAGCTCACTTTCATTAAAATAAACTAGGCTTGGATCCCACAAGACTTGTCTGTACCTTGTGCAGAATAGACATTTATACCCGCCTCAACCATACATTCTTGTACTCAAGTGCACTTATGATTTTATTTCCTTTCTTTACTTGTCCCATTATTTTGGGGGCTACCCCAAATTAAAAAACAAACAAAAAAAAAAACATTGTTAGCTAGCTACCTCCTCCATCGCCGCTTCCAACTACAACACCACATTCACCGCCTCCTCAACCTTCGACTTCACATCCACCTCCTCTTCCGAGTTGCAGGTTATTCATTTTTATTTATTTTATTTTAAGATATTTCCTTATCCACAGTTGTTTGCAGGGCACTTACCCACATTTTTCTGCCTTTTGCAGCCCTCTAGCCCTTTTTCAGGACTTTTTTACAGCCATTTTAGTGCCCAAAAGTTCGGGTCCCCATTGACTTCCATGGGGTTTGGGTTCGGGGTAAAGAACTTCCAGGTGTCCGCTCAACTCTAGTATCAACTAATGAAGACCTTCATGCCGAAAAATGCTCTCCAGCTCTAACACAATTACACAGTTTCCAGTGCATTAAACTAACAGATAGTGGAAAATGAGGAAAACATATAAGAGACAGAATGAGGATCACAGTAGCCACAAACTTTGGATTTACATAACATACTTGCTGAGTTGATGATAATGGTGCAGTTGGGAGCTGTTCCAAGTTTTGTTTTAGGATTTACTGGTTACTTTGTACTTTCCTCTTTGTTAGAAGGATGTTCGAACAGAGTATAATTGCTATTGGAGTATTTTCCACTACCCTTTCCCTCAAAGCTACTTTACATAAGTATTTTCTCTTCCTGTTTTTCCAAGAGTGGTACTATTTTTTGTCCAACTTTACGAATACAGTATAATAATATCCAAGTGTTTCTCTTTTTGAGAGACAATCACTACTTTTCATACAAATCTCCCCCTAACCATTATAAGTACCAACAAGCCTCCCAGTGGATTAGGTATAAAGCGGTAGATGCTGACTTTTGGCATCTCATTTGAGCTTGCTCTGTAAATGTGTTATTTAGAAAAGAAGCAGGATTCCCACTCCCATTTGAACTGAAATTCATTACAGAATCTTTATTTATTTATTTTTTATAAATGCTGCAACATTATATACTTGTGTATAGTATTCTTTGAACGAATATGAAAATTCTTAAATAAAGCAAAAAATAAATAAAAAATCCTCCAAGGCAATGTTATGCACATTTGTAATATACAATCATTTCATACCAATGAGGTAATTCATTGATAGAGTTCACCTGCCATGTATCATGCACATGATCTACTCAGTTCTCATTCCATTCCTAATGTATGAATTGTCACTAGTGGCATTACATACATGGGACAACTCTAGTGCTACACCTCCACAGCACATGCATGTAAAACAGAGGCTGCACACGTGCAACTCATGGACACCTCCATCAAATGGTGAGCAATGTTGTTCGGGGCTTATTGCAGGAGCACTGATGCACCCACAAGTAGGACATTTTTCAAAAATGAAGCAGCTCACAATGTGTAGAACCGAGGGATCAAGCAATGTTATGTCCCATTTTGCATCCCGAAATGTGCAATGAATTTAAAACACACCAAACATGTTGGAAATATGTGTAATTATAGAAATCAAGTTACATTAATGTGCTAAAAATACGATTAATTTGAAGTTGAAGTTGAAGCAAATCTTGTGAAACCGTAGTAAAATTAATGAAAATTCCATGTTTTTTGTGTATGTGTTTATTATGCTATGGATGAATTGATTTATATTTGTTAATTAAGATGAGCGAATAGTATTATTAATTGACTTTGATCCGAATTTTTGAAAAGTCACCAGGAAGCCGAATTTCCTCGCGCTTTGTGGTAACTAATCTATTTTTCCTGAAATGGTGGCAAATAAAAATAGATACTCACTTCATCCATTTGCACGCAGAGAGGCCAGCATGGCAATCTTGATTGAAGAACCCATGTGAAATCTTGCACACGGTGACGTGTGACTTCACCACATAACCATGCTGGCCAGCACAAGATTTTGTGCTGCTTCTTCCGTCAAGATGGACCAATAATTATTATAGTCCACGGAGGGAGAGTTCTGCTACATACTTAAAATTTGTTATCTTGTGATAGGAAGTAAACATAAGTGTCTTTTGTAGACCTGGAATGATTGTAGCATATATGTGTGTCTTAACAAACAATATAATGTAAGGCTACCTTCACACTTGTGTTGTTGTTTTCCAGTATTGAGATCCGGAAGAGCATCTTAATACCAGAAAAAAAGCGTTTCCATTTAGTCCTCATGCATTCTGCATTTCGTTTTGGCGGCATTTCGTTTTGTGATAAGACACAAAACCGCTGCAAGCTGCGGTTTTGTGTCCGGTCATAAAACGGAAAAAAATGGATCCGGCACTGAACACAATGTAAGGCAATGGTGATGGTCCCATTTTTATGGAGCCTAAAAACTGGATTGGTCACCCATTTACTTTAATTGTATTTAGTGATGGATCGGATCTCAATACCGGAATTAACAATGCAAGTGTAAAAGTAGCCTAGGTGTATTGATTTTTTTCACTTTTGGGACAAAACATTGAAATACCAAAACATTTCTTTCAAATGATAAGCATCTTGTAAAGTACAGTTAAAAGGGGTTGTCCATATTTTTAGTAAAAGCTATTACCTTACTGATCCCCAGCCACTGCCAAGCCACTGCTACCAGTTCTGCAGCCAGTCTGTCACGAGGGTGTCAGGAGCCACGTCTGACTCCGTTATACCCGGCGTCAGAAAGTCGCAGCGGGTGGCTGCACGCTCTATGTCTAAAGATCATGCTGTTACTTAATGGTAGCTTTCTGTGTTTGCTTTGCAATACTTTTTGTCTCACTCAGGGATCCGTAGCTTCTTCTCCTCAGCTGTTTCTTGTCCGCCACTCCCAACCTCCTTATATTCCCCCTTTCCACTTCTCTGGTTGCCAGATATAGAGCTTCCTGCCTGGACTTCTATACTGACCCACTGGAGCTGTGTTGCTGTTGTTCTTGGTTGTCGTACCAGAGCATTACCCTCCGGATCCCTGTTGGGCTTTTGTTGTCCACTGTCGTCGCCCACCTGGGCTTATATGTTTTGTCTGTATTATCTGTCCTCTCCCTGGTGTTTTCCTTTAGTGTTAGTGGTGAGGACTAGTGCTCCCACCTCCCTATTCACTACTTAGGGCTCAGCTTAATGAAAAGCCAGGGTTTAGGCACGTGATCGGCGTACGGGTGAAGAACCCGTCCAGGGACGTCAGGGCAGTCAGGTGCCAGCTTCAAGGTGAGTTAGGGGTCACCACCTTTCCCTCTCCCTTGGACAGGGCTTTCCCTTTTCCCTACTTTGCGTCACACGTCTGTGATCGGTACGCCGGTCGTGATACAGTCTTTGTATCCTGGCCTCCAGTGATAACACTTTGACATGGATATCTGATAACTGCAACCAATCACCGGCCTCAGTGATGCCCTTAGCAAAGTATTGTTTAATATTAAGAGACAGAAGCTATAAAAAATGGTCCATTCCATCAATTTGCAAATACAATCATTTCAGTATAAGTAAAAAATATGCTTTACAATACATATTTGTTCTTTTCATGGTGTAATAAACATGTAAGATCATTATTTGCCAATAAGTAATCCTTGAAAATAATGCCTTCGTACATAAACTGTATAATAAAACAATACTAATTATGTAAATTTATTATAGCAACTATTTGCATTGGATTAAACACATCATATTGCTGATGTAAAAAGAAGAGATTTTAATTATCATAGGAAATAAGCTCAAGCTTTCATATTTATACTTTTTTGAAAACAAGACTCCCAGTATTATTGACATTTATTAATGACTTGTTTTTGCTCTTAGAAGACTTTAGTTCTGTACTTAAAGCAAAGGAAAACTGCCTTCTCCCTGAAGTACTAGAAGAAGATTAATGATCTCCCTGTGCTGAGTATTAATCAGACTCATTATAATGGAGCAGGGAACAAGTAATAAACACTGAGCAGCTGTTCTTAAAATTATAACCTTTACCAGTCTTATCAGTGTACCAAAGATTATGTGTGAACGTGTAAGCACAATGGGAAGATGTATTAATACTGGCACACTGCACTACCAGTTTGCCAGTCTGTCTTCTAGTGCAGTGTCTGCCAGATTTATTAACAGGATGGCACTAAAGGGGTAAAGGGGTTATCCCATGATTAGAGATGAGCGAATTTTTCAAAAATTCGATTTGGCCGGTTCATCAGATTTTTTTAAACAATTTGTTTCGATCCGAATTTATTTGGGCAGAATCTCGTTAAAAAAAAATGCTATTTCCTGGCTGCAGAGCGCCTTTATAGTGGTGTAGAACACTGTGCCTTGCAGTAACACACATAGGGAGTCTGCTGTGGTAGTGAAATTATACTGTGAGTCAGTATGACACGTAGATGACAAGCGTTGCTCTTAGAATCATTGCACACTTTACTTATTTGGGCAGTCATGGGGCCAAAACTAAACAAATAACTCAAGTATGAACTCAGCCTTACAGGTCGATGTTAGCACCAAGAAGAAGCGCACTTCTTTTACATTGTAGTCAGCGGATTCCACATAGATTCCTACAGAACCTGTTCTATTAAACGCTTATACAAGTAGAGTCTCCCGACAGAGTGGAAAGGGTGTCAGCAGTAAGTTTGTGTCGTCACTGATTATTTTGCCATTCCTCTGATCAGTCAGAACAATAATCCCCAAAACACAAATCCTGTCTGTTGAGCATCTAGCTTCAGTGGGTTAGCATTTGGTCAGTAATCCATCAGTATTGCTAATGCCCAAAAAAAAAACAGGAGTGGATCCCAAACAGAGATGACACATGAATGGAATATTTGCATGTCTTCTGTGTTTTGTACCCACTCCTGCTTTTAGCTATCAAATCACAATTCTGATTGGACCATACAGGCCTTACAGCTGCTATATATACAGGATCGTTGTGGGTCTCATTTTTCCTTCCTTCTGACAGATCAGAAGGGTCAAATAAATGATGATATCAACCAGGCTGAAAGGCAAAATAGTGGCCCAGTCATGAAGTAGGGAGGGTGGAAACAGCATGTGAAGTCCACAGAGTGGCCCTATGACATAGTGGTGAGGTGGAAGCAGCATTAGTAGGCCACAGAGTGGCACAATGACAGTGTGGAGGTGGCAGCAGCAGCATCAGGAGGCCATAGAGTGGCACAATGACAGTGTGGTGGTGGCGGCAGCAGCAGCATCAGAAGGAGGCTACAGAGTGGCACAATGACAGTTTGGAGGTGGCAGCAGCATCAGGAGACCATAGAGTGGCAAGGTTACATAGTGTGGAGGTGGCAGCAGAATGAGGAGTCCACAGAGTGGCAAGGTGACATAGTGTGGAGGGGGCAGCAGCATCAGGAGGAGGCCACAGAGTGACACAATGACAGTGTGGAGGCAGCATCGGGAGACCTCTAGTGATAAGGTGACATAGTGTGAAGGTGGCAGCAGCATAAGGAGACCACAGAGTGGCAAGGTGACATAGCGTGGAGGTGGGTGCAATGCAAGTACCAGCTGAAGATGGTGGGTGAAAGAAGGAGCACTTGGCCTCAGATGTATGGCATCAGGTGGGTGGTAGCATCAGAATAGTAGCTGAGGCAGATAGCCAGAAGAAACCTGTCAAAGTGTTGGTGTGATGCATCAGGCATTGGTGGGTGAAAATCCTGGCTGATCCACGCCTGATTCATCTTGACAAAGGTCAGTCTCTCCACATTTTGGGTGGAAAGGTGAGTACTTCTTGGGGTAACTATGGCCCTCGCTTCACTAAAAACCTGCCATGATGCCACACTACTAGCCGCTACTAGAATATACATTAGAATACGGCATATCCCTATCTCTTTTTCCTAGCGGTTATAGTACGTTTTTAGCTGCTTAGTACTTATATATTTATTAATTTAGCGTTTTTAGTACTTTAGTACTAAATACTTATTTATTTAGCAAGTTTAATATTTTTTTTAGCTGCTTAGTACTTATTTATTTACCCCCCTTGATTATTACAGTTTATGGTGATTAAATATGGGTTGGAAAAGGGAATACATTTTGGTTTATAATTTTGATAAGGTCCTCCCACACCCAGTAACCAGGAAGTATGGGAGCATTTTGATCAACACATTTTTTTATCAATTTTATTAATTGATTTATAAATTTTATGTGATTATCCATTATATCTATTCAATTATCTATTTCAAATGCTTTATTCCTAGAAACGAGCCTTCTATAAGTTATCCCCATTCTTTTTTATATATATTTTTTATATATATTTCTTATTCATATTATATACTTTGATTTTATTGAGTGTTGTACCTATATTTTCATGACACACACCATTCCTATAAATAGCTTTTTATATGTATGTATCATTTATATTCCATATATTCCTGCTTTTTTATTATATATCCATTGTATCAAACACCACCTCCTAACTGGACATCGCTATTTGCATCTTCTGATCTGTTCTGTTCTGCCGCATACATTCTTTCCTGCACCGTTGACAGCCGGCCACTCGTGCTCCCTGTCCCCTGGCAACCACTACCCTTGAGCGGTCTCCAGGACGCAAGTGTATGCGCAGAGGGCCGCATGCCGCGTACTACACAAGCGGCTCTCTGGAGATGTGTTCCACATACAGGAAGTGGATGCATCCCAGAACTATGGAGATGCGCTCCACCGACCAGAGGTGGACGCATTTTCTGTTACACACACACATCCTTAAAACAATGATTTATTTCAAGCCCATTTATCCTTTCTGAATATTGAATCCCCCTATAGTCAGCGTAATAGCTTTTTTTTTTTTTTTTCTTCTCTTTATTTCTTCTAATGATTTTGGGCAAACATTCACATCTGACATACAGTAAGTGATGTCACCCTATGAACCCGCCCCACCATGTGCTTACAATGGATAAGTTTGTATTTAA
Source organism: Bufotes viridis (assembly GCA_033119425.1). Taxonomy (NCBI): domain Eukaryota; kingdom Metazoa; phylum Chordata; class Amphibia; order Anura; family Bufonidae; genus Bufotes; species Bufotes viridis. Next base: position 263,432,915 of record CM065590.1, on the reverse strand, counting down.
ACCCCCACCATTTTGTCTGTCTATACTCTGCATATTCATTGCTCCTGAGAAAGGGGGACCTGTACCTGTAACCCCCGAAACACGTTTAGCTTGGATTCTTGAAATTAAAGGAATTTTCCAGACTACCTCCATTGGGTGACTGCGGTTATTCCTGTGACTCTATGAGCGATCCTGGCAGTGAAGAACTAGCCTATGGGTGCCTTGAGCTTTATCCCATAGACTATCTCCCCTCGTGAAGTGAGTAATAACCTATTCACATTATCAATTTGTTGCAATCTTAAATGGTTTTAAGTATTTAAAATCTATAATATTTTAGCTACCCAGCCTTCTTATATTGATTGTGCTGCTGGTTTTTGGGCTCTACATCCGAACCCTCTGATTGCACCGAGGGCTAAACTATGTCTATGGTGCAAAATTTTATTTGATTTCATTGGGCCCTATTACACTTGAGGGATTCAAGGTTAGACTGCACTGTTGTCTGTCACTTAGATTTGAGTAGTGTTTGGCGCTGCTCTGGTGGTTTGGCTTTTTTTCTGTTCACACTACTAGCTGGGCAGGACAGCTTTTCCAGGGCAAACTCTGCCAGTTGTGGCCACAACACCAGTTTGGATGCCCAGTAGTCCTGCGGATCTTCAATAAAGCTGGAAGGGTGCACTCCAAGTATGCCATTACCTGCTGGTTCAGGTTATGCTCTACATCAAGCTGTTGATAAGTAGTTTCTTCAGTATGCGGATGAAGAAAGCTGCTCATCAGTGACTCTAGACTCAGGCTGCTGATGTAGCTGCTACTGCTCCTGCCACCCCACCCCTCCCCAGCAGACATGGCAGTGAAACATGAGCGCAAAGGGCTCCCCCCCCCCCCCCGTTCAGACCTGTGAGAGGATAGACGATGGCGCAGATAGACAGCGGCAAACTGACTACATAGGATGTCTCTATAGTAGTTCAGTTTGTTCTTCCTCTCAGTGCTTGTTAAAAAGGCCCCCATTTTGGACCGATAGTGAGGGTCCAACAAGGTGGAGAGCCAGAAGTCATCCCTCTGCCAAATGGTGACAATTCGGCTGTCACTTTGCAAGCAAGTGAGCATGCATCAGGACTCAGAGGGACTCCCTACCTCCATCTCCACTGCTCCTGCTACTCCTCTCCTGTCACCTGTTTAGGAAAACCGCCCTTTTCGCTACACTTTGCTCATGCTCCAATGTCCTCCTTCTCCTCCTTCAATTAAGGCCTCCACAGGGCTAATGTGGCCGTGAGATGTAGGCGCCACGTCTCCAGTCCCCTGACCAGCCAGATTTACCAGCATCTGTTCCTGGACATAAAGCAGCGGAATGACATTGTTCATCCCGTAGTCCTGGTGACTCACAAATAACGTGGCCTCCTCAAAGGTTCTGAGCAATCGGCAGTTGTCACGCATGAGCTGCCACTGCCTGGCATCGAAGTTACACAGGGGAGTACTCCTGTCCACTTGGATCATCAATAAATCATTTATGGCCTTTCTCTGTTCGTATAGTCGGTCAAACATATGGAGGGTAGAATTCCAACGGGTGGAAGCGTCGCATTTCAGCCTATGTTAGGGGAGGACATTCTTCCGCTGCAGCTCAAGAAGGGTTTGTTTGCAGTGTACGAGTGGCTGAAGTGCATGCAAGGTTTACTGGCCATTTTTAGGATGTCTTGCAGATGGGTGGAAGACTTCAAAAACTGCTTGACAACCAGATTGAACACATGCGCCATGCAGGGCACATGGCTCAGTCCTCCTTGACGCAGCAAAAACACCATGTTCTTCACGTTGTCAGTCACCATGGTTCCGATTTTGAGTTGTCGCGGAGAAAGCCAGGATTCGATTTCTTGATGAAAGACATGGAGCAGTGCCCTGCACATGTGGTATGCTGGAGGGGCACTGTGAATTGTCCATACAGTGGAGGCTGAGGACACTGTGGAGAATGAGGAGGCAGAGGCGGACATTGTCGCAGGACCAATGGCGTGAGAATGTGGAAGCGGAAGCGGCGTCACCTGGCCAAGTGGCTGGTGTGGCTGTGCAGGAACTACATTCACCCAGTGGGCCGTAAAGGACATGTATTGTCCCTGACCATAGTGATAGCTCCACACGCCAGCGCTGCTGTGCACTTTGACAGACACCAACAGGCTCAAGGACTGGACCACCTTCTGTTCTACATGTGTGTGCAGGGCTGGTACTTCCTTTTTGGCAAAGAAATGACGGCTTGGGACTCTCCACCTCGGCCCGGCATAAACCATCAGTTCTATGAAAGGTGCAGATTCCACCACTTGGAAAGGGAGGGACTGCAGCACCAGCAACTTGGACCGGAGCACATTCAGCTTCTGAGCTGTCAGATGAGTGCACGCATACTGTTGTCTCTTGGCAATCGATACAGTGATCGATTGCTGATGGAATTATTGACGAGGAGTAGGAGGGCAAGGAGCAGTAGCATCTGGGCCAGCAGATGATGAGAAGGACAGACACCTCCTTTCGGCTTAGGTGGTGGAGCCGGCTCAGGCCGGCTGCCGCCATCTTGCTGGAAGATCTCGGCCAAAATCCCATGCAGCGCGAGATTACATCGTCAAGCCGGCCAGCATGATGATGTCATACGTCTCCACGCCAGCCGGCGTGATGACGTAATCTCGCTCCGCACGGGATTTCGTCTGAGATCTTCAAGCAAGAAGGAGGCTGGCGGCCTGTCGCGAAGAAATGGAGGAGGTAAGTTTGAATTTTTTTATATATATACACTATTTCAAGTTAAATCGATTCGCTGACACGAAGCACGAGGAAATTAGGTTTCTAGGTGAATCTAATGTATCCTAAAATTCGGATCGAATTCACACTTCATGGGATTCGAACGCTCATCTCTATTTAAACATATAACTGCACCACTGAACGGCAAATATATATTTCTTTTTCCACTAATACACAACAAAAAGGGCTTTAGAACATACAACTTCACCGCTGAACGGCAAATACATTTTTCTTTTGCCACTAATACATGCCACAAAAGGCTTTAGAACATATAACTGCACCGCTGAACGTCAAATATATTTTTTCTTTTTCCACTAATACATGCCACAAGGGCTTTAGAACATATAACTGCACCACTAAACGGCGAAAATATTTTTTCTTTTTCCACTAAAACACGCCACAAAAGGCTTTAGAATATATAACTGCACAGATGATCAGCAAAAATATTTTTCTTTTACCACTAATACACGAGAAAAAATGCTTTAGAACATATAACTTCCTTTTTGGCAAAGAAATGACGGCTTGGGACTCTCCACCTCGGCCCGGCACAAACCATCAGTTCTATGAAAGGTGCAGATTCCACCACTTGGAAAGGGAGGGACTGCAGCACCAGCAACTTGGACAGGAGCACATTCAGCTTCTGAGCTGTTGGATGAGTGCACGCATACTGTTGTCTCTTGGCAATCGATACAGTGATCGATTGCTGACGGAATTATTGACGAGGAGTAGGAGGGCGAGGAGCAGTAGCATCCGGACCAGCAGATGATGAGAAGGACAGACACTTCCTTTCGGCTGAGGTGGTGGAGCCTTGACTGCCCGAAACCGATGCGTGCCACTGGGTAATGCAACGGTTGCTGTGGCAGGTTGGACCACCACACTGGAGCAAGGGTTCTCTTAGGCCACTTCATGGTGATGCTGCATATATTAACGCAGGGCAGTGGTGCCAACATTGGCACCCTGGCCACGCCTCACTTTCAGCCCACAGATTCTACATATGTCCATGTTCACCTCCTCCAGCTGCTTAACAAAAACTGCCACACTGCCAAGTAGTTGATTTTACCCCCAACACTATGCACTGACTGACTGCTACGGCCGCTGCCTCTGTGCAGGTTTGGCTCCTGACCTCCCACTGCTGCCACCTTGCTGACTCCCAGCCACACTAGCAACTTGCTTGCTCCGCCACTGCCTCACGGGCAAGCTGCCACCCTCTTCTCCTGATGTTGATGAAGCCCCTTCGTCACCCGGCTCACAAGTGCGATCATCTACATCATCATTATCGAGTACTGTCTGCACGTCACTGATGTCCTACTCAACCATCTCTAGGTCAGTAGCCTGACCACTCACAACACCAGCTCCCATGCCACTCTCCTCATCCCTACTTTGTCGACTAGTGGAGGAAGCGGCGAATGTCTTGGCTTGCCAGTAGCTGCTGACTGTCTTCTAGTAGCTCGTCCTCACTGTATAGTGGTGCTGAGCCCACAGCATACAATACTTCTCTGGCTCTGGTAACAGAAAAGGACAGAGGCAAGTTGTGGACAGGTGAGGGCACAGGGCCTGCACCCGGGCCGTGCCAACTTGATGTTGTGTCTGACTAACCCACTGACACTTGGCTGGGGGTATCTATTGTCACTTGGGATGAAGTAGATGACCGAGTCAACCATTCAGGAACCACTGGGTTGCTGGTCACGACACGACCGCTAGCTGACACTGGGAGCTCAGGCCTCTCGATTTGACCCCTGCTGCCACGGCCCCTTACACTGCTGTGACCTCTGCCTGCACCAGAAACATTTAGGCCTCTGCCTCTCCCCTGTGCAGGGCCTGGGATGTCTCTATCTGACATACTGTTAGATGAAATAAATAAATAAAAAGGAAATTAAAAACACCCCAAAAAATTCTGTAATTTTCTCACTTCACCACACAACGGCTAATAAGCCCTTTTTCCCCCCACTAATACACACAAAAAAGGGCTTTAGAACTAGAGATGAGCGAATTTATGGATTCGGCTGATTCGCCGGGGACAGGGAGCTGTGATAGTGTTACCCCCGCCATTGTACCCTTCAGATGCCGCGTTCATACATGATTGCGGCAGCTGAGTGCAATTTTACACTGTTTTCAACAATAAAAAAATAAATAAATTAAACTTACCGCCTCCATTTGCTCGGGCCGGCTGCCGCCATCTTGCTTGAAGATCTCGGCCGAAATTCCGTGCAGCGCAAGATTACATCATCAAGCCGCCCAGCGTAATCTCGCACCGCACGGGATTTCGTCTGAGATCTTCAAGCAAGATGGAGGCTGTCGGCCTGTCGGAGGTGGTAAGTTTGAATTTTTATATATATATATATATATATATATATACACTATTTCAAGTTAAATCAATTCGCTGGCAAGAGGAAATTAAGTTTCTAGGTGAATCTAATGTATCCTGAAATTCGGATCTAATTCACACTTCATGGGATTCAAACGCTCATCTCTATTTAAACATATAACTGCACCACTGACCGTCAAATATATTTTTTCTTTTTTCACTAATACATGCCACAAAGGCTTTAGAATGTATAACTGCACTGCTAAACAGCAAACATATTTTTTCTTTTTCCACTAAAACACGCCACAAAAGGCTTTAGAACATATAACTGCACAGCTGATCGGCAAATATATTTTTCTTTTACCACTAATACACGAGAAAAAATGCTTTAGTACATATAACTGCACAGCTGAATGGCAAATATATTTTTTCTTTTTCCACTAATACAAGAGCAAAAGGGCTTTAGTACATATAACTGCACAGCTGAATGGCAAATATATTTTTTCTTTTTCCACTAATACAAGAGCAAAAGGGCTTTAGTACATATAACTGCACAGCTGACTGGCTAATATATATTTTCTTTTTCCACTAATACATGCCTCAAAAGGCTTTACAAAATATAACTGCACAGCTGACTGGCTAATATATATTTTCTTTTTCCACTAATACACGCCACAAAGGGCTTTAGAACATATAACTTCACCGCGGCGCTGACCGGCAAATATATTTTTTTCTTTTTCCACTAATACATGCCACAAAAGGCTTTAGAACATATAACTGCAACACTGACCAGCAAATGTATTTTTTATTTTTCCACTAATACAAGAGCAAAAGGGCTTTAGTACATATAACTGCACAGCTGAATGGCAAATATATATTTTCTTTTTCCACTAATACAAGTCGCAAAAAGCTTCAGAATACATAACTGCAACGCTGACCGGCAAATATATTTTTTATTTTTCCACTAATACACGCCACAAAAGGCTTTAGAACATATAACTGCACCGCTGACCGGCTAATATATATTTTCTTTTTCCACTAGTACACGCCACAAAAGGCTTTAGAACATATAACTGCACCACTGACCGGCAAATATATTTTACTTTTGCCACTAATACACGACAAAAAGGGCTGTAATTTTTGCACTTCACCACACAATGGCTAATAAGCCCTTATACAAGCCAAAAAATGCTTTAGAACATATAACTGTACCGCACAAGGGCAAATAAGACATAGAAATATTTCCTTGTAATAAACCCTGTTAATGCTTGTATCAAACAGCACTTGCAACCTAATAAGGACGGTTTGCTGGAACTACAGAGCTGTAAATAAGCAATTTGGGTGCCCAGTCAGTGCAGCAAGTTGTAATAGGATTGTTCCTATTACCTAGACTTTAACTTCCCCTACTGAACCCTGTTCAATATAAATACTGTGGAAGGATTCCTCCCTATCCTTTCACTACACCTTGAATAATTTTTCCCTGCACTTTTAAATCATTTTTTTAACACAATGACGTTTTTTCTAACACTGGCCCTAGCCTCTGCTGATGTCTCTCCCTGCACGAGGAACACTGGTAATTGGCTGAATCCAAGATGGCTAAGGCTATTTATTAGTGTTGGGTGCGAATATTAGAATAGCGAATTTTAATCGAGAATATCGCAATTTCGAGAAGTCATAAATATTTAGAATATAGTGATATATACTCTTATTTTCAAATATTCAAAAAAAAATTTAATCGGTAACTTCCCTTTTTGCTTGTGGCCCAATGAGAAGGCTGCAATGTCTTTGTCTGATCTTAGCAACATCCCTGGCAACCAATAGGAAAGTTGCCTACCCCTTTAGTAAATAAGAACCTCCCCACAGCCATTTTCTACAGTTTATTACAGTTATGAGAGAGACAGCGGTGTTATTGCTGTGCTCTCTGCTTTCCTGTGTAACATTATATTAGATAGTTAGTTAATATATATATAATACAGATAGTTAATGGGAGATAGTTAGTGTAGGTTAGATAGTGATATAGTGTAGCAGGTTTTGCTGTTCATACATACATGCTAAATACATAGTGCTGTATGTATGTCTGCTACATACATACATAGTGCTGTGATGTCACAAGTTCACAACAATACTTAGTTCACCAATCACTAATATATAGTCAGACCTGTTAAAATGTGAAGTTGCACGTATTGCGCCAAAATACTTGCATCATTAGTGCTGATTTCGCAATTGTGAATATATTGGAGTACTCTATCTGCATATAAAGCTATTGTAATGTTCTGCTGTGCCAACCATTTTCTCCAGTCTCAGTAAACTTCGAGCAGTTTGAAAATTGTAGCTATATTGACCTACGCCTGTATTTCGTGCGCATTACGTGAATATTACATTGCTGATTTTCGCAATCTAGAAAATAATAGCGAATGCCAAATCTTCGCGATATATCACAAATTCAAATATTGCCCCTGCTGCTCATCACTACTATTTATAAGGCTGTGACATCACTGTGTTGGCTGGCTGCTGATTGGCTGCATGCATGGCATTATGGGTTATCCTGCCTTCCCAGAGTTACTTGCTCCATGTCCTCACACGTGCAGCAGCCATTTTAGGAAGAAATTTGATTTGTTACCACGAAGAGTGAGGAAATTCGGCTTCGGTGCGAATCGAATATTTCCTGAAATTCGGATTGAATTCCACTTTGTCAGCTTCGATTTGCTCATCTCTACCCATGATTAATGCAAAAAGTTCAATTTAGACCTCATATAGTACATGATAAGTAGTGATGAGCGAGCAACAAATTATTCGGGTGCTCGGATGTTCGGGCCGAACACATTGCTATGTTCGTGTGATCGGCCGAGCACCCAATTATAATGGAAGTCATGGGGAGACAACCAGGAACCCCCTGCTCTGAAGAGGGGAGGGTGTCTGGTCCATTGGAAAAAGTCAGAGAAACACCTCCGAAATGGACCGGGAACAGCATGGGGACAATGTCTGGATGCATCTTGGACTCCCAAGTCGCTGATGGGAACCATGTTGGCCCAGTTGTACACCACTTTTACTTACTGACAAATACACGCCCAAAACCCCCCAAAAAAATCTAATTTCCAGTTTTGTTTTTTTTAGGAAACAGTCTTTCCTGTATCTTCAAAGTTGAGAAGAATAATAGGCAGCACTCACCACGGCGTTTTCTTTCTTCCTTTATTTTATGTATATTATACACACACGGTTAAGCGGTTAGGCGGCAATTACAGCCCAATTTCACCCACAGCGGCGACGGCCGTTTCGCGCAAGCTTACTGCGCTTCTTCTGGCCACTACGTAGTGGCCAGAAGAAGCGCAGTAAGCTTGCGCGAAACGGCCGTCGCCGCTGTGGGTGAAATTGGGCTGTAACTGCCGCCTAACCGCTTAACCGTGTGTGTATAATATACATGAAATAAAGGAAGAAAGAAAACGCTGTGGTGAGTGCTGCCTATTATTCTTCTCAACTTTGAAGATTCGTTTGACACTATTGACTGTGTAGGATAGTGCACCTGTGTACACGGCAAAAGGGATTACCGTGGAAGCCTTAAATGAACATTGTATTGGAGTAGCCTAGGACAGTGCCACCAGTCTACATTTGCTAGTCTTTCCTGTATATTCAATTGTATGTAAAGTGCAAGTGCTGCAAAAAAATTAGTTTTTTTCCATAATTGGAGCCATGATTAAGATGGACGGCCAGAGGTATCTGTATTGCCCTGCTATTTGACTGGCGCCAGAAAAAACACACTGAAAGCATTTGCGAAGAATGTTTACATTAATCTAAGATGAAATTTGTAGCCTGGTTTGAAAATGATCCGACACATGATCCGGCGCCGTTATTCCCATTACGCGCCGTGCATTTTCCTGGAAACTAAAGTCTTTAGGTTCCAAGGGGAGTATAGTAGCAAAGGTGAAACTAATTGACGGAAGGGCACCACCAGGAGTGGAGCCTGTGGCTTAATTTAATTCCACATGGAAAACCTCACCCGGCCCGGAAACTGAAAGGATTGACAGATTGATACCTCTTTCTCGATTCTGTGGGTGTTGTAGCATGGCTGTTGTGAGCGGGCGGATCGAGACGATTTGTGTAGTTCATTCCGATAACCAATCAGATTTCTCTGTGCTAAGGAGTTACATCACCCCCGGCTGCCAGTGCAAGGACATTGTAGTGATATAATCAAAAACACTGGCCACGATAAAATACTATAGAAATTTTAACATATTTTTTGATTGCAGTAATGTTACATTGCAGAGTTAGCGCATGGAATGGCTGTCAGCACCGGCTACGAAAAAATGTTATTATGATTTTTACAATATTTTTTGATTGCTCTGTAAAAGATTGTAGGTGAGGGCCTGCAGGTAAGCTGACCCTCCCTTCAGAGGGACATGAGGAGATCTTGTGCACTGATCCCCAAACTCTTCAGCATCCACAGTCAGAAGAAAATGACAGTGGAAAACGGCAATTAGTGTTTCATGAGGTGGATGATGTGGATGAGACACAGTTGTCAATGAGTGAGGGTCTTGTTAGGTCAACACAAGTCAGGAGGATGACCAGAGTGAGGAAGTGGAAGAGGAGATAGGGGACGATGACATCACTGACCCAACCTGGAAAAGTGGGAAGCTAAGCGAGGACAGCAGGAAAGAGGGGGAGGGATCCATAGCACCGTAAAAGGCTGGAAGAGGCTGTGGGGTGGCAAAAGGGAGACGGCAGGCCACACCAAATAGGAAATCTCCCTTGCCAAGGGGTATGTATTCCACAGTCTGGTGCTTTTTTGAGGAAAGTAGGGACGATAAAAGAATTGTAATTTGCTAACTGTAACTGTGCTATACAAAAATAAGAAATCATAAATAAACAAATAACCATAACATATCTTACATCCTATTCATTAACTCTGACTCAAACCATAACAATAAAAACTCAAACCCGGGAACATAATGGGGGAAGACAGTACACTGGAGTCAAAATGAGTAGGGGTTGTGAACACTAGCAACCTCTCCACCACCGGCATGATCCGCCACATGGCATCAAAGAACCCTAACAGGTGGTACGAACCCATTGGTCCACAATCAGTGTCTGTGGGTCACACCACTGCCTTCTCTTCCTCCCCTGTGTTACGTGCTGGACAATTCTCTGTGACTCCCGCCCTTCGCAAGCACCATCAGCTAGCACACCCACTTCAGTGTCCTAGCACAGCGTACAAATGTCCTTACCCCAGATCTTTGAACGTAAGCGCAAATACCCAGCCACCCACCCACAGGCCATAGCACTAAATGAGCACTTTTCAAAATTTGTGGCACTGGAAATGTTGCCATTCAGGCCTGTGGACACTGAGGCTTTCCTCAGCCTCATGGCGGTGGCTGTCCTTAGTTACTCAGTCCCCAGCCGCCACTGTTTTTCTCTGTGTGCCATCCCTGTAATACACCAGCAATTGTGTCACATAACAACACCCGTGCCCCGACCAACGCAGTTATTGTGAAGATACACTTAACGACAGACACATGGACTAGTACTTTTGGCAGGGATGATACATTTGCAGATTGCGGGCCCTACTTCCACCTGGATTTCCGCCACCACCTACATTAGTGGCTGTAACCCCCCCCCCTCCCCTTCTCCTCCTCCGCCTCCACCTCCTCCTCCACTTCAAACTCAGAATTCTCATCTTGCAGCAGCAGTCAACCATGTGTTGTTCTGTTGCCCCCAGTTAAGTTCTATTAAATGTGTATGGAGTGATTCAATTACTGTGGCCTGGGTGCAGTACTTTACGTTTAGCAACATTAAAATGCATCCGCCATGCTATTGCTCCTGCTGCCAGCTTATCTAGCCCTTTCTTTAATATTTGGCAATCAAGCTGAGTGTCAATTTCCTTACAAAATTTTGTGTCATCTACACCCGTATGAAAACTAACACTTTACTGTCAAATCTGCCCCCAGGCTAGTTATCATATACTTTTGCAGCTTATATCTTAGGATACCTCCCTCTGGAGCACACTTTCGCCACCTTCTCTCGCATGGTATGAATGAAAGTTGGTAAAATTGGTAAAATTCCTCTTCATAGTTATACGAGTACAACGTACAAGCGTTCAAATTAGTGAACAGCGAGCACCAAAGTGTCCGGCACTCGGTCCGAACACATAGCGGTTTTCGTGTGCTCGGCCGAGCACCCGAGTATAATGGAAGTCAATAGGATACAACCAAGCACCCCCTGCTCGGATGAGGGGAGGGTGCCTGGTCCATTGGAAAAGGTCAGAAAGTGACAGAAACACCACTTAAATGGATCTTGAACAGCATCGGGACCATGTCTGGGTGCACCATGGACTCCAATGTCGCTGCTAGGAACCATATTGTCCCAGTTGTCCGCCAATTTTACATAGCTACAAAATCACACACAAAATCCCATCCCCTCAAAAAAAAAAAAAAAAATAAGACACTTTTAGAGGTAAAATTGTTAGGAAACATTCTTTCCTGGATATTCAATTGTATATACAGTGCAAATGCTGGCAAAAATTGCAAGGAAGAAGCACTCCGATACAGCCTGTATATCACATAAAGGAGAGCCTTATTCACTTGGTGCTACAATTGTTCAGGTACACCGCTCCATTCATAAAGCCTATGCACTAAGTGAAAGGGCTGGAAAAAATTACAGGGAACCGGCACTCCAATACACCCTTTATTACACATAAAGGAGGGCATCATACACCCCATTGAAAAATTATCATTGAATTGAATGATGCACATCATTTTCTCAATGAATCCTATGAATCTATGTCTTCCAGGTTGCGTGTGTATTTAAGCTTGTTGTTTTTAATTGACGGATGTGAGATGAAACACCAAAACTTTATTTTCATCTTGTTGTTCCTCTCATCATTTAATTAAATAGGAACAGATGACTTATGTATGGTGTAAAAGGAGTTTGCCACAGCTTTATTGATAACAAATATGGGAGACCTTGTCTGTTCTTAAAGTATATTTAACACAAATTTAAACCGGATGCCTGTCATTACCTTGGTGATGAGCATGTCTTCGTCATCCATCAAGGTGATTTCACTATAAAGGTGGAAAAAAATACTCCCACCAACCACAATTGAAGGTCGATGCACCCCTACTGCGAACTCCGACCCTCACCTAACAGGAGAAATAAAGCTTGTTCAAAGCTTGTTCAATGGCAATCTCATAACATCAGACAACAATTATCTCCCTCCAGCAGCCGATGCCTGGATGTTCGGGTTCGAGAAGTTCGGGATCCGAACTCGACCTGAACTTCACCCCGAACCCAAACCCCATTGAAGTCAATGGGGATACGAACTTTTGGGCACTAAAAGGCTGTTAAATAGCCCAGGAAAGGGCTAGAGGGCTGAAAAAGGCAGCAAAATGTAGGTAAATCCCCTGCAAATAAACGTGGATAGGGAAATTACTTAAAATAAAATAATACAAATTAACTAATACCAATTGGCAACTTGGAGGAGGAGGTGGAAAAGGAGGTTGGGGTGGCATCAGGTGGGAATGCTATGGGAGTTGATGTTCTCATCACAGCCAAAAAGGATTCATGTCTGCCTGCAGGCCTCATTCACAGATTCAGGGCCATGGCACCCGCAAAGAGGAGAGTGGTCCCGTAACAGCAACACAGGCCTCAGGTCAACCTGCAGTGGAACAGGCCATTATTATTTTTGTAGGCCCCTGACACCCAGACAGAGGAGAGATCATTTGACAGTAAAAAGAGTTTAATGTCTCTCACCCAGACAGCAAGCAATTAAACGAAATATAAGCCACTGACACCCAGACAATGGGACGGTCATTAGACAGTAAAAAGTATTAAATGTCTGCCACCAAGACAGCAAGCAAGTACGTGCAATTTAGGCCCCTGACACCCAGACAATGGGGCGGTCATGACAGTAAAAAGAGTTTAATATCTCCCACCAAGACAACAAATAATTAAACGACATATAGGCCCCTGACACCCAGACAATGGGGCAGTCATTAGACAGTAAAAAGTGTTAAATGTCTGCCACCAAGACAGCAAGCAAGTACGTGAAAGTTAGGCCCCTGACAGCAGCAAAAGAGGTATCATGTCACCCACCAACGGAGAAGGCCACTTTTAGTTATTTAGGCCCCAGCACCCAGACAGAGGAGAGAGGTCCCAAAGCAGAGAATCAGGCTTCATGTCACCCATCAATAGAGAAGGCCACTTTCAGATATTTAGGCCCCTGGCACCTAGACGGAGGAGAGGTTCATTCAACTTTGGGTTGCACCGCAAAATAATGGTAAAATTAAAAATAGAGGATTCAATAAAGAAGTGCCCTAGAGTACAAGAATATATGGTCAAGGGGAGGTAGGTATAAATGTCTACTCTGCACAAGAGATGGACAGGTCCTGTGAGATCCATGCCTGGTTCATTTTTATGAACGCCAGCTTGTCCACGTTGGCTGTGGACAGGCGGCTGCGTTTGTCAGTAATGGCACCCCCTGCCGTGCTGAATACACGTTCAGACAAAAAGCTGGCTGCCGGGCAGGCCAGCACCTCCATGGCATAAAAGGATAGCTCTGGCCACGTGGATAATTTGGAGACCCAGAAGTTGAATGGGGCCGAACCATCAGTCAGTTCGTGGAGGGGTGTGCACACGTACTGTTTAACCATGTGAGTGAAATGCTGCCTCCTGCTAACACGTTCTGTATCAGGTGGTGGTGCAGTTAGCTGTGGCGTGGTGACAAAACATTTCCACATCTCTGCCATGCTAACCCTGCCCTCAGAAGAGCTGGCCGTGACACAGCTGCGTTGGCGAGCTCTTGCTCCTCCTCTGCCTTCACCTTGGACTTCCACTTGTTCCCCTGTGACATTTGGGAATGCTCTCAGTAGCACGTCTACCGACATGCGCTTGTACTCGCGCATCTTCCTATCATGCTCCAGTGTAGGAAGTAAGGTGGGCACATTATCTTTGTACCAGGGATCCAGCAGGGTGGCAACCCAGTAGTCCGCACACGTTAAAATGTAGGCAACTCTGCTGTCCTTGTGCAGGCACTGCAGCCTTTAGTCGCTCATGTGTGCCAGGCTGCCCAGAGGTAAGGACAAACTGTCCTCTGTGGGAGGCGTATCGTCATCATCCTCCGTTTCCCCCCAGCCACCCACCAGTGATGGGCCCTTACTAGATGTTTTCCTCATTGTTACCGTTCACCACAATAAGAAAAAAATTATTTGGCCCAATGTATTGAATTTAAATTCAGGCCTTTTTTTACAGGCACCTAACACTATCTGGCTATCTATTTATATAACTTATTACACTAATCCAGGCACAGCAGTAAACACAGATTAAGGGGAATATCAATTGAAGGCCTAGTATTTAGGCACTGGATGAAAGGTATCCTTTTACGGACAGATTTACACTTGGAGATGCACAGTAGCGTGTGAAAAAAATATAGGATTATGCTTTCAGCACTTGTATTTTAACACTTTGTGTAATATAACCTTTAACAGAAAGAAATACACTTAGAGATGCAAAACAGTGTGTGCAAATGTAGAGGATTATGCTGTATTTTAACACTTACTGTAATATACCCTTTAATGGAAAGAAATACACATGGAGATGCATGCTGAGTGGAATATACCCTTTTACGGACAGATTTACACTTGGCCTACAACAGCTGGAACACCAGATTTTGGGTATTGCTATTTTGGCAATTGAATTTCACCCCAGAACAAAATATATCCTTTGACGGATACTATTAAACTACTTGTCCAGCCACAGCTAGAACACCGGATTTACTATATTTCTTTTTTTGCAACTAAATTTCACCCCAGAAAATAATATATCATTTGATGGACACTATGGAACTTATCCAGTCACAGCTGGAACACCAGATTTACAGTATTTCTATTTTTGCAACTGAATTTTACCCCAGAAAATAATATATCCTTTGGTGGACACTACGAAACTTGTCCAGTCACAGCTGGAACACCAGATTGACGGTATTTCAATTTTTGCAAACTGAATTTCACCCCAAAAAATAATATATCCTTTGACGGACACTATGAAACTTGTCCAGTCACAGCTGGAACACCAGATTTACTGTATTTCTATTTTTGCAACTGAATTTCAACCCAGAAAATGAAATATCTTTTGCCGGACACTATGAAACTTGTCCAGTCACAGATGGAACACCAGATTTACGGTATTTCTATTTTTGCAACTGAATTTAACCCCAGAAAATAATATATCCTTTGACGGAAACTATGAAACTTGTCCAGTCAAAGCTGGAACACCAGATTTACGGTATTTCTATTTTTGCAACGGAATTTCCCCCAAAAAAATAATATATCTTTTAAAGGACACAATGAAACTTGGCCAGCCACAGCTGAAACCACTCATTTACGGTATTGCTATTTTGGCAATTGAATTTCTCCCCAGAACAAAATATATCTTTTGCCAGACACTATTAAACTTGGCCAGCCACTGCTGGGACACCAGATTTAGGGGATTGCTATTTTGGCAATTGAATTTCACCCCAGAAAATTATCTATCCTTTGCTGGACACTATTAAACTTGGCCAGCCACAGCTAAAACCACTGATTTATGGTATTGCTATTTTGACAATTGAATTTCACCCCAGAAAATTATCTATCCTTTGCTGGACACTATTAAACTTGGCCAGCCACAGCTAAAACCACTGATTTATGGTATTGCTATTTTGGCAATTGAATTTCACCACAGAAAATTATCTATCCTTTGCCGGAAACTATTAAGCTTGGCCAGCCACTGCTGGGGCACCAGATTTACGGTATTGCTATTTTGGCAATTGAATTTCACCCCAGAACAAAATATATCCTTTGCCGGACACAATTAAACTTGGCCAGCGACTGCTGGGACACAAGATTTAGGGAATTGCTATTTTGGCTAATAAATTTCCCCCCAGAACAAAATATATCCTTTGCCGGACACTATTAAACTTGGCCAGCCACAACTGAAACCACTGATTTATGGTATTGCTGTTTTGGCAATTGAATTTTACCCCAAAACAAAATATTTCCTTTGCCGGATACTAATAAACATGGCCAGCCACAGCTGAAACCACTGATGTACGGTATTGCTATTTTGGCAATTGATTTAAACCCCAGAACACAATATATCCTTTACCGGACACTATTAAACTTGGCAAGCCACTGATGGGACACGAGATTTACGGTATTGCTATTTTGGCAATTGAATTTCACCCCAGAACAAAATATATCCTTTGCCGGACACTATTAATCTTGGCCAGTCACTGATGGGACACCAGATTCAGGGGATTGCTATTTTACCAATTGAATTTCACCCCAGAAAATTATCTATCCTTTGCCGGACACTATTAAGCTTGGCCAGCCACTGCTGGGACACTAGATTTAGGGCATTGCTATTTTGGCAATTGAATTTCACCCCAGAACAAAATATATCCTTTGCCGGACACTATTAAACTTGGCCAGCCACTGCTGAAACCACTGATTTAGGGGATTGCTATTTTGGCAATTAAATTTCACCCCAGAACAAAATATATCCTTTGCCGGACACTATTAAACTTGGTCAGGCACAGCTGAAACCACTGATTTAGGGGATTGCTATTTTGGCAATTAAATTTCACCCCAGAACAAAATATATCCTTTGCCGGACACTATTAAACTTGGCCAGGCACAGCTGAAACCACTGTTTTACGGTATTGCTATTTTGGCAATTGAATTTCACCCAAGAAAATTATCTATCCTTTGCCGGACACTATTAAACTTGGCCAGCCACTGCTGGGACACTAGATTTAGGGCATTGCTATTTTGGCAATTGCATTTCACCCCAGAAAATTATCTATCCTTTCCCGGACACTATTAAACTTGGCCAGCCTCAGCTAAAACCACTGATTTATGGTATTGCTATTTTGGCAATTAAATTTCACCCCAGAAAATTATCTATACTTTGCCGGACACTATTAAACTTGGCCAGCCACTGCTGGGACACCAGATTTAGGTTATTGCTATTTTGGCAATTGAATTTCACCCCAGTAGAAAATATATCCTTTGCCGGACACTATTAAACTTGGCCAGCCACAGCTGAAACCACTGATTTACGGTATTGCTATTTTGGCAATTGAATTTTATCCCAGAACAAAATATTTACTTTGCCAGACACTAATAAACATGGCCAGCCACAGCTGAAACCACTGATGTACGGTATTGCTATTTTGGCAATTGATTTAAACCCCAGAACACAATATATCCTTTGCCGGACACTATTAAACTTGGCAAGCCACTGATGGGACACGAGATTTACGGTATTGCTATTTTGGCAATTGAATTTCACCCCAGAACAAAATATATCCTTTGCTGGACACTATTAATCTTGGCCAGTCACTGATGGGACACCAGATTCAGGGGATTGCTATTTTACCAATTGAATTTCACCCCAGAAAATTATCTATCCTTTGCCAGACACTATTTAGCTTGGCCAGCCACTGCTGGGACACTAGATTTGGGCATTGCTATTTTGGCAATTGTATTTTACCCCAGAAAATTATCTATCCTTTCCCGGACACTATTAAACTTGGCCAGCCACTGCTGGGACACCAGATTTACGGTATTGCTATTTTGGCCATTGAATTTCACCCCAGAAGAAAATATATCCTTTGTCGAACACTATTAAACTTGGCCAGCCACAGCTGAAACCACTGATTTATGGTATTGCTATTTTGGCCATTGAATTTCACCCCAGAACAAAATATATCCTTTGTCGCACACTATTAAACTTGGCCAGCCACAGATGAAACCACTGATTTATGGTATTGCTATTTTGGCAATTAAATTTCACCCCAGAAAAGAATATATCCTTTGCTGGACACTATTATACTTGGCCAGCCACTGCTGTGACACCAGATTTAGGGGATTGCTATTTTGGCAATTGAATTTCACCACAGAAAAACAATATATCCTTTGCCAGACAGCAGACAGTATTACACTTGGCTACCCACAGCTGGAACACCAGATTTAGGGAATTGCAATTTTGGCAATTGAATTTAACCCCTCAATAAAATATTGAAATTTATATCCTGAGTTTCTAGGGGTGACAATAAGCACAGCCAAGCCTCTGATGTAGGATATAGCAAAAAAAAAACCCTAGTATTGATGGATTGGTGGACTTGGTGGCAGCTTGTGCTGGTTCACCACAAGACACAAAATGGCCGCCGATCACCCCAGAAAAAAGTGACAGAATAACGCTCTGTGCAGCCTAAAAAACAGTGAGCAATTAACTAGCTGAAGTTGAATGATTCACAGCTGTAGATCGATCACTTCATCAGGTGTTTTTGCTGAGTTTTCCCTGCCTAATCTTGCCCTCAAAGAAGCTGCATCCTTTCCCTACACTAATCAGAGCAGTGTGACGTGCGGCGCTACGTGACTTCAGCTTAAATAGAGGCTGGGTCACATGCTGCACTTGGCCAATCACAGCCATGCTATTAGTAGGCATGGCTGTGATGGTTTCTTAGGGCAAGAAGTAAAACACTAGCTGATTGGCTGCTGTGCAGCCCTTCAGAAAGCAGGAAGAAATCGCCGAACAACGGACCCGAACCCGAACTTTTTTGAAAATGTTCGGGTCCGTGTCCCGAACACCCCAAAATTCGGTACGAACCCGAACTATGCAGTTCGGGTTCGCTCAACTCTACTTATAACCACACCACCTTTTCATCTGATGTGACAAGCAATTCTGGTATTGACTAGCCATCTGGCATGTTTGATGAAGTTGTGGTTATGGGCCCCCCTCCAAAATACCTTGGGAAAAATCTCAGACCAAACCACAACAAGATCGTAAAAGAATGCCGCAAAACGATCAATGTCCGATCTGATGATATCAATCAACTCTGCAACTGGGACGAAACATAAATGATTACCACCGGCATGCACAACTAAGACCGTAGGAGTACTAACAGCCGCTCCTATGGCAACCAACTATGGAAGATCCTGAAGCCTATTCAAGCCCCAGATTCCTGTCCAAGCCACTTCTGCCTGGTTGAAAACCAAGCAGAGACCACCAGGACAAACATAGGCCTGCTGTGACGCCCAGTAAATGTTAGAATGGCCCAAGATCCATACCAATGGTCTAATCAAAACTGCAGGCGACAGGAAAGGAACCATATCAACACTAGTGATGAGCGGCAGGTGCCATATTCGATTTCGACGAAATTCGCGAATATTCAAATGAATATTCGTTTCATATTCGTCGAAATCGAATATTCGTCATTATTCTAGTTACCGCAATTAATATGCGATTTAAATTATCGCGTATTGCGATTTTAACTTAAGGCTACTTTCCTATTGGTTTCATATCTAGAATTATAGCGAAGATGACGGATATGACGAATGTATTCGTCATATTCCTCAAAACGAAGATAACGAGTATTCTACATCTCGCTTAGCAACCTATTGTCAATCGCTGTTTCTAGCATCAATAGGAAGGTTGACTATAGAGACAACTGTGTTTAATTCGCTATGCGATTATTTATATATTTTTTTTAATAAATAGAATAATTATAATAATTATATCAAGTAATATAATTATTCTATTAAAAAAAAAAAAAAAAAAAATCGCATAGCGAATTAAACACAGCTGTCTCTATAGTCAACCTTCCTATTTGATTGCTAGAATTAGCGAAGTTGACGAATAGGTTGCTAAAACGAAGATGTAGAATACTTCGTTATCTTCGTTTTGAGGAATATGACGAATACATTCGTCATATTCGCTATTCGCTAATTCTTCCAAGCCAACCATAAAGTTCCTTGCTTATGGAGCGTCCCCATCACCATGGGAACGTCTCCATATACTAAAATGTACTGTCGGATTTGAGGAATTACGTTGAAATCGCAATGCGATTAATTCAAGTTATATTAATCGCATTGCGATTTCAACTTAGAGCTGGGTTTATAATGGGTCAGCTTGCTAGAATGAACGAAGTTAACGAATATGGAATATAGCAGAAGTGCTAAGTTGAATTCGCAATGCGATTAATTTAACTTGAAGTAATCGCATTGCGATTTCAACTTAGCACTGCTATCTTACATAGGCTAGAATTAACGAATATGGAATATAGAGGCAACAGCAAGAGGAGTCAACATAGTGGCCCAGTCACAATGTGGGGAGAGTGACAACAGCATGAGGAGTCAACATAGTAGCTTGAAAAAGACCTTTGTGTCGAAACGTTGCTTTTTTTCTGTGTTAATAAACACAAGGATTGGATGCTAGATAAAGAGTGCTGCGATTTTCTTGAAACTTCCTTCTTAACAGCATGAGGAGTCAACATAGTGGCTCAGTCACAAAGTGAGTGGGGATGCAACAGCAGTGGCAGTAACAGCACAAGATTTTGGCAGCGGTAGAAGACGGCAGCAGACGCAGCAGGTTTGTAGCATCAGGAGGGTGTCAGCATCAAAATAGTGGCTAAAGCACAAGGCTAGAAGTAAGTGGCCATATTTCACAATGTTCTGGTGTAGCAGCACACTGCAGTTAGAACATTGCTGCCAGAATGATCTAGTTTGATGCACCGGTGTGTGGAAATCCTAGCTGATCCATGCCTGCTGGTTCAGGTTCTGCTCTATATCCTGCTGCTGCTGGCTGTTGTCTTCAGTAGGAGTATGAAGAAATATGCTCATCAGACACAAGACTCAAGTTGCTGCTGAGGTTGCGGGTGCTGCTCCTGCCCTAAGCCTAACCCCTCCTCCAGCAGTCATGGCAGTGGAGTGTGAGCAAAGAGGTTTCCCCCGGTCAGACCTTTGTGAAGATGGGAGATGGCACACATAGGTAGCGGCCAACCGACTACAGAAGATGTATCAATGGTAGTTGAGCCTATCATCCCTCTCAGAAGGTGTAAAAAAGGCCCCCATTTTGGCACGGTAGCGAGGGTATAACATCATGGAGAACCAATAGTCATCCCTCTGCTTAAAGGGGTTGTCCCGTCTCAGACAATGGAGTCATATCGCAAGGATGGGTGGGATCCGCACCTATATCGAGAATGGAGACCCAAAAGTGAAGGAGGCCGCATTGCGCATGTGCAGCTGCCCTCCATTAATTTTCTACGGGTCGGCACATATAGCCAAGCGCTGGTTCGGCTATTTCCGTCGGCCCCATAGAAATGAATGGGAGAGGCGGGGAGCAGCGCTTGGTGGTGGATGGACCCCAGGAAATTTGGGGTGCTCCAGCCACAGCTGTCCCCACTCCGTTCTCGATATAGGTACAGGTCCCAGAAGTGGGACCCGCACCTATCAGACAACGGAGGCATATCCTAGCGATATGCCCCTATTGTCTGAGATGGGAATACCCCTTTAAGGGTGATAATGCAGCTGTAACCACTCAAGCAACTCAGTATGTATATGGCCATTTGCGCAAGGAAATGAGAGGGACTCCCTTCCTCCATCACCACTGCATACTTCCACGGTCTATCTGGGTCATCTGCCTGGTCTTACTCATCGCTCTTCAGCTCCTCATGCTCCTTATTAGTGATGAGCGAGCACCAAAGTATTCAGGTGTTCGGGCCGAACACATAGCTAAGTTCGTGTGCTTGGTCGAGCACCCGAGTATTATGGAAGTCAATGGGAGACATCCAGGCAGCGCCTGCTCTGAAGAGGGGAGGGTGCCTGGTCCATTGGAAAAGGTCTGAAAGTGACAGAAACACCACCAAAAAGGATCAGGAACCTCATGGGGACGATGTCTGCTGGGGACTGATTTATCTTGGACTCCCAGGTCGCTGCTGGGAACCATGTTGTCCGAGTTGTACACACTTTTACAGAATGACAAAAATACGCCCAAACCCCCCCCCCAAAAAAAAAAAAATCAGTAGGAAACATTCTTTCCTGTATATTCAATTGTATATAAAGTGCAAGTGCTGCCAAAAATTACAAGCAAGAGGCACTCCGAAACAGCCTGTATATTACATAAAGGAATGCCCCATTCACATTGTGGTACAATTGTTCAGGTAATGGGACTCCTACACTCATAAAGCCTATACACTAAGTGAAAGGGCTGCCAAAAATTACAAGTAACCGGCACTACAATGCACCCTTTATTACACAAAGGAAGGGATTATACACACCCTTGAAAAATTATGATTGGTGCCCTGCTGGTGACCATCAAAAACATTTGGAACATTATGGTTGAGGGTCTGATGGTGAGCTGACCCTATAAAACATTATGGTTGAGGGCCTGCTGGTGAGCTGACCCTCTAAAACTTTACTGGTGAGGGGCTGCTGGTGAGCTGACCCTCTACAACATTACGGTTGAGGACCTGCTGGTGAGCTGACCCTCTATATCATTATGGTTGAGGCCTGTTGGTGAGCTGACATTCTAAAACATTATGGTTGAGGGCCTGCTGGTGAGCTGACCCTCTAAAATATTGTGGTTGAGGGCCTGCTGGTGAGCTGACCCTCTAAAATATTGTGGTTGAGGGCCTGCTGGTGAGCTCACCCTCTAAAATATTATGGTTGAGGGCCTGCTGGTGAGCTGACCGTGTAAAACATTATGGTTAAGGGCCTGCTGGTAAGCTGACCCTGTAAACCATTATGGTTAAGGGCCTGCTTGTGAGTTGACCTTCTAAAACATTATGGTTGAGGAGCTGCTGGTGAGCTGACCCTCTAAAACATTATAGGTGAGGGCCTGCTGGTGAGCTGACCCTCTAAAACATTATAGGTGAGGGCCCGCTGGTGAGCTGACCCTCTAAAATATTATGGTTGAGGGCCCGCTGGTGAGCTGACCTTTTTTAAAAATTATAGTGGAGGGAATACATACAATCTGGATGAGGAGGAGGATGAGATGGAGGAGGAGAAAACAAGATTCAACCATATACACTTTTTTGTGGTGGAAAAGGTGCATGGAAATATACTACAGTAGACTGAGTACATTATAAACAATACATTGAAATTGCCTTTATGTTAATCATCAGCTCAGCTCTCCTCTGGTGGAGTTGAAAATCAGGGGCAATCCAGGCCTTGTTCATTTTTATCTGAGTCAACCTGTCAGCATTGTCAGTGGACAAGCGGATACGCTTATTAATTATACTTAGAGCTGAGCGAACACCTGGATGTTCGGGTTCGAGAAGTTCAGCCGAACTTCACGAAAATGTTCGGGATCCGAACTCGACCTGAACTTGACCCCGAAACCGAACCCATTTGAAGTCAATGGGGACCCGAACTTTTAGGCACTAAAAAGGCTGTAAAATAGCCCTGGAAAGGGCTAGAGGGCTGTAAAAGGCATCAAAATGTAGGTAAACCCCCTGCAAACAAATGTAGATAGGGAAATGATTAACAATAAAATAAAATAAATAAAAATAACCAATTTCAATTGGCAACTTGGAGGAGGAGGTGGAATAGGAGGTTGGGGTGGCGTCAGGTGGGAATGCTATGGGAGTTGAAGTTCTCATCATAGCCAAAAAGGATTCATGTCTGCCTGCAGTGACACATGCCTCATTCACAGACTCAGGGCCATGGCAACCATACATGGGAGTTGAAGTTCACATCAGAGCCGAGAACGATTTATGTCTGCCAGCAGTGTCACGGCCTCACTCACAGACTCAGGCCAATGGCAACCATACATGGGAGTTGAAGTTGTCAAAAGAGCCAAAGAGGAATCATGTCTTCCTGCAGGGCCACAGGCCTTATTCAAACATTGAGGCCCATGGGACCCACAAAGAGGAGAGTTAAAATCATGCCAAGACAGTATTGATTTCACCCAGCAATGCCACAGGCCTCATTCACAGATTCAGACCCATGGCACCTACAAAGAGGAGAGTTACAATCATGCCAAATCAGTGTTGATTACACCAAGCAGTGCCACATGCCTCATTTACTAATTCAGGAGGACCATGGAACCCGCAAAGAGGAAAGCGGTCCCATAACAGCAACACAGGCCTTAGGTCAACCTACAATGGAATAGGCCATTATCATTTATGTAGGCCCCTGACACCCAGACAGAGGAGAGGTCATTTGACAGTAAAAAGAGTTTAATGTCTCCCACCAAGACAGCAAGCAATTAAACTAAATATTGGCCCCTGACACCCACACAATGGGGCGGTCATTTGACAGTAAAAAGAGTTTAATGTCTCCCACCAATGCAGCAAGCGATTAAACAAAATTTAGGCCCCTGAAAACCAGACAATGTAGAGGTCATTTGACAGTATAAAGAGTTTAATATCTCCCACCAATGCAGCAAGCGATGAAACAAAATATAGGCCCCTGACAACCAGACAATGTTGAGGTCATTTGACAGTATAAAGAGTTTAATATGTCCCACCAATGCAGCAAGTGATAAAACGAAATATAGGCCCCTGACAACCAGACAATGTAGAGGTAATTTGACAGTATAAAGAGGATAATGTCACCCACCAAAAAAAAACAAATGATTAAACGATATATAGGCCCCTGACACCCACACAATGGGGCGGTCATTTGACAACAAAAAGAGTTTAATATCTCCAACCAAGACAACAAATGATTAAATGACATATAGGCCCCTGACACCCACACAATAAGGGAAGTCATTTGACAGTAAAAAGAGTTTAATATCTCCCACCAAGACAACAAATGATTAAACGAAATATAGGCCCCTGATAACCAGACAATGTAGAGGTCATTTGACAGTATAAATAGTAGCACACCAAATATAGAATTATACACATATAATGTCACATCATTCTTTATGGTTTAAAAAACATATTATAGCAAATACACAGAACACAAATCATGTAGTGGTAGCAGTGCTGGACAATACTGTGACAAGCAGAACCCCTCCCTCCCACAGGACTCCCACAGTAGATAAAAGATCTCACTCCGATACCAGCAAAGGAGCATCAAAAAGAGCTGTGTAATACACATGAAACAGATGACTTATGTAACAAAATTGCTGACTACATATTAGAGCACAAAACCATACTCTCATGTATATACAGTGCTGGTCATACACGCGGTATATGGAGTCACCAAGGGTGCACTCTCTAATACATGTATCCAACCACACTGCATGTAATGAGCAACCTAAATCCTGCACAAGCTACAGGTAAGTTAGCGGTATGAAAAGGGCATTTACCCACCAGGAGCACAGAGGGAGATAGGATACCAACCCGACGAGCGTTTCGCCTTGCTTCTTCAGGGGGCTCCTAAAAGACTGGCCTGAAAGTGTTAGAAATGACTCCCCTTCCTCCTCCTCCTGGGCCACATCGTCTTCTGTCATCACCCTAACTGTTTTCTCAAGGAGACATAGAAGTGGTATTGTAACGCTGATAACGGCGTCATCAGCACTGGCCATGTTGGTGGAGTACTCTAAACAACGCAACAGGGCACACAGGTCTCGCATGGAGGCCCAGTCATTGTTGGAGAAGTGGTGCTGTTCCGCAGTGTGACTCACCTGTGTGTGCTGCAGCTGAAACTCCACTATGGCCTGCTGCTGCTCGGACAGTCTCTCCAGCATGTGCAAGGTGGAGTTCCACCTGGTGGGCACGTCGCATATGAGGCAGTGAGCAGGAAGGCCGAAGCTACGCTGTAGCGCAGACAGGCGAGCAGCGGCAGGATGACAACGCCGTATGTGTGCACAGACGGCCCACACTTTATGCAGCAGCTCTGACATGTCGGAGTAGTTGTAAATGAATTTCTGTACCACCAAATTCAGCACATGCGCCAGGCAAGGGATGTGCATCAAACCGGCTAGTCCCAGAGCTGCAACGAGATTTCGACCATTATCGCACACCACCAGGCCGGGCTTGAGGCTCACCGGCAGCAACCACTTGTCGGTCTGTTGTTCTATACCCCGCCACAACTCCCCCAAACACATGAGTTTCAGAACGGCCTGCTGACGTTTATCCCGGTCTGTGCTGAAGTTGGTGGTGAAGGTTTGTGGCTGACCGTATGAGCAGGTGGAAGAAGAGGAGGAGGAAGCCGAGTAGCAGGAGGAGGCAACAGGAGGCAAAGAATGATGCCCTGTGATCCTTGGCGGCGGAAGGACGTGCGCCAAACAGTTGTCCCCCTGGAGTCCACTACATTTACCCAGTGTGCAGTTAGGGAGATATAGCGTCCCTGACCATGCTTACTGATCCACGTATCTGTGGTTAGGTGGACCTTGCCACAGATGGAAATGCGCAGTGCACACTTGATTTTATCCGATACTTGGTTGTGCAGGGAAGGCACAGTTCTCTTGGAGAAGTTTGTGGCGGCTGGGAACGACGTACTGTGGGACAGCCACCGCCATCAGCTGTTTGAAGCTGTCCGTGTCCACCAGACGGAATGACAGCATTTCAAAGGCCAGTAGTTTAGAAATGCTGGCATTCAGGGCTAGGAATCAAGGGTGGCTAGGTGGTAATTTACGCTTTCTCTCCAAGGTTTGTGAGATGGAGAGCTGAACGCTGCCGTGTGACATGGTGGAGATGCTTGGTGATGAAGGTGGTGGTGTTGGTGTTGGTGGCACATCCTCTGTTTGCAGGGCGGCAGGGGCCAACGTTCCTCCCGAGGCGGAGGAAGAGGCAGCAGCAGAAGAGGAAGCAGGAGGAGCATGACTGAGTTCCTTGTTTTTAAGGTGTTTACTCCACTGCAGTTCATGCTTTGCATGTAGATGCCTCTTCATGCAGGTTGTGCTAAGGTTCAGAACGTTAATGCCTCACTTCCGGCTCTGATAGCACAGCGTGCAAACCACTCAGGTCTTGTCGTCAGTACATTGTGTGAAGAAGTGCCGTGCCAGGGAACTCCTTGAAGCTGCCTTTGGTATGCTCGGTCCCTGGTGGCGGTGGCTAGTAGCAGGCAAACTCTCTTGGCGATGGCTGTTCTGCTTTTGCACCCTGCACCATTCCATGTGGGGTCTAAGACCTCATCGTCCCCTGCATCGTCTTCCACACAGTCTTTCTCTCTGACCTCTTCCACACTGCAGAAAGACGCAGCAGTTGGCACGTGTGTTTTGTCCTCATCAGAGACGTGCTGACTCTGCTGAGTTGGTATTTCCATGTCCTCATCAGGAAGCATAAGTGGTTGTGCATCAGTGCATTCTATGTCTTCCACCACTGGGGTAGGGCTAGGTGGATGCCCTTGGGAAACCCTGCCAGCAGATTCTTCAAACAGCCTAAGAGACTGCTGCATAACTTGAGGCTCAGACAGGTTCCCAGATATGCATGGGGATGATGTGACAGACTGATGGGCTTGGTTTTTAGGCACCACCTGTGCGCTTTCTGCAGAAGACTGGGTGGGAGATAATGTGAACCTGCTGGATCCACTGTTGGCCACCCAATCGACTAGCGCCTGTACTTGCTCAGACCTTACCATCCTTAGAACGGCATTAGGCCCGACCAAATATCGCTGAAGATTCTGACGGCTACTGAGACCTGAAGTAGTTGGTTCACTAGGACGTGTAACTGTGGCAGAATGGCCACGTCCTCTCCCAGCACCAGAGGGACCACTAACACCACCACGACAATGTCCGCGTCCCTTATTAGATGTTTTCCTCATTGTTATCGTTCAACACAATAAGGAAAAACTTATTTGGCCAAATGTATAGAGTTCAAATTAAGGCCTTTATTTACAGGCATCTAGTTATTTATTCATGTACCGTATTACTCTAATACAGGCACAGCAGAAACCACAGATTTAGGGGAATATCAATTTTAGGCCTAGTATTTAGACCCCGGCTGAAAGGTATCCTTTTACGGACAGAATTACACTTGGAGATGCACAATAGCGTGTGCAAATACAGAGGATTACGCTTTCAGCCCTTGTCTTTAGACAATTAGTGTAATATACCCTTTTATGGACAGAAATACACTTGGAGATGCACAATAGCGTGTGCAAATAGAGAGGATTGCACTTTCAGCACTTGTATTTAGACCTTGAGTGTAATATACCCTTTTACGGCCAGAAATACACTTGGAGATGCACAGTAGCGTGTGCAAATGTACAGGATTTATTTTTCAGGCCTTGTATTTAGACACTTACACGCTGAATGTAATATACCCTATTGCGGACAGAATTACACTTGGAGAGGAACAGCGAAAAGCACAGATGTTTAGGATTTTTATTTCAGGAATTTTATTAAACCACAGAAAAAAAATCTATCCTTTGACGGACAGTATTACAATTGACAGCCACAGCTGGAACCCCAGATTTAGGGGATAGGTATTTTGGCATTGGCAATTGAATTTCACCCCAGAAATAAATCTATCCTTTGACGTACAGTATTAAACTTAGCCAGCCACAGCTGGAACCCCAGATTTAGGGGATTGTTATTTTGGCAATTGAATTTCACCCCAGAAAAAAATCTATCCTTTGACGTACAGTATTACACTTAGCCAGCCACAGCTGGAACCCCAGATTTAGGGGATTGTTATTTTTGCAAGTGAATTTCACCACAGAAAAAAATATATCCTTTGACGTACAGTATTAAACTTAGCCAGCCAAAGCTGGAACACCAGATTTAGGGGATTGGTATTTTGGCAATTGAATTTCACCCCAGAAAAAAATCTATCCTTTGACGTACAGTATTAAACTTAGCCAGCAACAGCTGGAACACCAGATTTAGGGGATTGGTATTTTTGCAATTGAATTTCACCCCACAAAAAAATCTATCCTTTGACGCACAGTATTACACTTGGCCAGCCACAGCTGGAACCCCAGATTTAGGGGATTGTTATTTTGGCAATTGAATTTCACCCCAGAAAAAAATCTATCCTTTGACGTACAGTATTACACTTAGCCAGCCACAGCTGGAACACCAGATTTAGGGGATTGGTATTTTGGCTATTGAATTTCACCCCAGAAAAAAAATCTATCCTTTGATGTACAGTATTAAACTTAGCAAGCCAAAGCTGGAACACCAGATTTAGGGGATTGGTATTTTGGCAATTGAATTTCACCCCAGAAAAAAATCTAAAATACCCCAGAAAAAAATCTAAAATGCATTTAATCTTAAATAGAGGCTGGGTCACATGCTGCACTTGGCCAATCACAGCCATGCCATTAGTAGACATGGCAGTGATTGCTTCTTAGAGCAAGAAGTAAAACGCTAGCTTTCAGAAAGCTGGAAGAAATCTCCGAACAAATGACCCGAACCCGAACTTTTTTGAAAATGTTCGGGTCCAGGTCTGTGTCCCAAACACCTCAAAATTCGGTACGAACCCAAACTATACAGAGTGGCTTCGCTCAACTCTAGTTATAATGCCACCAGTAGAACTAAATACACGCTCAGACAAAACGCTGGCAGCAGGGCAGGCCAGCACCTCCAAAGCGTAGAGCGCAAGTTCGTGCCACGTGTCCAGCTTGGAAACCCAGTAGTTGTAAGGCATTGAGGGATCATTTAGGACTCTGACACGGTCTGCGATGTATTCTTTCACCATCTTCCAAAACTTTTCGCTACTTGTGCCCCTAGGCCACTCTTCAAGGTGAGGTTGCTGGGCTGGGTGTCATGAAAGTGTCCCATGCTTTGGAGAGTGTTTCCCTGCCTTTGTTGGAACTGCTTTGTGTTCCCCTTGTCTCCCTTCCTCGGTTGCCTAAGGAAGTACAGACTCTGCCGGCCGCTTTGTCAGATGGAAAATTTTGGAGCAATCTCTCAACAAGTACCTTCTGGTATTGCACCATTTACTCATCTTCTCCACCACAGGAAATAGCGAAGAGAACAGTTCCCGGCGAACATCACTTGTTCGCGTTCGCAGCAGCAGGCGAACATATGCGATGTTCGGTCCGCCCCCTATAAATCATCATTGAGCAAACATTGACCCTGTACCTCAGAGTCAGCAGACACATTCCAGCCAATCAGCACCCTCCCTCCCATACCTTCCCACCTCCTGTAAAAATGGCAGCCATTTTAGATTCAGTCTGAAGCTGCATGTTAGTGAGAGCATGGAGACTGCAGCTGTTGCTGTGCTGATGATTCTGAATTCATAGGGAAAACGTTGGCTAGGCCAGTGTTCTGTGTCCACAGACTCATCTGCTGTAAGGACAGCATCACAGCACCCCAAAAATCTCTTTTTAGGGCTGCTACATTAGTCTGCTTTTATTTATTTTTTAACCATATATATATTGCAGTTGCCTGGCCTGCCGGTGTGTGAGAGGCTGCAGGCCCACAGACTGTAGTGTGCCCACTGCCAGTGCCCATTTCTCATACCGAGTGGCACAGGACTTTGCAAAAAAAAAGGCATTTAATTTTTAGACTTTAATCTAATTTAATTTGCCTGCCTGCTACCAGTGTGTGTCAGGCCCACTTCCACTGACTGTAGTGTACCCACTGCCAGTGCCCACCACTCATACCGGGTGGCACAGTAGCTTGCCGGTAAATAAGGCATTTAATTTTTACCCTTTATTCTAAGGTTAGTTGCCTGCTAGTGTGTGTCAGGCCCACTTCCACTGACTGTAGTGTGCCCACTGCCAGTGCCCACCACTCATACCGTGTGGCACAGGACTTCGCATTAAAAAAAAGCATTTTCATTTTTACACTTTAATCTAATTTCAGTTGCCTCCCTGCTGCCAGTGTCTGTCAGGCCCACTTCCACAGACTGTAGTGTGCCCACTGCCAGTGCCCACCACTCATACCGTGTGGCACAGGACTTTGTATTAAAAAAAGGCATTTAATTCTTACACTTTAATCTAATTTCAGTTGCCTGCCTGCCGCCAGTGTGTGTCAGACCCACTTCCATGGACTGTAGTGTGCCCACTGCCAGTGCCCACCACTCATAACGTGTGGCACAGTAACTTGCCGATAAATAAGGCATTTAATTTTTACCCTTTAATCTAACATTAGTTGCCTGCCAGTGTCTGTCAGGCCCACTTCTACAGACTGTAGTGTGCCCACTGCCAGTGCCCACCACTCATACCGGGTGGCACAGTAGCTTGCCGATAAATAAAGCAGTTCATTTTTACCCTTTAATCTGAGGTTAGTTGCCTGCCAGTGTGTGTCAGGCCCACTTCCACTGACTGTAGTGTGCCCACTGCCAATGCCCACCACTCATACCGGGTGGCACAGTACCTTGCACGCATAGTACCACTAATCAAAAAAAAATGACAGGCAGAGGCAGGCCACCCCCCAGGGGCCATCGTGGTGCTGTGATTTCCTTTGGCCCTAGAATAATACCCAGTGTTTAGAGCATGGGCATAGGAAGCGGGGGGGAAGGATCCCCCTCAGGAAATAATGCGTTTGGACAGCCTATGTTAAAAGCCCCCCCAGGCCCCAGCGGGGCAATGTGTGCGGACAGAAACGCCCAGGCATGCCCACCAGAACATCCAAGGAGACGCCTACTATAACTTTCTGTGCCTCATTTGCATATGAGGCACAGAAAATATCGGGGACAAAGGCGGCCGAACTGGGGGTCATTTAAAAAAAAAAATATGGTGAAGACTTCAGGGGCAGGTCCCCTAAAAGGTAATATAACGATTACACTTTTTTTTTTGGTGAAAGGTCCTCTTTAAATCCGATTGAGAAACTCTGGTGGGACTTAAAGAAAGCAGTTGCAGCGCGCAAGCCTAAGAATGTGAC
Organism: Bufotes viridis; assembly: GCA_033119425.1. NCBI lineage: Eukaryota > Metazoa > Chordata > Amphibia > Anura > Bufonidae > Bufotes > Bufotes viridis. The sequence continues at coordinate 263,401,384 of CM065590.1, read as the reverse complement.
TGAACTGGAGGCTTTTGCCCATGAAGAATGGGCGAAGATACCCGTAGATCACTGCAAGACACTTGTGTCAAGCTATGCTTCACGTTTAAAAGCTGTTATAACTGGAAAAGGATGTTGTACTAAGTACTAAGATTGAATGTCACTTGGGGGTTGAATAAAACTGATAATGATGTGAGCACAGAAAAGACATTTGTGGTTATTTCATTATAAATGTTATGTTATATTTGTCTGACTTACAAGTGCCTCTTTGATTTGATCTCTGAAATGATCAAAATCAATGTCAAACTGGCCAAAATACTCAATTTCAGTGGGGGTTGAATAATTTTGAACACAACTGTATACACACACTGGATGTTTTAAAGCATGTTATTCCAAACAATTTAGGAGAGTTAGGTGATTTATGCCCTTTATGGATTAAAACCCGACTCTGCGTCCACTACGTAATTTTCCATGGGAGTTTTGCCATGGATCCCCCTCCGGTATGCCACAGTCCAGGTGTTAGTCCCCTTGAAACAACTTTTCCATCACTATTGTGGCCAGAAAGACTCCCTGTGGGTCTTAAAATTCGCCTTCCTATTGTGAACATTTGAACGGAAAATTTTATGTTCGCGACATCTCTAGTCACAGTACATTGCGCAGCGCATGTGCAGTGCCCCAAGTTGGAAGTAAGAGGACCGACCAATCATCTTTTTCCATTTCTCGGTTCCTAAAATCTATTCACGTCCCCTGATAGGGGACATAACAGGGATTAAACTGATAGGAATAGTACTACTTAACACACCACGTATATAGGGTGGCACAGTACATTGCACGGTGCACGCGCAGTGCCCCAAATTGGAAGTAAGAGGAACGACCAAGCTTCTTTTTCCATCTACCGGTTCCTAAAATCTATTCGATACAAGTCCCCTGATAGGGGACGTAACAGGGATTAAACTGATAAGAATAGTACTAGTTAACACACCACTCATATAGGGTTGAACAGTACATTGTACTGCGCATGCGTAGTGCCCCAAATTGGAAGTAAGAGGACCGACCAAGCTTCTTTTTCCATCTCCTGGTTCCTAAAATCTATTTGATACACGTCCTCTTATAGGGGACGTAACAGGGATTAAACTGATAAAAATAGTACTGCTGATTACTGAACACACCACTCATATAGGGTGGCACAGTACATTGCGCGAGGAAGAGACCTTCAATGACATCAGTGAGGACAAGGAACGGGACATGGCTAGCTTGGTATCCAACCTTGTGCAAATGGGGAGTTTGCGGTTGTGTAAATAGACTGTTTGTGGTTGTTTGCGGTTCGTTAAACGGCGAGTTTGGTCTGTCACAGTTAGGTCTGTCACTGTGAAGCAGGCGTAACCCTTACACTACCTGATCGATACAACATCATACCTGATTGTATACACACACTGGATGTTTTAAAGCACGTTATTCCAAACAATTTAGGAATGTTAGGTGTTTTATGCCTTTTATGGATTAAAACCCAACTCTGCGTCCACTACGTAATTTTCCATGGGAGTTTTGCCATGGATCCCCCTCCGGCATGCCACAGTCCAGGTGTTAGTCCCCTTGGAAAAACTTTTCCATCACTACTGTAGCCAGAAAAAGTCCCTGTGGGTTTTAAATTCGCCTGCCTCTTAAAGTCTATGGCGGTTAGCCCGGTTTGCCCGTTCGTAAACATTTGCGGAAGTTCGCGTTCGCCGACGGAAAATTTTATGTTCACGACATCTCTAAATATAGACAGTGTTTTTAGATGCAGTTTAGTATTGGATACAAAAACCATCAGATTTTGGACACTATACTATGCCCAGATTAATGTAAGTTGTAATAAAACACACGGTTTTCAGATGCAGTTGAATATTGGATACAAAAAACCCACAGATTTTGGACACTACACTAGGCCAAGATTAACAGAACTTGTTATATAGACCGTGTTTTTAGATGCAGTTCAATATTGGATACAAAAAACAACTGATTTTGGACACTATACTAGGCCCAGATTAAGGGAAGTTGTAATATAGACAGTGTTTTTAGATTAAGTTCAGTATTGGATACAAAAACATAAAGATTTTGGACACTACACTAGGCCCAGATTAATGGAAGTTGTAATATAGATCGTGTTTTTAAACACAGGTCAGTATTGAATACAAAAACCCACAGATTTTGGAGACCACACTAGGCCCAGATTAATGGAAGTTGTAATATAGACAGTGTTTTTAGATGCAGTTCTGTATTGGATGCAAAAACCAACTGATTTTGGACACTATACTAGGCCCAGAATAATGGAAGTTGTAATATACACACGGTTTTCAGATGCAGTCCAATATTGGATACAAAAACCCACAGATTTTGGACACTACTCTAGGCCCAGAGTAATTGAAGTTGTAATATACGCACTGTTTTCAGATGCAGTTCAGTATTGAATACAAAAACCCACAGATTTTGAACACTACATTAGGCTCAGATTAATGGAAGTTGTAATATACACACTGTTTTCAGATGCAGTTCAGTATTGTATACAAAAACCCACAGATTTTTTACACTATACAAGGCCCAGAACAATGGAAGTTGTAATATAGACAGTGTTTTTAGATGCAATTCAGTATTGAATACAAAAACCAACAGATTTTGGACACTATTATATATAAGCTCAGACATTTTACTTTAAATGCTATACTGACAGATGTAGAAGTAAATGACTTTTACTTTAAATGCAATAGCAATAGATGCATGTAATTAATGACTTTAACTTTAAATACTTTAGAGTCCGTGTACTGAAAATTGTCCTTTGTTTTACTTTAAAGTCTTTTATTCCTGAACACCAAAATGTCTCTTTATGCCAATAATGTGCAATGATAAGTAATAAAAGGAAAGCTCTGACCTTATTCTGAAGAGCAGGAACAAATGTCAATCTTGTCTTTTCTTAATGTGATGCAATGCTCTGTGCTGACTTGTGATTCGCTGGCTTGTATATGCTGCTTGCGATGTTCTGTGCTGACTTGCGATGCTCTGTGCTGACTTGCGATGCACTGGCTTGGGTACGCTGCTGCAGGCTTTGGGCCTAGTGGCGGGAAATTAGCTTGCTGCAGTACGTGTCCTCATTATGGGTAGCGGAGCGGGCACTCCAGCTCTGGACTCTGGCCTCTCACCATGCGTCTCTTTCTCTCTCTAGGTATCGCAGGAGGGTTGGCGCTCTTTCTTGGACTATCTTGCCTTTGCCGTTCAAACTATGTCTACCAGACCCTGGATCATAGTAATAAATGTCAACCAGACCCACACTTATACAGTTGCCCCAAGATTGGCTGGGACCTGTGATGGACTGGCAGACATTAGCTCGAAGTGGAAAGGAGTAATGGGGAATATGGAGGTGAGGTTTATAATGTGGATATAAAATGACAAATAAAGGAAAAAATAAAAAAATAGTAAAAAATAAATATTGTGACTTACTTCACGATGGGGTGGTAACCTGCATAAACTCAAGACACCAGGTGACCCTAAACCCCCCCCCACCCAGCCTTGATCGCCTGTAGAGTGTTAGAAGATAAAGGTAGCAATCCTCACACTGGGCTTCTTTTCAGGTTCTTTATTTCATAAGTAATCCGGCTCAATGTGTTTCGGGACAATGCAAAGTCCCTTCATCAGGAGTAGCACAATAAATGGTGAGTATACATCACATACATACAATCATTCCTTATATAGGGTCAAAAAATACCGCCAAACATAGAGCGAGAGGTGGCAATCAACATGTGGCCATGAGGAATGCCATGTTCGCTCCATTGCGCATGACGGAACCAGCATGCTGTACTGCGCATGACCGGAAGTCAAGCTCCGATGCGTTCCACTGTGGAACGCACCGGGTGGTGAGTCCTCCTTGTTGGGCGGCTTCGAGGGGGGTGGTTAAGGTCTGGTCTGTTTGTATGCATGCCTGGACGTCTGGAGAGCCGATGCGTTCAACTGCATTCAACTGCTAGAGAATCAACCCTACCGCGCATGTCAGAAGGGAGGGGGATAGATACACGGATAGATTCCTGTTGATTATCCGAACTTCCGGTATCTCTACAATCAGTAAGGGGGCAGAGTTTTATAATAAAAACAAAAATATATCAGTGGTTGGGCTAGTGGATATCTAATATGGGGTTTGTAGAGAGTATGAAAAAAATAATAAGGAAATATATATATATATATATATATATATATATATATATAGATATATATGTATCAACAGATATAGAATATATCTAAAAGAAGTATATATATATATACCTATGACAATATATAGCCCTTATGGGAGCTTATAGGGGTAAAAATATATATATGGCACCGATTTCCCTTCAGTTTATAAAATGGGGCTAAAGTCCATAGGAAGAGGGGTATATATATATATCGGTTTGTATAGTACATCTCAAGAGCCCCTAAGGGGGGGAGAGCCTATTGGGGTGGTTCGTACGGATAATCTAAATATACATATGTGTGTGTAGCTCAACACAATAGCCTTATATCTCTTGAATGGATTTTATCAAGATGGTCAGTAAGGCTAGATAAATAAGATTCGATAATGCTTCTTGTGTATAAGCAATAAAACTTGGAGTAGATATATAAAAAGGTGTATACTAAAATAAAATAAATAAAAAATATTGTTCAATATTTATCGGTCCTGTGTGCAACAGAGCACATATGCACATATGTTCTGTGCCGGACCAGGCCTAAACACGCACATACCCTGTGCCGGAACAGTACATATTTGGAACAGAAATACGTATAAATATGTATGTATACAAAAAACATAGTGAATATGGAGAACAAATGGTAAAATCTGGAATAATTAATATTATTGCGGGAGTCTGTACCCGTGCTTCTTGCTTCAGCGAATTATAGGTCCACATGTATATTTAAAATCTAGATGAGTTGATTGTGAATAGCTTACTCCCTCTCCACCATGGAACAGGTGCTCAAGTCACGACTGATTCACCCCTTCAGAGTATTAATAGTAAATTCTTAGTAAAGTATGAGACTGGCACTCAATCGTGTGTCTATCATATAGTCAAAAAATTGATAAAATATAAGTTTAAAATTTTATTTAGAAATCACAAATATATAGAAAAAAGCAAAGAATAAAAACAACATATAAAAATGAAATAAAATTTAAAAATCCACCATCCAAAAACTCATATGAGAGATAGATTATTTTACAACAAATCCCAGAGAGTAAAATCAATCTAATCTCTTAGAAACCAGGCATAATTAATAGTATGTTGACAATGTTATCTAAAAAACCTCAAAATATCATTTGCAAGCTATCAATCCAAGAGAAATAAGTATCATGGCCTCACAAATAGAGAAGAGAGAACTTTAAAAAATAGTTTGGCGTTCGGCGTCACTGAATTTGATCCCATGCTGAGCCATGCCCCCTGCACTGATCACATGACGGTGACGTCACCCCAGGTCCTTCGGCTTTTCAACAATTCGAGTTCGTGGAAGCCGCCCCTTATGGATTCCATATGCCGGGATAGTCCGCAGTAGTGGAATCCATAACGGGATGCGGCGATTACCACAACTCGAACACCGAGCGTCAAACTATTTTTTAAAGTTAGCTCATCTCTACTCACAAACTCATGTATACAAATGGTGGTTAACGATGAAGGTGTCCACCTATTAGCATCACATAGATTGGATATTTTGTAGTAAAGAAATATTCAGCCAGTTAGATATTGTCACGGCTGTATGTGAGCAACAAGAGCATACACAGTGAATTAGCTACTGACCGGACCCAAACTAGGGAACATAAAGGGTGACCCCTGTCAGACCCTAAAAGCTCTCCCTATGCTGCTAAGCCCATGTCCAGATCCAGATGGTGGATCGAGACATGCCCGCGTACCTAAGGCTGATGACCACAGTAACCCCTACAGTAGTGGAAGGGGCACGGCCACCGGTGCCCTGCTCAGTATATGGACGGAACCGGGGTCGCCTCGGATCCAGTCAGCAAAACAAACAGAAACACCAATGTCTGCACACTTAGCTGAAGGAGCTGCAGCAGCAGTGAAAACAGATCCAAACTCAGCAGACAATGTCCAAGTACTTGCTTCCAGCAGAACACAGGTCCAGAAAGATATCACACCAGTGAAGATACTCAACGCGAGAGATACAGCTCTAAATGAAGAAGTATAATCACTGCACCGTACAAAGGAAAAGGGGTGATTTAAAGGCAGAGCAATCAAACATAGGAGGGACAGCTGGGAGGAGGAAACAGAAAGTAAAGGCCTCATCACAGGGCGGGAGAAACAGAGCTGTGAAGAACGTCTCAAAGCTCTAGTAGTACATCATCACAGGGGTGGAGAAACAGAGCTGTGAGAGCGTCTCAAAGCTCTGGTAGTGACAGTATTACCTCTACGGTGGACTCGGACACCCAGGACCCACCTTCTCAGGATGAGCCCTATGAAAAGCCCTGATGAGGCGAGTGGCTTTAATGTCCGACACCGAACCCACATCCTCTCCTCAGGACCATAACCCTTCCAATGAACGAGGTACTGAAGAGAACCGCGGACAATGCGAGAGTCCACAATCCTGGAAACCTCAAACTCCAGATTGCCATCAACCAAAATCGGAGGAGGAGGCAAAGAGGAGGGTACCGTGGGCTGGACATATGGTTTTAAGAGATCTGTGAAATACATTATGTATCTTCCAAACCCGTGGAAGATCAAGACGGAAGGCAACAGGATTGATGACTGACAAGATTTTATAAGGCCCAATAAACTTGGGACCCAATTTCCAGGAGGGAACCTTCAGTTTAATATTTCTTGTAGACAACCACCAGATCACCCACATTCAGGTCCGGACCAGGCACACGTCTCTTATCAGCCACACGCTTATATTTCTCACTCATCTTTCTTAGATTAGTCTGAATCTTTTGCCAAATGGTAGACAAAGACGAGGAAAATCTCTCTCCTCAGGCAAACCAGAAGGAGCCCCTCCCGAGAATGTCCCAAGCTGCGGATGGAACCCATATGCACCAAGAATGGTGACTTATCAGAAGATTCCTGGCGACGGTTGTTCAGAGCAAACTCAGCAAGAGGAGGAACGAACACCAATCCTCCTGGTTCTCTGCAACAAAACAGCGCAAATATGTCTCCAGATTCTGATTGACGCGTTCCAGTCTGACCATTCGACTCGCGGGTGAAAAGCAGAAGAGAAGGACAGCCGAACCCCCAGGCGAGAACAGAAAGCCTTCCAGAATCTGGACACAAACTGCGTTGCCTCTATCGGAAACAATATCAGAGGGAATGCCATGCAATTTAACAATATGGTCGACAAAAGCTTGCGCCAACGTTTTAGCATTGGGCAATCCAGGGAAGGGTATGAAATGTGCCATCTTGCTAAAACGGTCCACCACCACCAGGATCACCGACTTCCTGAGGAACGAGGAAGATCCGTGATAAAGTCCATGGACAGGTGTGTCCATGGACGGGAAAGGTATGGGTAAGGGGAGAAGGGGACCTGAAGGCCGTGAACGAGGACCTTAGCGCGGCGCACGTCTCCAAGCAGCCACAAAACCCTCCACCGACTTACGAAAGAGCCGGCCACCAAAATCTCCGAGCAATGAGATCTACCGTGGCTCTACTCCCGGGTGACCAGCAAGAACAGTTTCGTGATGCTCCTTGAAGAGTTTGTGACGTAACTCAGGAGGCACAAACAACTTTCCAGAAGGACAACGGGCAGGTGCCTCAGTCTGGGCAGCCTGGACCTCGGCCTCCAAATCAGAATACAGAGCAGAAACAACTACCCCCTCCGCCAAAATGGGACCCGGGTCCTCGGAGTTTCCTCCTCCCGGAAAACAGCGAGAAGAGCATCAGCCTTCACATTTTTGATCCCAGGGCGGAATGTAACGACAAAATTGAATCTGGAGAAGAACAGAGACCATCTGGCCTGTCTCGGATTCATGCGCTAGCCGACTCCAAGTACGCCAGATTCTTATGGTCGGTAAAACGGTGATAGGGTACCTGGCCCCTCCAACCAATGGCGCCATTCCTCGAAAGCCAGCTTGATGGCCAACAATTCCCTATCTCCCACATCATAGTTTTTCTCTGCCGGTGAGAGTTTTTTAGAGAAAAAGGCACAGGGTCGCCATTTGGAAGGAGACGGACCCTGGGACAAATCAGCACCGACACCCACCTCGGAAGCATCCACCTCAACAATAAAAGGTAAGGAAACATCGGGATGCACCAAGATGGGAGCAGACGCAAAACTCTCTTTAATCTTAGAAAAAGCTGCAAGCGCCTTCTTCCGACCAAGAGGAAAAATCCGCCCCTTTTGGTCATGTCAGTGAGGGTTTGACAACAGAGGAATAATTCAAAATGAACTTTCTGTAATAGTTCGCAAAACCCAGAAAGCGCATCAATGCCTTCTGATTCTCAGGAAGCTCCCACTCAAGCACAGCACGGACCTTCTCCGGATCCATGCGAAACCAGAAGCAGAGAGAGAAAACCCAGAAATTGAATCTCCGATACCATAAAAACACATTTCTCCAGCTTGGCGTACAATTTATTTTCTCGCAGAATCTGCAGAACCTGAAAGATGATCCTGATGAGTCCGAACATCAGGGAAAAAATCAAAATATCATCAAGATACACCAATACAAATTTCCCATTAAATGGTAGAAAATACTGTTAACAAAATGCTGAAAGACGGCCGGAGCATTCATCAAGCCAAAAGGCATAACGAGATTCTCGAAATGCCCTCGGGGTATTAAAGGCTGTTTTCCATTCATCCCCCTCTCTGACCCTGACCAGGTTGTACGCGCCTCTCAAATCCAATTTGGAAAAAACCTTGGCCCCAACAATTTGGTTGAAGAGGTCCGGGATCAGAGGAAGGGGATAGGGATTGCGAATCGTGATAAGGTTCAGCTCCCTAAAATCAAGGCAAGGTCTCAGAGAGCCATCTTTCTTTTTAACAAAAAAAAAAACCCGCGGCGACCGGTGATTTTGAGGGACGAATATGCCCCTTATCGAGACTCTCAGAGATATAGGTTCGCATTGCGATTCTCTCAGGTTGTGAGAGATTGTACAGGCGTGCTTTTGGCAGCTTGGCGCCGGGAATGAGGTTAATGGGACAGTCAAACTCCCGGTGAGGAGGTAGCTCCTGCACACCGCTCTCGGAAAACACGTCCGAGAAATCAGAGAGAAATGATGGCACAGACTTAGTAGATACCTCTGCAAAAGTCGCTGTGAGACAATTCTCTCTACAAAACTCACTCCACTCATTTATTTGCCTTCCTTGCCAATCAATAGTGGGGTTATGTTTAGTGAGCCAGGGTAACCCCAACACTAGAGGAGAAGGCAATCCGTTAAGGACAAAACAAGATATATCCTCCACATGAGTGTCACCTACAGCTAACCGGATATTGTGAACAATGCCATTCAGGGATCTCTGTGAGAGTGGAGCAGAGTCAATGGCAAAAACAGGTATATCTTTTCTAATGTGCAAACCCGAAAACCATGCATGGCTACAAATTGACTGTCAATAAGATTGACGGCCGCTCCACTATCAACAAAAATTTCACAAGAAATGACTTTACTCTCTAGCGCCACCCTGGCGGAAAGGAGAAAACGAGAACTGCAGGTCAGAGGAAAAGCCCCAATTCCTACATCAACTTTGCCCAAGGTAGCAGATGAAGCAGAGTTTGATGATTTTCCTTTGAGGATTTTCTCTTATTATCACCCTAGTAAAGTTCATGAATTCCTAGAGGGACAAACATTTGCCAAATGACCAATGCCCCCACAACAAAAACACACCATTCTCTGAGGACTAAATCCTCCTTTATCAGGGGCAAGTCGACCTAGCTGCATAGGCTCCTCCTCAGAGGGGACCGAGACAGGATGAGGCCCCTGCACACTGAATGAGTCCGCACCACTGCCCCTAGAGTGACAATGGCTGGACCGAGAGGTCTCGTTCTTTCTCTTAGACGCCTGTCAAGGCGTACCGCCAATGACATGGCAGACTCTAAAGATGTTGGTCTCTCATGGAAGCAAACGCATCTTTCAATCTCTGAGAGACCATGACAGAACTGACTCGAGTGCAGCATCATTCCAACCTGAATCAGCTGCCCATCTCCGAAATTCAGAACAATAAAGCTCTGCAGACAGTTTGTTCTGGCATAAAAACGTAAGTTAGATTCAGCCAGAGCAACACGATCCGGGTCATCATATATCTGCCCCAGGGCCACAAAAATCTTTCTGTGGATCGAAGGAGGATCCCCGATGGCAGTGAAAAGCCCAAGTCTGAGCATTACTCCTGAGCAAGGAGATGACAATCTCACCCTCTGCTCCTCATTACCAGAGGAACGGGAAACAAGCAAAATGGAGTTTGCATACCTCTCTGAAGCGAACAAAATTCTCACTGCCCCGGAGAACGTTTCCCGAAGTGAGACCTTTGGCTCGCAACAGACTCCATGGGCCGGAGCCGAGCCCAATGCTTGAAGCTGAATTATAGATTGACGGAGATCCGCTACCTCCAAAGAAAGACCCTGCATGCGGTCAACCAGGTCAGAAAGCGGATCCATGTCAAAAAGGACGGTTTCACGGATTATAATGTCACGGCTGTATGTGAGCAACAAGAGCATACACAGTGAATTAGCTACTGACCGGACCCAAACTAGGGAACATAAAGGGTGACCCCTGTCAGACCCTAAAAGCTCTCCCTATGCTGCTAAGCCCATGTCCAGATCCAGATGGTGGATCGAGACATGCCAGCGTACCTAAGGCTGATGACCACTGTAACCCCTACAGTAGTGGAAGGGGCACGGCCACCGGTGCCCTGCTCAGTATATGGACGGAACCGGGGTCGCCTCGGATCCAGTCAGCAAAACAAACAGAAACACACAATGTCTGCACACTTAACTGAAGGAGCTGCAGCAGCAGTGAAAACAGATCCAAACTCAGCAGACAATGTCCGAAGTACTTTCTTCAGCAGAACACAGGTCCAGAAAAGATATCACACCAGTGAAGATACTCAAGCGAGAGATACAGCTCAAATGAAGAAGTATAATCTGCACCATACAAAGGAAAAGGGGTGATTTAAAGGCAGAGCAATCAAACATAGGAGGGACAGCTGGGAGGGAGGAAACAGAAAGTAAAGACCTCATCACAGGGGCGGAGAAACAGAGCTGTGAGAACGTCTCAAAGCTCTAGTAGTACATCATCACAGGGGTGGAGAAACAGAGCTGTGAGAACGTCTCAAAGCTCTGGTAGTGACAGATATTCAGGTTTGGTTCCTGATTATAATATGCCGTACATTAGGGGTCAATTATTTGGTCGAGTCCCGCCAAACTGCCAATCTCTTTTCAAATCCAATACTGTTCCGATAATATATGCGATAATCTGATTTTGCCAGTACTTTTTCTAGATCCGGCAGTTGGTTAGCTGCATCTCAGATTTTGTGGACTCGTCTCCTCCGGCGTCTCGTTTGTCTCTCCATGGCTACCGCTCTCTGGTACACACGCTGTGTCTAGTTCCGGCTTTGTCACGTGGATGGGGGCAGACCTCGCGAGAAGAGATCCAGGACCGTTGAATGGAAGAGATGATTATAGTAGTATTGCGGACTATACTCACAAACTTGTAGATATTATCTGGAGTGCTCCAGTCTTTTTTTAGTTCATTCCAAAGTCCTCCATATAATCTTAGGTAAATTTAATCGGGGGTATAGATTGGAAACATCAAAAGCGTTTCGGGGATTACTTTCCCCTTCAAGCCACTGATGAAGTTTTTTGGATAACATATCGTCAACACACTATTAATTATGCCTGGTTTCTAAGAAATTAGATTGATCTTACTCTCTGGGATTTGTTGTGAGAAAATCTATCTCTTATATGAGGTTTTGGATGGTGGATTTTTAAATTTTATTTCATTTTTATATGTTGTTTTTATTCTTGCTTTTTTCTATATATTTTAGATTTCTAAATAAATTTTTAAACTTATATTTTATCAATTTTTTGACTATATGATAGACACACGATTGAGTGCCAGTCTCATACTTTACTAAGAATTTACTATATTTCAAATCTATCTATAAAATCTATCGGTACCCGTGCTTCTCGCTTCAGGAGATCATAGGCCCACATATGCATATTTAAAATCTATCTAAAAACCACATCATAAAATATTAATATTGTATAATCCTTAACCCAACCAAGGATATATTAATGGTTTAAATTAAAATGGTGACAGATTATAAATAAAACAAAGGTTATAAAAATAATAATAATAAAGAGAACGGGAAGGATAAAAAATAATAATTTAGTAGTGCACGTGTTTTAGTGTTTCGTTGAGGCCATAAGGTGCAAGAATATTCATCTGATAAATCCAGAACATCTCCTTTAGGCCTCATGCACACGAACGTATTTTCTTTCCGTGTACATTCCGTTTCCGTATGTCCGTTTTTCCGTTCCGCAAAAAAATAGAGCATGTCCTATTTTTTTCTAGTTTGCGGACAAGGATAGGCATTATTACAATAGATCCGCAAAAATAATGGATCCGCAAAAAAAACGGATGCCATACGGAATGTCATCCGTTTATTTTGCGGATCCGCAATTTGCGGACAGCAAAACACATACGGTCATGTGCATGAGGCCTAAGGAATAGTTGCTGGAAGGAGGATGTAATTTGTTCTAATGGGGTTACCTTGAGGCCTGCTGGATTCCCGTCATGCACTAGGGAGAAATGGCGCGACGCACTGTGGGTGGTAACTTTTCTATTGATATTAGAACGGTGTTCATTCATACATTCCCTAACTGTCTGTATAGTCCGTCCTACGTAGTAGAGGTTCCATGGGCATTGAAGTAGATAAATTATATTCGTACTGCTACAGGTCATGTTATGTGATGGATCTTGCTTCTGGGGTGTGCTAGCTTGACCTCTTCCCTAGCAATGGTAATCATTCCACAACATTTACATTTTCAGGCTCCACATTTAAAAGTAACCTTTGGCTCTGTAGTTTTTTCTTGCAATTGTAAATGTTTTAAGGGTTTTGGCCCTTTGAAGGGTATGTTTAGGCTGCCTGCGTAGGTCCCTGCCTAAGATGGGGTCTTTGAATAACACTGACCAATGTTTATTAAGGATGTGTCTAATCCATTTGTGGTTGTGGTTGAATCTTGTTATAAGGCCTGGTTTGAAGGAGTTTCGGACTTGCTTTTTATTATTTGTGTTTGGTTTTTGACTGATTTGTAATGTTCTGTTTTTGGATTCGTTGATGAGTTGAGGGGGTAACCTTTCTCTTTGAATCAAGTGGCCAGGGCCTCTAACTGATTCTTCATGGAGTTATTATCCGTACAATTACATCAGATTCTTTTCATTTGACTAAATGGTATGTTAGGTAATACTGTGATGGGAAGCTAAATAGGTTTTCCTTTTTCTTTCTTGTGATATTAATAATTGCTAGGAAGTAGATGGCATCGCAAGCAGGGTCGCAATCAAGGGGGTACAGCCGATACCTCAGTAAGGGGCCGGACCCCGGGGGGGGCCCGACCGGTCCCGAGCCTTTTTTCAGTGCTTTGCGAAGGGGCGTGGGCCGCACTGGATGACACCAGTCTTAAGGGGTGTCACCCGCCGGCCGGAGTTCAAAGTTCTCACTCACAAGCACATCGGCCCGGCCGTCACATGGTAAAGGGGGTGTGACTGCCTGGTGAGTGGCGTCGCGGCGGCTGCACTGCAGGAGCGAGCAGCAGGCAGGGACTAGAGGCTGCAGCTAATGGGTGGTGAGTCACGTGACAGCAGTGACTCACTCACACAGCCAGACTTGTCACTGCCGTGTCGGGACAGAGGGAGGAGGAGTGGTAGGTAGAGTGCAAAGAGCGCATATTGACTTTTTTTTATTTAGACCTTGTCTTGGTCTATGTGCAGATATCTGATTGGAGCTGACTTCTTTTTTTTTCCTTTTGCACATAAACGGTTAAACTATATTCCTTAGGCTACTTTCACACCTGCGTTTTGGATTCAGTTTCAGGGATCTCACAAAGGGTCAAAAACAGATCAGTTCAGCCCCAATGCATTCTGAATGGATAAGGATCCGCTCAGAATGCATGAGTTTGGCTCCGTTCTGCCTCCATTCCGTTCTGGAGGCGGACACCAAAACTCTGCTTGCAGCGTTTTGGTGTCCGTCTGACGATGCAGAGCAGAACGGATCCATCCTGACTTACAATGTAAGTCAATGGGGACAGATCCATTTTCAATGACACAAAATGGTGCATTTAAAAACGGATCCATCCCCCATTGACGTTTAATGAAAGTCAAACCGGATCCGTTTTGACTTTTACTTTTTTTTAAAAAGCTAATGCAAAGGGATCCATTCTTAACGGATACAAACGTTTGCATTATAGGTGCAGATCCGTCTGTGCAAATACCAGACGGATCCGCACCTAACACAGGTGTGAAAGTAGCCTTAATAAAAATGACCAGTCCACACCATGTGGGTCTATATTTGTGTGGATGCTATGTGAATTGGTGGCACCATCTAAATATTTAGTAGCTCCCTTTCTAGACTTCTCCTTCACATCCAGCTTTCCAAATATTGGGTCCCATAACATGTAAACTACTTGTGGACTGTTGTAAAATGTCCACCAGGAAAACATGTAGCACTGCAAGGATGTTCCTTTTTCCATTATGCCTTCTGTATGGCAAATCCAGCTCTCACAACCTTCTTCCTGTAGATGCATGATCTTTAAGTAGCTACAACCTGCTTCCCACTCCTGTAGCTGCGTGATCTTCATGCTTCTACAACGTGCTTCTCACTCCTGTAGCTGCATGATCCCCATGCTACTATAACCTGCTTCCAACTCCTGTAGCTTTGTGATCTCCATGCTTCTACAACCTGCTTCCCATTCTTGCTCCCATGCATGCTTTCTGTGCAGCTACAGGAGCGGAAGCAGATTATTGATAAACTAATAAATATTTATATATATAAATAAAGAAAAAACCAGGCAGCACCAAACATAAGGCAATGTAGCGGGTGCAAAGTCCAAGGGTGTGAGCAACCCACAAAAATAGCGTAGAAAACGGACAGCACTCCAAAGGAAATCCAAGATTCTTTTATTTACCCAAGTGGGCAGGCAACGTTTCGGCTTAACAATAAAGCCTTTCTCAAGCCATATATATATATATATATATATATTATTTTTTTATTTATTTATATATACCCTTGTTTCACTTTGTTAACATTTTTACATATATATTGTTTTTCTGACACATGCTTTCCTCTCTTTGCTTCTCCTGGTGGCGTGGCTGGTTGAGTTGCAAGTGTATTATTATAACATAATGTTATTTTGTAAAATAAAATACACTTTTTTACACAGAAAAGTTATACAACTAAGGGGGTTCACATCACATTTTTGCCATCCGTTTAATGCATACATAAACTTGCTTAACGGATGCCTAAGACTGATGAATATGTTAACATAAACATCTTTTTACTGGACTCTGCATCATACAAAATCGTGGTGTGCTGCATTTTTGTATCCTTTTTTTTCTCCCAAACATATCCATTAAACAGATGGCAAAAACATGATATGAACCCACCCTAACTTGTCTAAGTGCATCAGACCTAAGAAGTGCTAGTAAGACTAACTAGCTCACAATCAGACGAGAATGACAAGGACCCAATCAGAATCCAAACTCAGAGCAAAGAACAAGCCAAAGTCTAAACCAGAGAACAACATTAGGACCAAAACGAGCAACCAATACAGAGTCAAATACCAGATAGGGTCAGCACCAGGAGAAACGTCAATGATTAAAAAGGCAAATCAAAGGTCAGAAATCAAGGAATGCGAGATTCAGCAAAGGCCAAGTGCGAGGCAGAAAGGCCAATCACAGGTGACTGTGGCTAGCAGTCACTTGTTTAAAAATCCCCCTGTAAGGAAAAAGGGATACCGGCTCTGAGTCCGATTGGTCTGATGTCCCTTCTCTCTTATAGGTCAAGCCCTCATGATGTCAGCACACAAAGAACAACAGCGTCGATCCTGATTATCCCTACATGCCTGCACACTGCTACTAGAGATGAGCTAATCGAAGTTGAATTAGTTCCGAATTTCAGGAAAAATTTGATTCTGGACTAATGCGAATTTCCTTGCGGTTTGTGGTAACGAATCGCATTTTTTCCTAACATGGCGGCTAGCCGGCTACAATGGCGGCTAAAATGGCGGCTACACGTGTGAGGACATGGGGCAAGGAACTCTGGGAAAGCCGGATGACCCATAATGCCATGCATGCAGCCAATCAGCAGCCATCCAGCCCGGTGATGTCACAGGCCCTATAAATATGGCGGCCATTTAAGATTCTGCCATTCACCAGTGTACTTTGTTCAGGTGCAGACATGTATGCTGGCGCTAGGGAGAGTCAGTGAAAGAACTACTAATTGTTAAAAAAAAAAAGCAAAGAAGTGATTCACTAGTGCAGGGAAAGGATAGTGAGAGGAATCATTTCACAGGCAGGGAGAAATAGGGAGAATCATAGGAAAAACTTAATTGTGCAGGGAAACATTACCTGGGCATCCAAATAGTCTCATAATACAGCTCTGTCATTCCAGAAATTAGTTATTGGGGTGCAAGTGCTATATTGAAAAGCCTGTAGTGGCTTACATCTGTGGAAAAAGAGAAATACATACTCTGATTCTCTGTTCACTGCCCTATTATAGTAAAAAAATATACCCTATTTACATATGGGTGTTATTTGTGCTAAAAGCATATATTGCCAGTTCAGTATAACCCGTGAAAAATATACACTGTTGTCTAGAGTGGAGTGAACTCGAACTGTAGAGTTTGGGTTCGTACCGAATTTTGGGGTGTTCGGGACATGGATCCGAACTCGAACATTTTCAAAAAAG
This sequence comes from Bufotes viridis, assembly GCA_033119425.1. Taxonomy (NCBI): domain Eukaryota; kingdom Metazoa; phylum Chordata; class Amphibia; order Anura; family Bufonidae; genus Bufotes; species Bufotes viridis. Next base: position 263,384,521 of record CM065590.1, on the reverse strand, counting down.
TTCGGGTTCGGGTCCGTTGTTTGACAATTTTTTCCTGCTTTCTGAAGGGCTGCACAGCAGCCAATTAGCAAGCATTTTACTTCTTGCCCTAAGAAGCCATCACAGCCATGCCTACTAATGGCATGGCTGTGATTGGCTGAGTGCAGCATGTGACCCAGCCTCTTTATAAGCTGGAGTCACGTACTGCCGCACGTCACTCTGCTGATTTGAGCTTAGGGAGAGGATGTTGGTGCTGCTATCAGGGACAGAATAGGGCAGAAATCAGAAGAACCTTTGCTACTTTAATTCATAAGACACAGCAAATAGAGAGGGAGGGAGCTTCAGCAATCCAACATTTTTGTACCCAGCCACTGCAAGGGAAATCTTTTTTTGTAATCCATCTGTTACTGAGGTGGTGCTCGCCTGCCATATTAACCTCTGCAGTGTACTTACTGCATATGTGCCAGCCAGCCAGGGACATCAGCCTAATCCTATTTTGTAGCTCAGTGAAGGAAAAGAACCTTTTTTTACTGGCTGCTCAAGTCCCCTATATTGCCTTTTGTATGTTTAAGGGGTAACATAGTCCATTTCTGCAGGGAAATAGTGCTTCTTTGTTTTTTATAGAAAAAAAAGAAATTCAAGGACCACCAAACTGTCTGAAATACCCATTCCAACCACCTATTTTACATTGCTGCTGTGAAATACAGCATAAGTGTATTTTCTTGACAAAAAAATGGAAATCCTGATTCACAAAGCATTTTGAAATGCACCGCCTAAATACTGATTTCCCATTACAGCTGAGATATAGTGCATTATTCTTTTTTTTTGTGAAAAAAGCTAAATTCCTGCTTCACAAAGCAGTTGTACATACACGGTATAAATACCTAAATTTAATTTACAGCAGTGAAAAACTGCATTTGTGAATTTTGGTGACAAAAGCCATGACTTAGCCCATTTGTCTAGTCTGGGCTCTGTGGTGCCACAGAGCACTTTTGTATACTATGCACTAAACCGTATATTCAATTTCAGTTATTAAATAGTGCATCAGTGTATTTTAGTTAAAGAAAAAGTGGTCATCCTGATCCACCAAGCATATTTTACATCGCCAAAATATATATTTGAAATTTCTGCGGTGAAATAGAGAATCCGTGTAATTTTGGGGGAAAAACCGTATTCCTTGTCCACAAAACAGTTCTGCATACACCGTCCAATGACATATTTTTATTTCTGCAGGGAAATAGTGCTTCTTTGTTTTTTATAGGAAAAAAAACTTTATTCAAGGTCTACCAAACAGTCTGAAATACCTATTCCAACCACCAATTTTACATTACTACTGTGAAATACAGCATCAGTATATGTTTTTGACAAAAAAAGTGGTAATCCTGATCCACAGAGCATCTTGAAATACACTGCTTAAATACCAATTTCACATTACAGCTGAGAAATAGTGCATTATTCTTTTTTGTGTGAAAAAAGCAATATTCTTGTTTCACAAAGCAGTTGTACATACACGGTATAAATATCTAATTAAAATTTACAGCAGTTAAAAACTGCATTTTGGGGTTATATTGAAAAAAGCCACGTTTTAGGCTGAAAAAACAGTTGTGCATCCGTCATTTAAATAATTATTTCCAATTTATAGCAGTCGAATACTGTATTTGTGAATTTTGGTGACCAAATCCGTGTTCTGGGTCCCCAAATCTGGTGTCCATACATAGTATAAATATCTACTTTTAATCTACAGCAGTTAAAAACTGCATTTTGGGGTTTGATTTAAAAAGCCGTGTTTTAGGCCGAAAAACTGTTGCGCATCCGTCGTTTAATTAATTATTTCCAATATATAGCAGTTAAATACTGCATTTGTGAATTTTAGTGACCAAATCTGTGTTCTGGGTCCCCAAATCTAGTGTTCATACATAGTATAAATATGTACTGTTAATGTAAAGCAGTTAAAAACTGCATTTTGGGGTTATATTGAAAAAAAAACATGTTTTAGGCTGATAAAACAGTTGTGCATCCATCGTTTAAATAATTATTTCCAATTTATAGCAGTCGAATACTGTATTTGTGAATTTTGGTGACCAAATCCGTGTTCTGGGTCCCCAAATCTGGTGTCCATACATAGTATAAATATCTACTTTTAATCTACAGCAGTTAAAAACTGCATTTTGGGGTTTGATTTAAAAAAGCCGTGTTTTAGGCCGAAAAAACTGTTGCGCATCCGTCGTTTAATTAATTATTTCCAATATATAGCAGTTAAATACTGCATTTGTGAATTTTAGTGACCAAATCTGTGTTCTGGGTCCCCAAATCTAGTGTCCATACATAGTATAAATATGTACTGTTAATGTAAAGCAGTTAAAAACTGCATTTTGGGGTTATATTGAAAAAAAACATGTTTTAGGCTGAAAAAACAGTTGTGCATCCATCGTTTAAATAATTATTTCCAATTTATAGCAGTCGAATACTGTATTTGTGAATTTTGGTGACCAAATCCGTGTTCTGGGTCCCCAAATCTGGTGTCCATACATAGTATAAATATCTACTTTTAATCTACAGCAGTTAAAAACTGCATTTTGGGGTTTGATTTAAAAAAGCCGTGTTTTAGGCCGAAAAAACTGTTGCGCATCAGTCGTTTAAATAATTATTTCCAATATATAGCGGTTAAATACTGCATTTGTGAATTTTAGTGACCAAATCTGTGTTCTGGGTCCCCAAATCTGGTGTCCATACATAGTGTAAATATGTACTGTTAATGTAAAGCAGTTAAAAACTGCGTTTTGGGGTTTTATTGAAAAAAGCCGTGTTTTAGGCTGAAAAAACTGTTGTGCATCCTGCGTATAAATAATTAATTTCAATTTTCAGCAGTGAAATTCTAATTTTCTGTATTTTATTACAAAAATACTTGTTCTTGTTCCACAAACCACTTGTGCATACAGCGTACCAAATTTTTTTTTACATTTCCGCATAGAAATTTAGAATCAGTGTATTTTGGGCCCAAAAAACATTATTCTGGGTCCACAGAGCTTTTTTTGACACAGGCACTGCCTTAGCGAATGTAATTGTCGACTAGTGGCAGGTAAATTGACATTGGAGTGAGACCAATCTTTTAGCTTGGTGGGTGAATGCAAATAATGAGGAGTGCATCAAATAAGTAACTTGGGCATGGTCGTGGTGGTGTTGGTGGAGCGCCTGTTGCTGGGAGAGGACATGGCCGATCCAAGTCAAATACCTTCCTCTGTTGCGAGTAGGCGACAGAATCTGCAGCGTTATTTGATAGGCCCAAATGCTGCTCTACGGATGGTGAAGCCAGAACATGTACAGGCGATAGTAGATTGGGTGGCTGACAGTGCCTCCAGTTCCTTCACAGTATCTAACACCCAGTCCTCTGCAGAAAGCTCAGAGTTGGCACCTTCAGCCCATGCCCATCAGTCTTTCACCTCACCCCCTTGCAAATCAGCCAAGCAGTTAGAGCCCCAAATCATGCAGGAAAGTCTCATGCTTTTTGAAGACTCTGTTGGCAGGGTTTCCACGGCCCATCCACCTAGCCCTGCCCCAGAAGAGGAAGACCTTGAATGCACTGATGCTCAACCACTTTAGTTGCAGGATAAGGACATGGGAATACCGCCACAAGACGCCTCTGATGATGACGAAACACAAGTGCCAACTGCTGTGGCTTTCTGCAATGTGCAGACCGGCGAGGAGGGCAGGGGTCATGAATGGGTGGAAGATGATGTGAAGGATGATGAAGTCCTAGACTCAGACTGGACTGAAGGTCGTGCTAGTGAGGCGTGCAGTTCTGAGGAAGAGGCGGTGGAGGCAACAGCACAGCAAAAGAAGGAGCAGGGTGAAAAAGTGCAGCGGCCGTTCCAGAGACAGTATGCCTGCTACTGTCCACCGGACCCAGGCACCGAGCACACCAAGGCCTGCTCCAAGCAGTTCATTGGCGTGGCAGTTCTTCACACAATGTCCTGACGATTAAACACGAGTGGTTTGCATGTTGTGCCATCAGAGCCTGAAGCGAGGCATAAACATTCTTAACCTGAGCACAACCTGCATGACCAGGCATCTACATGCAAAGCATGAACTGCAGTGGAGTAAACACCTTAAAAACAAGGAAATCTCTCATGATCCTCCTGCTCCCTCTTCTGCTACTGGCTTGGCCTCTCCCTTCACCTCTGGCATCACCGTGGCACCTGGCGAGTGGCGACCAGCAAACAGAGGATGTTCCACCAACACCACCACATACGACACCATCACCAAGCATCTCTATCATGTCACACGGCAGCATTCAGCTGTCCATCTCCCAAACATTGGAGAGAAGGAGGAAATACCCACCTACCCACCCTCGAGCCCTGGCCCTGAATGGCAACATTTCAAAATTACTGGCCTTTGAAATGCTGTCATTCCGTCTGGTGGAGACGGACTGTTTCAAACAGCTGATGGCGGTGGCTATCCCCCAGTATGTTGTTCCAAGCCGCCACTACTTTTCCAGGCGAGCCGTCCCTTCCCTGCACAACCAAGTGGAGGATAAAAGCAAGTGTGCGCTGCGCAACGCCATCTGTGGCAAGGTCCACATGACCACAGATACATGGACCAGTAAGCACAGCCAGGGTCACTTTATCTCCCTAACTGCACACTGGAATAACCAATTGGCAAGACCAATGGGGCACACAATAACGACCAAGTTTTCTCCAGCAAAAACAAACCCTTTATTCAATTGACTACACGTTTCGGGGCTCATGTGACCCCTTTTTCAAGTCTGGAATGATAGGTTGGCTGAGCGTACGGTGGCGGGTACGTTTATTGACAGATTTTGCAAAAAGGATTCATGTCTGCCTGCAGTGCCACAGGCCTTATTCACAGACTCAGGGCCATGGCACCCGCAAAGAGGAGAGCGGTCCTGTAACAGCAACACAGGCCTCAGGGTCAACCAGTGCAGCGTTCGGCTCGGCTGTCAGCTGCTACTGGCTTGTTTCTCCGCCTCCTCTCTTGTCCTCCCTTTCTTTTCCAGCAGCCAGCCCCAAAGTGTATGGGGTGCGAGTGCGCACACACACAAGCCGGCCTTCAGTGTGCTCTGCCTCCCCTGTTGCTGACAGCTGGCCACTTTCACTCACTGCAGTAAACGTGCACTGGGTAAACGTAGTGGCAGCTGGGCCTGAGGCGGATAGTGGTTTGGCGCATGTACTTCCACCACCAAGGATCGCAGGGCATTATTCGTTGCCTCCTGTTGCTTCCTCCTCCTATTCTGCATCATCATCCTCCTCCTCCTACTTCTCTTCTACCATCCCCACATCCGGTCATCGAAAGAACCTCACCCCCAACTTCAGCACAGCCCGGGGTAAACGTCAGCAGGCCATTTTAAAACTCATGTATTTGGATGACAAACCCCACACTGCACAGGAGCTTTGGAGGGGCATAGAATAGCAGACTGATGAGTGGTTGCTGCCGGTGAGCCTCAAGCCGGGCCTGGTGGTGTGAGATAATGGGCGAAATCTCATTGCAGCTCTGGGACTAGCCGGTTTGACGCACATCTCTTGCCTGGCGCATATGCTGAATATGGTGGTGCAGAAGTTTCTTAAAAACTACCCAGACATGTTAGAGCTACTGCTGAAAGTGCGGTCCGTATGTGCGCGCTATCGGCATTTTTACCCTGCTGCTGCTCGCCTGTCTGCGCTGCAGCGTAACTTTGGCCTTTCTGCTCACTGCCTCATATGCGACATGCCCACCATTTAGAACTCCACCTCACATATGCTGGAGAGACTGTTTGAGCAGCAGCGGGCGATAGTGGAGTTTCAGATGCAGTATGCACGGGTCAGTCGCTCTGTGGATCAGCACCACTTCACCACCAGTAACTGGGCCTGCATGCGAGACCTGTGTACCTTGTTGCGGTCTTTGGAGTACTCAATCAACATGGCCAGTGCTGAGGACACCGTTGTTAGCATTACAATACCCCTTCTATGTCTCCTTGAAAAAAATATTACAGCTATGATGGAAGAGGATGCGGCACAGAAGGAGGAGGAATGGGGGGGAATTTCCCAGGGTTTCAGGCAGGTCATACAGAAGTGGCTCAGAGGGTGGGTTCCTGCACCAGCAGAGGCCATGTACACATGTGGACAGCCAGGGCACACTTCTGCAGGACGGGGAGGAGGAGGATGAGGTAGAGGAGGAGGATGAAAAACCGGTTTTACTGCAGGGTGGCACCCTACGCAGCTCAGGGCCATCACTGAAGTGTGGCTGGGGGGACACGGAGGACACAGACGATACACCACCTACAGAGGACAGCTTATCATTACCTCTGGGCAGCCTGGCACACATGAGCGACTACATGCTGCAGTGCCTGCGCAATGACAGCAGAGTTGCCCACATTTTAACTTGCGCTGACTACTGGGTTGCCACCCTGCTGGATCCTGGTACAAGGACAACGTGCCCACCTTAATTCCCGCACTGGAGCGTGATAGGAAGATGTGCTACTACAAGCGCATGCTGGAAGACGCGCTTCTGAGGGCATTCCCAACTGACATGGGGGGGCAAATTGAAGCACAAGGTGAAGGCAGAGGAGGAGGAGGAACAGGTCGCAAACCCAGCTGTATCACGGCAAGCTCCTCAGACAACAGGGTTAGCATGGACGAGTACATTCTTGTACTCCAGGGCACTGCTGCATTGGTGGGTGACATGATGCCTGTTTTGCTGTTACAGGACCTCTCTCCTCTGTCTGGGTGCTAGGGCCTAAATTCCTGAAAGTGGCCTGTTCAATTGCTGGGTTACATAATGCCTGTTTTGCTGTTATGGGATCTTTCTCCTCTGTCTGGGTGCCAGTGGCCTACATTAATGATAATCGCCTGCTGCATTCGTGGGTGACATGATGCCTGTTTTGCTGTTATAGGACCGCTCTCCTCTGTCATGGGTTATAGGGTCTTTATTGCTGAAAGTGGCCTGTTCCATTGCTGGGTAACATGATGCCTGTTTTGATGTTATGGGACCTCTCTCCTGTGTCTGGGTGCTAGGGCCTAAATTCCTGAAAGTGGCCTGTTCCATTGCTGGGTAACATGATGCCTGTTTTGCTGTTATGGGATCTCTCATCTCTGTCTGGGTGCTAGGGTCTAAATAAATGATAATGGCCTGTTCCATTGCAGGTTGACCAAAGGCCTGTGTTGCTGTTACCGGACTGCTCTCCTCTTTGCGAGAGCCATGGGCCTGAATAAGTGATTGTTGCCTGTGGCACTGCTGGGTGAAATCAATTCTGTTTTGGCGTGATTTGAACTCTCCTATTTGTGGATGCCAGGGGCCTGAGTCTGTGCATGAGACCTGTGACACTGCAGGCAGGCATGAATTATTTTTGGCTGTAAGGAGCACTTCAACTACCATAGCATTCCCACCTGACGCCACCCCAACCTCCTATTCCACCTCCTCCTCCAAGTTGCCAATTAATATTGGTTAATTTTTATTTATTTTATTTAATTTTAAGTCATTTCCCTATCCACATTTGTTTGCAGGGGATTTACCTACATTTTGCTGCCTTTTGCAGCCCTCTAGCCCTTTCCAGGGCTATTTTACAGCCATTTTAGTGCCCAAAAGTTCGGGTCTCCGTTGACTTCAATGGGGTTCGGGGTCAAGTTCGGGTCAAGTTGGGATCCCGAACCCGAACATTTTCGTGAAGTTCGGCCGAACTTCTCGAACCCGAACATCCAGGTGTCCACTCAACTCTACTTTTGACATTTGGGTGTTATTTCCGCTAAAAGTGTTTATTGCCATATTTCACTACAATATGAGAAAAATTTACGCAGGTCACATTTGGTGTTATTTGCGATAAAAGCAATTATTGCCATATTTCACTACAATACAAGAAAAATAGACACAGTTAACATTTGCTGTTATTTGTGCTAAAAGCGTTTATTGTCATATTTCTAAAGAAAAAGAGAAAAATATATGCAGTTCACTTTTTCTGTTATCTACGTAGAAATCATTTAGTGGCCTATTTTAGTCCAATATGAGAAATATATACGCAGTTCACTTTTGCTGTTATTTACGCTGAAGTCGTTTCATTGCCAATTTTAAATCCTTTAGTTGCCTATCTCAGTAAAAAAAGAAATATATATTTGGTGCTTTTAGGGGTGTTTTAATTTGCTTTTCATTTATTTAGTTCAGCTAAAAGTATGTCAGACAGAGAATTGCCAGGTCCTGCACAGGGGAGTGGCAGAGGCGTAAATGAATCTGACGCAGGCACAGGTCACAGCAGAGTAAGGGGTCGTAGCAGCAGGGGTTTCTTCCCGAGACCTCAGGTCCGAATTTTTGAGAAATTTGCTCATCTCTTGTTGCCACGGTGGTGGTGCAATGCCAGCCTTGCCGCCAAAGAGAAGCTGGGCTCACCGCGGGAGCATATCCAGAATAAGTACATGACACCCCTCTTCATGTTTTTATTTTTTTAATTTTTGGAAAGTTTTAAAATAACTTTTTGCAGCAAATAAATGAATAGATTCTGGAAAACCTTTAACTCCAATATAAGTGCCAGATAGAACAGGAAAGAGAACTATACTGATGCTATTGTTAATAGGCTGCCTGTAAAGGTGTAAGCTGCAAACTGTGTATAACCCCATTATAATGGAAGGGTCTATAGAGAAGTCTTGGTGCAGAACAAGAGATAAGATCAGGAATCTGCATTTTGATATGAGTCTGCAGTAGGAAAAGACAAGATCCCTGTGGTGTCCAGCTCATAGAGGGTTGACAAAGAAACAATTGTCAGCCTGCAACTGTACATAAACCAGTTGAAGAGGTCAGTCACCTATTGTTTCTAAAATGCTGATCATTATGGATCATTCTCTAAGTATTATCCTATGGACCCCTTTACACCATTTCTCCAGGATTATGATTGTTATCGTTCAAATAACTGAGAAGTAGACGTGGTTTCAGTGATCACAATTCATTAATCTGTAGTAAGACAATTTTATAGGGTTAGGTTCACACACTATATTCAAGCATTAGGTTTGTCGGAAACATTTGAATTAGTCTATCGAATGTACTGTAGGTTTATCATCACACAACAGTAGAATTGTGGGAGGTAGTTGAGTATAATCAGGAGCAGACTGAGAACTTAAAGTAGCCCTGGGAAAAAAAATATAAAAGTGGCCCCATTTTGTAGTCACGTCCAAACTGACAGAAGGCAGAGCCAATACAAGGGGGTGGGGCCAGCAATACCACAATATACCACCCCAGCAGAGACAAATACCACAGCACATCAGAAAATACTACCCAGCAGCACAAAATACCTCCCCAAACACTGCCACCCTGTGGTGGCCAGTGCCAGCTGCCACGTTCTGTCCCACATACCAAGATAGAAATACAGTTAATTTCAGGAGTCAGGAAGGGAGCATCAGATCATTACTTACTTGGCTGGTGGCCGTAAGGAGGGTTCAGGCGAGGCGGCCCTCTGGACATAAGTCCACCGAGAAGATTCCCTGTGTGGTCTATGGCCAGTCCACCCCTGGGTATAATTGTCCTGTATATATAAAATATTTGATTGTAATTACTTATGTCACATCTAAAACATTTCATGAATTGCAAGATGTTGTGGATTCACTGTATAATGGCATGCTTTTGTAATATTTGACCACTGTGTAAGAAAATGATGGTTGAACCTCAGCCACTTTGTGTGGCCTCACTGTCAATGAACTCATATAATCCCTTTAATGTTAGGCCTCGGTCCTATTATAGGACAAGGGGTGTGTTATCACACAGTACCCAACTAACATGATATTGAGTAGTAGTTGTTACTGCTCCAGAAGATTTCCTTCGGCTGTATGTGATTATATTTGTTTCAGATATCTTGTACAAACCTAGTGAGCAAGAAAGATATAGAGCTAGTAAATCTGAAATCAATGCTTATACCATGCTGCTCCTAAAGTGATTTATTTCCCCTTGGAATCTGACATGGGAACTAAAGCGTAACAGATATGGAAGCAGAAGCTTCTGTAAATGTCAGCAGTCAAACTTATGCACTGAAGAATGAATTTGTTGTGTAGCAATTTGTGTTACAAATATTTTTTCCTGCTGCTTAAAAAGCACCTTTACAGAAATTGTCATTACTCACATCAATCACTGTACCAAATTTTGTTCAAAACTTAATTTCCATATTTTAGACTCAAAGCAATGTTAGTCAGCACATTCTAACAATGTGAAATAAATGGGTAGGTATAAATATGCTGTGCCTGCAAGACTCACAGATGCAGCAGTGAGGATTGGACTATATGGAAACATTAAATATTGTATTACTTCTAAATTTACAAAACTATATTATATTTATTGCACATTTTGATCAACATGTGTGAGACCATCTGCCAAAAAAAATTACATTACATGCTAGGACCAGGGATCTAGATCAATGTAATGCATGGGATGAGTTCCTGGGAAATCTTGTGAGATCTCAGTCCAGACTCACATATTAGAGATGTAGCAGAGTTAGGCCTCTTTCACACGAATGATATGGATTAGGTTCGGATGCGTTCAGTGATTTTGCAAGCAAGTTAAGTCAGTTTTGTCTGTGATTGTGTTCAGTTGTTCATTTTTTTTCGCACAGGTGCAATGCATTTTGATGCTTTTTTCACTCGCGTGATAAAAAACTGAAGGTTTAAAACATCTCTTAGCAACCGTCAGGGAAAAACACATCGCACCCGCACTTGATGCAATGAGTTTTTCACTGAAGCCCCATTCACCTCTATGGGTCCAGGGCTGTGTGAAAAACGCAGAATATTGAATATGCTTCTTTTTACACAATGCAGAAGTGATGTGTGAAAAAACGCTCATGTGCACAGACTCATTGAAATGAATGGGTCAGGATTTAGTGCGGGTACTATGCGTTCACGTCAAGCATTTCACACATGCGGAAAACTCGCTCATGTGAAAGGGGCCTTAACAGTCACAGTCATAACATGTAAACTAGATGTGATATGATAACTCGCCAAGTGTGACTGTTAAATCTGCTGCATTTTCACAGACTTGCATAAAAAGTACAGTACATTCTAGCTGCAATAGTAGTAAGTAGAGTTGAGCGAACCCCTGGATGTTCGGGTTAGAGAAGTTCGGCCGAGCTTCCCGAAAATGTTCGGGTTCGGGATCTAAACTTGACCCGAACTTCATCCCCAACCCCATGTCAAAGGGGACCTGAACTTTTGGGCACTAAAAAGGCTGTAAAATAGTCCAGGAAAGGGCTAGAGGGCTGCAAAAGGCAGCAAAATGTAGGTAAATCCGCTGCAAACAAATGTGGATAGGGAAATGAATTAAAACAAAATAAAATAAATAAAAATTAAGCAATATCAATTGGAGAGAGGTCCCATAGCAGAGAATCAGGCTTCAGGTCACCCACCAATGGAGAAGGCTACTTTAATTTATTTAGACCTATAACCACAAACTATGTGTATTGACCCAATAATTACATCCCAAATGGTAATAATCATAAATCTTTATTAATTCTTTTACAAAAGTCATTAAAATTAAAATTAATATTTCACAATGTGCAGATGGTCTAATAGAGAGTCACAGACATCTCCTGACGAAGCCGTCTGGCGAAACGCGTCGAGGTAGGTGTGGGACACAGGGAGGGGACATGGAGTTCATGTCATGGTCAGTCATTATCTGACATTTACCTTTGCAACTTGGGGATATAATTGTGACCTTGTATCGCCACCTAGCTGTCATTGCTGGAATCTATACTGCACTATGCACTTTACTTTATTTAAATCATGAACTTACTTATGTATTTGTGATATGATAGGTAATATGATTAATTGTTGGATTTTATATTAATGTTATTTATTATGACCATTTACTTGTACATGCTCTCCTGTCTCCCTCTTATGAAATCTGTGTAACACCTATGTTGTTCCTCCATTGATGCGTGTGACTCTCTATTAGACCATCTGCACATTGTGAAATATTAATTTTAATTTTAATGACTTTTGTAAAAGAATTAATAAAGATTTATGATTATTACCATTTGGGATGTAATTATTGGGTCAATACACATAGTTTGTGGTTATAGGTGTGAGTAGTTGGTTGATGTGTGACCCCCTTAGGTCTAAAGGTTTGTTGGCTGTGATTTAATTTATTTAGGCCCCAGCACCCAGACACAGGATAGAGGTCGCATAGCAGAGAAACAGGCGTCATGTCAACCACCAATGGAGAAGGCCACTTTTAGATAATTAGGCCCCTGGCACCTAGACGGAGGAGAGGTTCATTCAACTTTTGGTTGCACCGCAATATAATGCTAAAATTAAAAAAAAGAGAATTCAATAAAGAAGTGCCCCGGAGTACAAGAATATATGGTTGAGGGGGAGGCAGTTATAAATGTCTATTCTGCACAAGGGATGGACAGGTCCTGTGGGATCCATGCCTGGTTCATTTTTATGAACAGTGGTATGGGAGGGAAAAAAACAAGAGAGTGATTAGCAGGCCTTGATAAAAAGGTGACTGGAAATCACTTGGCAAGGCGCCAAAGGTGGACACTGTGGTGGGAAAAGTGAAGATTGAAGAGGTCAGAGTAAAAAAGTGATTATGTTATCAGGTAATCTCAGGGGTGTTAGGCAGCCTAAGATGTAACATCCAATGGGTACTAGACTCAGTTAGCTGAGCGAAGCTGGCCCCCCTTCAATCAGCACAAACAAAAACTTCAGTGTGTTTCTTTAGTGCTACGTTTGTGCTGTTTTGTGCCGCAAAAATTAACATTTGTGCTGCTTTTATTTTCAAGATAGTAGCAATTGTTTGTGTCAACATGATGACATCACTAGCCCCCCTACAACAGCAAAAAGAGATTAAACTTGCTGGATGGTTAGTGCTACGTTTGTGCTGGTTTGTGCCATTTAAATCTCCATTCTACCTCCTTTTGTTTTCGAGTTATTAACCGTTTATTGAAGGGTCACCAAAGGTCACCTAGCCCCCCATCACAGCCAAAAGACACAAAACTGGGCTGGTTGGTTAGTGCTACGTTTGTGCCGCAAAAATTAACATTTGTGCTGCTTTTATTTTCAAGATAGTAGCAATTGTTTGTGTCAACATGATGACATCACTAGCCCCCCTACAACAGCAAAAAGAGATTAAACTTGCTGGATGGTTAGTGCTACGTTTGTGCTGGTTTGTGCCATTTAAATCTCCATTCTACCTCATTTCGTTTTCGAGTTATTAACCATTTATTGAAGGGTCACCAAAGGTCACCTAGCCCCCCATCACAGCCAAAAGACACAAAACTGGGCTGGTTGGTTAGTGCTACGTTTGTGCTGTAGAAATTAACATTTGTGCTGCTTTTATTTGTAAGATAATAGCAATTGCCTTGTTTTGTTGCTTTTTTTTATGATGATCCCCCCCCCCCCCGGCAACAGCCAAAAGACAAGAAATTGGGCTGATTGGTTAGTGCTGCATTTGTGCTGTAAAAATGATCATTTGTGCTGCTCAATTTTATGAACTCCATTAACAGAGCTTAAGCATAATCAATTTACACAGGTAGTAAGACAAGTTCATGTGGACTGACATCACTTGTCAGTAAGAATGATTATATCTACAGCCAAAAACCTAAATACTAACTATCAAGAAGTAGAATAGTAAAATGTGTCTCAAGCATTTTCATTCTACAAATCATTTTACAAACTATAGATCATAAAGTTTTCATGAAAATCAATGACAAATGAAGAACAAATAAACACAAACATAGAGATATCCTTATTAAGTTCAGATTTTTTCGCAGTCTTCATTAAACTGTAACTATATGTGTCCATGGGAAGTGCATAAAAATGTAGATTATCTCAAGCTAAAACCTTTGCTACATATGGTTAACAAATGGTAATTTGGAACTACAAGCAGCCAATAATGCAAAATCATCAGCACTCCATACTGCGTACAGACCTTGAGTAAGAGGTTAGTGCTTGAAGTGACAACATGTGCAAGAAGTAAAGCACTTTTTATTCAATCGTCACATGTGTCAAACATGGTTGCATCACTGAGAAACACAACAAAAGCAAAAGAAAGAGGGTTAACCCTTTAAGGACCCTTAGATTTTTCATTTTTGCGTTTTCATTTTGCGCTCCCTGCCTTCTGAGAGCCATAACTGTTTTATTTTTCCGTTCACATAGCCAAATTATTTTGGGGCGGGACCAGTTGTACTTTCCAACGCCACCATTCAATAATGCATATGATGTAGTGGAAAGCGGTAAAAAAATTCCAAATAGAGTGAGATTGCAAAAAAAAACTTGACCGGCAGAATTGACCACAGCATCTGAGGGGTTAAATGTCCTCAATCGGCAATACTGTCAGTCGCGGATATTAGTCACGGGTGTCTGCTTGAAGAAGCAGGCAGCCACCCGCGGCTATGACGCTCACATTGAGCGGGAGCAGGCGCCATCTTTAAAGACCGGACCTCCGCCGTACATATATGGCGGAGGTCCTTAAGGTGTTAAACTTCGGGGTCTCGTTCACGATATAGGTGCTGGTCCCACCGCACCGATATGCCCACATTGTCTGAGATGGGACAACCCCTTTAATAAGGATATCTCTATGTTTGGGTTTATTTGTTCTTCATTTGTCATTGATTTTCATGAAAACTTTATGATCTATAGTTTGTAAAATGATTTGTAGAATAAAAATGTTTGAGACACATCATTTTACTATTCTACTTCTTGATAGTTAGCAATTAGGTTTTGGAGGTAGCTATAATCACTCTTACTTCAAGTGATGTCAGTCCACATTAACTTGTCCTACTACCTGTGTAAAGTGAGTATGTTTCAGCCCTGTTAATGGAGTTCATAAAATTAAGGGGGGGGGGGTCAACATCTTTAAAAAAAACAGCAAAACAAAACAATTGCTACTATCTCACAAATAAAAGTAGCACAAATGTTAATGTCTCTACAGCACAAACCAGCACAAACGTAGCACTAACCAACCAACCTGGTTTATTGTATTTTGGCTGTGATGGGGGGCTAGGTGGCCTTTGGTGACCTTTCAATAAATGGTTAATAATTTGAAAACAAAATGAGGTAGAATGTAGATTTAATTGGCACAAACCAGCACAAACATAGGACTAACCAACCGGCCCGGTTTTGTGTCTGTTGGCTGTGATGGGGGGCTAGGCGACCTTTTATGACCTTTCAATAAATGGTTAATAACTCGAAAACGTAGAATGGAGATTTAAATGGCACAAACCAGCACAAACGTAGCACTAATCATCCAGCAAGTTTTATGTCTTTTTGCTATTGTAGGGGGGCTGGTGATGTCATCATTGAAACAAACAATTGCTATTATCTTTAAAATAAAAGCAGCAAGAATGTTAATTTTTGCGGCACAAAACAGCACAAACATAGCACTAAAGAAACACACTGGAGTTTCTGTTTGTGCTGATTGAAGGGGGGAGGGGGGAAATCATCATAAGAAAAGCAACAAAACAAAGCAATTGCTATTATCTTACAAATAAAAGCAGCACAAATGTTAATTTCTACAGCACAAACCAGCACAAACGTAGCACTAACCAACCAGCCCAGTTTCGTGTCTTTTGGCTGTGATGGGGGCTAGGTGACGTTTCGTGACCCTTCAATAAATGGTTAATAACTCGAAAATGAAATGAGGTAGAATGGAGATTTAAATGGCACAAACCAGCACAAACGTAGCACTAACCAACCGGCCCAGTTTCGTGTCTTTTGGCTGTGATGGGGGGCTGGGTGACCTTTGGTGACCTTTCAATAAACGGTTAATAACTCGAAAAGAAAAGGAAGTAGAATGGATATTTAAACGGCACAAACCAGCACAAACGTAGTACTAACCATCCAGCAAGTTTCATCTCTTTTTGCTGTTGTAGGGGGGCTGGTGATGTCATCATGTTGAAACAAACAATTGCTATTATCTTTAAAATAAAAGCAGCACAAATGTTAATTTTTGCGGCACAAAACAGCACAAACATAGCACTAAAGAAACACACTGAAGTTTTTGTTTGTGCTGATTGAAGAGGGGCCAGCTTCGCTCAGCTGACTCAGTTGGATGAAAGACAAAGAGCAGATTAAAATCAAGAAAATGCACCTATAGGTGGCACCAGACACCGTAGTGGTTAAAGATGAATTCACTCAGCAAATTGTATATATAATAAGTTATCTATCAGTATTTACCCCAAATTTAATAAATACTTTTTCTATAAAAGAGATCATATATAGAATATAGTAAAACCGTGACTTCAGTATATATGATCATCAGAGTAGGAACAAATGGTGCTTAAAATCAATAGTGGCCAATAGGGCAACTTACTTCACCCAGGAGGGTCGGAGTGGGATAAAGCTCAAGACACCCACTCTGAGCACCTTCTGCGCCTGGATCGCGTTATGAAGATGTTAGGAAAATCACAGAGGTCCACTTCAGAACTTCTTTTTTTTACTCAATACATTATATCCTTTCGGACTTAATGAGTCCCTCGAATACTCTAACTACTAGCAACTATATGAAAAGTAAAAAATCCAACCCCGGCTAAGTAGATCTTAAAGTACCACAACTGGTCTTCTCTAATATCTCCCATTTGGTGCTAAGAGCTATATAAAGACAGGAAGAACTTGTCTAACTAAGTAGAAGCAGACTATCACATATATTGTTAATTTTTGCGTCACAAAACAGCACAAACGTAGCACTAAAGAAACACACTGAAGTTTTTGTTTGTGCTGTTTGAAGGGGGGCCAGCTTCGCTCAGCTAACTGAGTCTAGTACCCATTGGATGTTACACCTTAGGCTGCCTAACACCCCTGAGATTACCTGATAACATAATCACTTTTTTACTCTGACCTCTTCAATCTTCACTTTTCCCACCATGGTGTCCACCTTTGGCGCCTTGCCAAGTGATTTTCAGTCACCTTTTTTTCAAGGCCTGCTAATCACCCTCTTGTTTTTTTCCCTCCCATACCACTGTCTAACATTGTCTGGCAGATTGGTGACCAACGGCCGTCCAGAGGGGCAGAGGCTGACTTAGGCTGGACACGCCCATCAAGATTCCTTCCATATATATCAAGGGATCTACCAGATCTATTTGGAAGAATAGGAAGGGAAATAAAAAGGTTACCTTCAAAGGAGGAGATCATGATGCCTTCTACAGTTCGTATGTGCACATGGCTGGACATACATCAAGCCAGAAACCACGACCCAGACGGGAACCACCTAGACACTTTATGTAGAACATTTAATAGATCTCCCACGGAATACACAAAAGAGTTCCTAAGAAACGAAATTCACTGGTTCTTTCTATCCATCTATCACCACTTAAAAATCATCCCGAGGGGTTTGAGTTGCTCTCTCAAACCCACGTTCGTGGACGATCCTAATTTTTTGAAACCTGGTGTAGAATAAGTGACAGTTGTTCTCTGGACTACATTAAGATTCTAATAGAAAATAGTAGAAACATATGTGAAGGTTTGGTTTAAAAAATCAGGACCTTATTAGAGTCACCAAGTTCCCATATAGATCCAGAAACCTTTACTAATATCCTTAGAGCATTCGAATATAATGAGTAGTGTTGAGCGCGAATATTCAAATAGCGAATATTTTTAGCGAATATCGGCACTTCGCTAATTCGCGAATATTTCGAATATAGCGCTATAAATTCGCTATTTCGAATATTCGTTTTTTTTTTTTTTTTTTTTAGTTATATTTTTTTCTTTCCCACTTAACAACAGTAGTTCTTACCTGTCCTGAGGATTCCTGGCTTCCTTGCTGCTCTAGTCAGTGCCCATTGCCGCTTTTGCCGACTTCCGTGCTCATGGAGCATCCCCAACCATGGGAACGTCTCCATATACAAAAAATGTACTGTCGGATTTGAGGAATTACGTTGAAATCGCAATGCGATTATTTAAGTTATATTAATCGCATTGCGATTAAAACTTAGCACTGCTATCTTACATAGGCTAGAATTAATAACAAATATGGAATATAGCACTAGCAGTGCTAAGTTGAAATCGCAATGCGATTACTTCAAGTTAAATTAATCGCATTGCGAATTCAACTTAGCAGTGCTGCTATATTCCATATTTGTTAACTTCGTTCATTCTAGCAAGCTGACCCATCATAAACCCAGCTCTAAGTTGAAATCGCAATGCAATTAATATAACTTGAATTAATCGCATTGCGATTTCAACGTAATTCCTCAAATCCGACAGTACATTTTAGTATATGGAGACGTTCCCATGGTGATGGGGACGCTCCATGAGCAAGGAACTTTATGGTTGGCTTGGTAGAATTAGCGAATAGCGAATATGACGAATGTATTCGTCATATTCCTCAAAACGAAGATAACGAAGTATTCTACATCTTCGTTTTAGCAACCTATTCGTCAACTTCGCTAATTCTAGCAATCAAATAGAAAGGTTGACTATAGAGACAGCTGTGTTAAATTCGCTATGCGATTATTATTATTTTTTTTTATAGAATAATTATATTACTTGATATAATTATTATAATTATTCTATTTATTAAAAAAATATATAAATAATCGCATAGCGATTTAAACACAGTTGTCTCTATAGTCAACCTTTCTATTTGATTGCTAGAATTAGCGAAGTTGACGAATAGGTTGCTAAAACGAAGATGTAGAATACTTCGTTATCTTCGTTTTGAGGAATATGACGAATACATTCGTCATATCCGTCATCTTCGCTATAATTCTAGATATGAAATCAATAGGAAAGTAGCCTTAAGTTAAAATCGCAATACACGATTATTTAAATCGCATATTAATCGCGGTAACTAGAATAATGACGAATATTGGATTTCGACGAATATTAAATGAATATTAATTCGAATATTCGCGAATTTCGTCGAAATCGAATATGGCACCTGCCGCTCATCACTAATAACGAGGTGACTACAAAATGCAAAAACCTACTCAGGGACCTAACAGATTACCAATTAAATCTTATTAGACCGTGGGAAAGAAAATCTATGAAGCATACTCACCTTGACCAGGAGATCCAGCCTATTAAACCACGAGGGTCTATACAACCAACCTCAACCAGAAGACACTACCCCACAACTAGAGAGCACCAACCTATTAGGCCCCGAAATCCCTATAATAAAAATTTTAGGAAGGTTTTCAATACACGTTTAGTAGATTCCCAATCCTATCCAGTTCCACTTTCCCCACCTAAAAGAACCAAGACTCCGTTTATCAATTCCGCAACCGTATCCATTTCTCTACCACTCATCAATTCCCAAAACCCACCGTTTATTTCTGGTCCAGACCCTCTTTCCATTTCACTTGAGAACATATCGGTCTATATAACTCCGCCCCCTAGAAACCAAGGTGGCACCCAGTCCACCTACACATCCCCTTCATCCACCACAATTAGACCAGATCCCTTGGTATTCCCTCCACCCACCACTTCCAGCACTTCGGATACTCTTCTCAATGTATCCACTCATTCTGTTTCCAGTACACAATCAGAACCTTTTTTAGCTCTACCTACGAATCTTTCCGAAAGTCCTTTTTTAGGGAAAGCATCACCCGGTCTACCCACCACTCCCTCCTTAACCTCAAACCGGCAGGTCTTGTCCACCATACAGATATTGAGCCCCTTTTTCACTCCAACTGGTCTAAACCCCAATTCATTACATTCTCCACTTCACAGCAACAACAACAAAAAAACACACACTTTTTCAGCCCATTATCTCTATCAAGAAAAAGGTCAATAAAAGAACAAGAGGATGTAGAGGAGGAAAATCTAAATACTCCAATAAAGAAAAAAACTAAGAACCCCATCCACAGTCCAACTATAGAACAATGTTTTACAGACCTGTTTAATGACACAGACAAAAATAAGGGGATAAAGGTATTTTTAACATATCCAAACATACACTAGACCCCAATGATATTTCCCTCCTTAGCAAAGGCCTATCCTATTGCCCCACCCAATATCCAGATTCTTTTGTGCTCTTGGTAGACCTCAACCAATTAATTCGCAGATTGACCCTTAAGCGACATTTTGCCACTAGAAAGATTAATTAATACCCAATGGAATCCCCTATTACCCTGTTCGATATCAATAATTCCACTAAAAATGGAGACGGTCCCGTTATTTCCCAAGACCCTCCCCCTATACCTTCCAACTTGAAACCGAAGTCAGCCTTCTATCCCCTTGAAAGTCGGGGCTCCCACCTTGAAACTTTTTATAATATAGTCTTAGATGACCTGAAGAGCCTCACTGGAACATCTGCCTCTAGACCCAAATTAAATCTAAGTAAACAAGAAAATAGGGCTCTGAAAAATCTCAAAAACAATAAAAATATTGTTATCAAAAGTGCTGATAAAGGGGAAGGGGTGGTAATTATGGACCAAGAATATTATTTAGGCAGAAGCCCTTAGAATTTTGTCTGACCCAGAATACTACAGACCGATCGAGACCGATCCCACATCAATATTTAAGAAATCTTCACAATCACTGCTAGAATCTAGTCACACTGACGGAATCATTGACAAGAAAGAAAAGTCATTCCTCTTTATCAATCATCCTACAACAGCCCATTTCTATTTTTTGCCTAAGATACATAAATCCATCACACAACCGCCCTGGAAAATCTATTATCTCAGGCATCAATTCACTTACCACCAACCTCTCTGCATACGTTGAAGGGTTTCTACAAAAATACGTTATACAACTCCCCTCCTACCTCAGAGATTCTTCCCATCTCATTAATCTACTAGAAAACTTCAATTGGAAACCTAGCTACCTTTGGGTAACTTTAGATGTGGCTTTGCTATACAGTAATATTCAGCACGAGCTAGGTCTAGAGGCCGTACGATACTTTCTGGAGAAAGACCCGTCAATGCCTACACGACAAAAGGAATTCATACTCGAGTCCATTAATTTTATCCTATACCATAACTATTTCACCTTTAGGGAGAAATTTTATCTTCAATCTAAAGGTACAGTGATGGGGACTAAGTTTGCCCCCTCCTACGCTAATTTGTTTGTAGGTCTTTTTGAAGAAAAACTAGGGCTGATCTCAAACGGGAATATCATCTTTTTTAAAAGGTATATTGATGACATTATCTTAATTTGGGATGGGACTAGGGAACTTTTAACAGATTTTATCAAAAACATAAACGAAAATGACTGGGGCCTAAAATTCAGTTCAGAATTCAATGAAAAAGAGGCAATATTTTTAGACTCACATCTTAAAACCGTGACGGGAAAAATGACAATACAAACACATCTTAAACAAGTAGATGCGAATAGCTACCTAAACTACTCGAGCTGTCATTATGTGAAATGGAAGAACAACATCCCCTATGGCCAAATGAAGCGAATCCGAAAAACTGCTCGGTTGACAAAATGATGCGAGAGCAAATAGGAATCCTGAAAGAAAGGTTTAAGGGAAAAGGGTATCCGAGAGGTTAAATTAATGCTGCAGCAAAAAAGTCAAGATAATCAACCAAAAAACAGCCTTAGAACCCCGCCAAATAAGAGCTAAAGAAAAAGTTTCAGTACAACCTGATCACTCGATATAACACCAAACACACAGAGATTAGGCAGATACTTTCAAAACATTGGGGCATCCTCTTAAAGGACCCCATTTTGAAAGATCTAATACCTAAACAGCCAGGAGGAACTTTTAGAAGAGCTAAGACCCTCAAAAATTTGATTGCTCCATTCTGTCCAAACCTCGATGTCCACAAAAAATCATTTAGCTCAATAGCACAGCCACCAACTAATAGTGGGATCCGAAAATGCCTACAAAAAAGGGCATGTGTTGTTCTATGATAACTCATGGACTAAAAGAAATGACAGTTAGCACACCAGGTATGAAACTTGAAAAAACACAAGAACCATGGATAATTAAACAAGATTCGTACTGTGGTACGAAGGATGTTATATATCTACTTACCTGTCCCTGTGAATTAAAATACGTTGGAAGAACGACTCAAGGGTTAAGAGAAAGAATGAACGAGCGCCGTTCAAATATTAGACGTGAGGTCCTCACGCATAGTGTCTCACGACACTACCTTGAAAAACATGATAGTGATCCATCCAGCCTAAAGGTTTCCCCGCTTGAACAGGTGTCGGCCTCTTACCAGCAATTATGGAGGAAGTAGATGCATTTGATTTTTTTACTCAACATATTATCCCCTTTCGGACTCAATGAGTCCCTCGAATACTCTAACTACTAGCAACTATATGAAAAGTACAAAATCCAACCCCGGCTAAGTAGATCTTAAAGTACCACAACCGGTCTTCTCTAATATCTCCCCTTTGGTGCTAAAAGCGATATAAAGACAGGAAGAACTTGTCTAACTAAGTAGAAGCAGACTATCACATATATTCCTAGACATCTCTTCTCAATGAATACTAGGTGTTTTTAGTACATCTACAATTTGCATCTATTTATATATCTACCTATGTATCTATATATTCCTTTATATGTATGTATTTATGTATTTTTATATCATTTTAGATTTTTTGGTTGTACATTTTTTTAACCTTTGTTTTTTATCCTTCACCCATCAACAACAGTCTTTTTCCATTTATCACTATCTGCCTGTATATATATATATATATATATATATATATATATATATATATATATATATATATACCGCCACTGTATATGTATGTACCTCTCAGTAGGTTCTATTTTTTTTTTTCTTTTTCTATTGACTTTTTTACATCAGTATATGTGACCTGGCTATATATATATATATATATATATATATATATATATATATATCACTATCTGTCTGTATCTATAGATACATATATATATATATATATATATATATATATATATATACCGCCACTGTATATGTATGTACCTCTTAGTAGGTTTTATTTATTCATTGACTTCTCTACATCAGTGTATGTGACCCGATCATATACATATGTATTTATATGAAGACCCCATGATCATTATCTATCTATTGATTTCTTCACTTTAGGATGCGTGACCCGGCCCTATTTATATGTTTATATGAAGACCCCATTATTTATCACTATTTTCTAGACGATCCAATCATATACTTTTCACCAACATGCAATCCTCATCCATTCAGACATAGGGTGATACCCATTAACCCTTTTCAGTCAGTTAGATCAACCATCTATCTCCTCTCTATTTTTCTTAATATACATCCCAAATATATTTTCTCTTTCCCCCTCCATCTACACATCACACGCCTTCATCCATCCTCTATATTCTAGTTACAGTAATCCTTTAAATTAAAGACAGATCAATGTCAACTTCCCATGGCCTAATAAGATTTAATTGGTAATCTGTTAGGTCCCTGGGTAGTTTTTTGCATTTTTTAGTCACCTCGTTATATTCAAATGCTCTAAGGATATTAGTAAAGGTTTCTGGATCTATATGGGAACTTGGTGACTCTAATAAGGTCCTGATTTTATAAACCAAACCTTCACATATGTTTCTACTTTTTTCTATTAGAATCTTAAAGGGGTTATCCAAGTTATATTTATTAATGACCTATCCTCAGGATAGGTCATCAATATCAGATCGGCGGCGGTCCGACACCCGGCACCCCCGCCGATCAGCTGTTTGAAGAGAAGGCGAGCGCCGTGCCAGCGCTGCCTCCTCGTCATTGTTTACATGCTGGCCGTTGCATCTGCAGTGGTGAGCAGGTGTAATTACACCCAAGCCGTTCCATTCATTTCAATGGGACGGCTCTGTAGTATACACTTGTATAGAAACGAGCCGTCCCATTGAAATGAATGGAACGGCTTGGGTGTAATTACACCTGCTCACCGCTCGGAGCTTTTATTGTACAGGTGATGAGTGTGGGCGTATCCTGTTTTGCTTTGCAAGGTGTGCTCACCGGCAATCAGGACGGACGCCTTCTTATGATGCGCAAATTGTGCGCTACCTTTAGCATTGGCCAGAAGAGGCGCCACTAGGCGCGAAACGGCCGTCGCTTTTTCCTGCTAAACGCTCCGTGTAGCTGCCCGCCCCAGCCTGTCTTACTATTTTGTACTTATACTAATAAAGAAGACGCAAGTATGTGGTGAGTGCCGCCTCTTTTTATCCTTCTCTTTTTTTGTACCCCTTTAATGTAGTCCAGAGAACAACTGTCACTTATTCTACACCAGGTTTCAAAAAATTAGGATCGTCCACGAACGTGGGTTTGAGAGAGCAACTCAAACCCCTCAGGATGATTTTTAAGTGGTGATAGATGGATAGAAAGAACCAGTCAATTTTGTTTCTTAGGAACTCCTTTGTGTATTCCATGGGAGATCTATTGAATGATCTACATAAAGTGTCTAGGTGGTTCGCGTCTGGGTCGTGGTTTCTGGCTTGATGTATGTCCAGCCATGTGCACATACGAACTGTAGAAGGCATCATGATCTCCTCCTTTGAAGGTAACCTTTTTATTTCCCTTCCTATTCTTCCAAATAGATCTGGTAGATCCCTTGATATATATGGAAGGAATCTTGATGGGCGTGTCCAGCCTAAGTCAGCCTCTGCCCCTCTGGACGGCCGTTGGTCACCAATTTGCCAGACAATGTTAGACAGTGGTATGGGAGGGAAAAAAACAAGAGGGTGATTAGCAGGCCTTGAAAAAAAGGTGACTGAAAATCACTTGGCAAGGCGCCAAAGGTGGACACCGTGGTGGGAAAAGTGAAGATTGAAGAGGTCAGAGTAAAAAAGTGATTATGTTATCAGGTAATCTCAGGGGTGTTAGGCAGCCTAAGGTGTAACATCCAATGGGTACTAGACTCAGTTGGATGAAAGACAAAGAGTAGATAAAAATCAAGAAAATGCCCTTATAGGTGGCACCAGACACCGTAGTGGTTAAAGATGAATTCACTCAGCAAATTGTATATATCATAAATTATGTATCAGTATTTACCCCAAATTATATAAATACTTTTTCTATAAAAGAGATCATATACAGTATAGAATATAGTAAAACAGTGACTTCAGAATATAAGATCATCAGAGTAGGAACAAATGGTGCTTAAAATCAATAGTGGCCAATAGGGCAACTTACTTCACCCAGGAGGGTCGGAATGGGATAAAGCTCAAGACACCCACTCTGAGCACCTCCTGCGCCTGGATCGCGTTACGAAGATGTTAGGAAAATCAGGAAAAAAGGTCCACTTCAGAATGTCTTTTTTTTTACTCAATACATTATCCCCTTTCGGACTCAATGAGTCCCTCGAATACTCTAACTACTAGCAACTATATAAAAAGTACAAAATCCAACCCCGGCTTAGATCTTAAAGAACCACAACCGGTCTTCTCTAATATTTCCCCTTTGGTGCTAAGAGTGATATAAAGACAGGAAGAACTTGTCTAACTAAGTAGAAGCAGACTATCACATATATTGCTAGACATCTCTTCTGTATGAATAATGGGTGTTTTTAGTACATCTACAATTTGCATCAATTTATATATCTACTTATGTATCTATATATTCCTTTATATGTATGTATTTATGTATTTTTATATTTATGTACTTTTATATCGTTTTATATTTTTTGGTAGTACATTTTTTTTACCTTTGTTTTTTATCCTTCACCCATCAACAACAGTCTTTTTCCATTTATCACTATCTACCTGTATCTAAAGATATATATATATATATATATATATATTGTGACACGGTGAGAGGTTTGGTGGTAAAAAAACAGGTATTTTCCTCTCAGCCTGTGCTGCTGGGTTGATTGCAGCCAGGTGAGGGCAAATACTGGACCGGATTTTAGGTGCAGGTCCGGTTTTTTTTTGGGTTAATGCCTAGGTGCCTTTAAAAGACAGCTGGGTTTTATGCAAACTCTCTCTCTGTGTT
The DNA here is from genome assembly GCA_033119425.1 of Bufotes viridis. Lineage (NCBI taxonomy): Eukaryota > Metazoa > Chordata > Amphibia > Anura > Bufonidae > Bufotes > Bufotes viridis. Next base: position 263,358,750 of record CM065590.1, on the reverse strand, counting down.
TGGGATCTGAGCCCTGTGCTGGGCTGAAAAGCTGAGACCTGTGTGTCAGAAAAGCAGGCCATGTAAAGACGGTCAGTGGACTTTTTGTGTTGCTGAGCATTCAGCCAGGTGTGAACTAACACCTAGGATTTGAGGTGATTTAACCTGGAAACTGCTGGTGTTCCGTGGAGCTCTCAGGGCTGGAAGCAAGAGCTTGCAAAGAGGCGTGCAGTCTGCCTGGAAGCCTGAGGTTGGACTTTCCTGCGGCTGGGCTGACAGCCGGGTGTGAACACGCACCTAAACCACACAGGTGAATTTGATTCAGTCTTGGACTTTTGTTTTGCCTCAAGTTTTTGCTGTGTGTGTGTGTGAAGTAACACTAAGTGACTGTTTTGAGTTTTGTTTGTGCAAGTGTGAAATAAAACACTGTTTGCTGCACTACCTGGACTCCCTTTGCCTCTATACTGCACCCGCACCGCTGTCTACCAGAGCAACTCCCCACAATATATATATATATATATATATATATATATACCGCCACTGTATATGTATGTACCTCTCAGTAGGTTTTATTTATTCATTGACTTCTCTACATCAGCATATGTGATCCGATCATATACATATGTATTTATATGAAGACCCCATGATTATTATCTATCTGTTGTTTTCTTCACATTAGGATGCGTGACCCGGCCCTATTTATATGTTTATATGAAGACCCCATTATTTATCACTTTTTTCTAGACGATCCAATCATATACTTTTCACCAACATGCAATCCTCATCCATTCAGACATAGGGTAATACCCATTAACCCTTTTCAGTCAGTTAGATCAACCATCTATCTCCTCTCTATTTTTCTTAATATACATCCCAAATATATTTTCTCTTTCCCCCTCCATCTACACATCACACGCCTTCATCCATCCTCTATATTCTAGTTACAGTAATCCTTTAATTTAAAGACAGTTTTTCACACCGGGGATGTGCGACTTCCGGTTGCGTTCCACCTTGGAGCGCAGCCCGGAAGTCGCACACTGCCCTGACCTTATCAGATTACAATTAGACTTAATACCCCTCTTGTTTCACCCCTATTAATAATTTTTCCACATAAGCTCTGGATTATAGGTTGTTTCCCTCTGTTTTCACTGCGAAAAAGGATCTTGCTTTAGTATCAGTTCCGGTGGGTTCCATCCTGAATTGCACACCGGAAGTGACATCTCCACACGGATCTCTATTGAGCTGTCAGATGCGCTCCATGGTGAAGCGCAAACTCGGTACTACTGCTCATATCCTTATTATTTATAATGTTTTGCTCTAACCCTTTGATTTGAATTGATTCTCCCTGAGATGCACTAGTCTGTTCACATAATTACTAGGCTTCTGTACATTATTATTAACTTTTTCTGCCCGGCCCCCTGATGACAAAAACGGAAGTGATGTCATCAGCTCCTCTTGGCGCCTTTTTCACACATGGCTACCTCTATAAATTGTACAGACTGTATGTTGAATGTATGCTCCTGATGAAGGGGATATTTTTAAGCCCCGAAACGCTTTGAGCTGTACCTCACCCTTACCCTGTGCTCCAAATAAAAAGGATTTACAAGAAGTTTTGAAGTGGACCTTCTGTGATTTTCCTAACATCTTCGTAACGCGATCCAGGCGCAGGAGATGCTCAGAGTGGGTGTCTTGAGCTTTATCCCACTCCGACCCTCCTGGGTGAAGTAAGTTGCCCTATTGGCCACTATTGATTTTAAGCACCATTTGTTCCTACTCTGATGATCTTATATACTGAAGTCATGCTTTTACTATATTCTATATATGATCTCTTTTATAGAAAAAGTATTTATTAAATTTGGGGTAAATACTGATACATAATTTATGATATATACAATTTGCTAAATGAATTCATCTTTAACCACTACGGTGTCTGGCGCCACCTATAGGTGCATTTTCTTGATTTTTATCTGCTCATTTTTATGAACGTCAGCTTCTCCACGTTGGCTGTGGACAGGCGGCTGCTTTTGTCAGTAATGACGCCACCTGCCATGCTGAATACACGTTCAGACAAAACGCTGGCCGCCGGGCAGGCCCGCACCTCCAAGGCATGAAAGGCTAGCTCTGGCCATGTGGACAATTTGGAGACCCAGAAGTTGAATGGGGCCGAATCATCAGTCAGTACGTGGAGGGGTGTGGACACGTACTGTTCAACCATGTAAATGAAATGCTGCCTCCTGCTAACACGTTCCGTATCAGGTGGTGGTGCAGTTAGCTGTGGCGTGGAGACAAAACTTTTTCACATTTCTGCCATGCTAACCCTGCCCTCAGAGGAGCTGGCCTCAGACACAGCTGCGTTGGCAACCTCTTGCTCCTCCTCTGCCTTCGCCTTGGGCTTCCACTTGTTCCTCTGTGACATTTGGGAATGCTCTCAAGAGCGCGTCTACCAGCGTGCGCTTGTACTCGTGCATCTTCCTATCACGCTCCAGTGCAGAAAGTAAGGTGGGCACATTGTCTTTGTATCGGGGATCCAGCAGAGTGACAACCCAGTAGTCCGCACACGCTAAAATGTGGGCAACTCTGCTGTCGTTGCGCAGGCACTGCAGCATGTAGTCGCTCATGTGTGCCAGGCTGCCCAGAGGTAAGGACAAGCTGTCTTTTGTGGGAGGCGTATCGTCATCGTCCTCTGTATCCCCCCAGCCACGCACCAGTGATGGGCCTGAGCTGTGTCGGGTGCCACCCCGCTGTGAACCTGCTTCATCCTCATCCTTCTCCACCTCCTCCTCGTCCTCCAGTAGTGGGCCCTGGCTGGCCACATTTGTACCTGGTCTCTGCTGTTGCAAAAAACCTCCCTCTGAGGCACTTCTAACAGACTGGCCTGAAAGTGCTAAAAATGACCCCTCATCCTCCTACTCCTCCTCCTCCTGGGCCAGCTCCTCTTTCATCATCACCCTAAGTGTTTTCTCAAGGAGACATAGAAGTGGTATTGTAACGCTGATAACGGCGTCATCGCCACTGGTCATGTTGGTGGAGTACTCGAAACAGCGCAACAGGGCACACAGGTCTCGAATGGAGGCCCAGTCATTGGTGGTGAAGTGGTGCTGTTCCGCAGTGCGACTGACCCGTGCGTGCTGCAGCTGAAATTCCACTATGGCCTGCTGCTGCTCGCACAGTCTCTCCAGCATGTGCAAGGTGGAGTTCCACTTGGTGGGCAGGTCGCATATGAGGTGGTGAGCGGGAAGGCTGAAGTTACGCTGTATTGCAGACAGGCAAGCAGCGGCAGGATGTGAACGCCGGAAGCGCGCACAGATGGCCCGCACTTTATGGAGCAGCTCTGACATGTCGGGGTAGTTGTGAATGAACTTCTGCACCACCAAATTCAGCACATGCGCCAGGCAAGGGATGTGCGTCAAACCGGCTGCGACCAGATTTCGCCCATTATCGCACACCACCAGGCCAGGCTTGAGGCCCACCGGCAGCAACCACTGGTCGGTCTGTTGTTCAATACCCCGCCACAACTCCTGCGCGGTGTGGTGCCTGTCCCCCAAACATATGAGTTTCAGAACGGCCTGCTGACGTTTACCACGGTCTGTGCTGAAGTTGGTGGTGAAGGTGTGTGGCTGAATGGATGAGCAGGTGGAAGCTGAGTAGGAGGATGAGGCAACAGGAGACAAAGAATGATGCCCTGCGATCCTTGGCAGCAGAAGGACGTGCGCCAAAGTACTCTCGGCCTGGGGCCCAGCCGCCACTACATTTACCCAGTGTAGGGAGATATAGCGTCCCTGGCCGTGCTTACTGGTCCACGTATCTGTGGTTAGGTGGATCTTGCCACAGATGGCGTTGCGCAGTGCACACTTGATTTTATCGGATACTTGGTTGTGCAGGGAAGGCACGGCTGTCTTGGAGAAGTAGTGGCGGCTGGGAACAACATACTGTGGGACAGCCATGGACATCAGCTGTTTGAAGCTGTCTGTGTCCACCAGCCTGAATGACAGCATTTCAAAAGCCAGTAGTTTAGAAATACTGGCATTCAGGCCCAGGGCTCGAGGGTGGCTAGGTGGTAATTTACGCTTTCTCTCCAAGGTTTGTGAGATGGAGAGCTGAACGCTGCCGTGTGACATGGTGGAGATGCTTGGTGACGCAGGTGGTGGTGTCGGTGGCACATCCTCTGTTTGGTGGGCGACAGGTGCCAACATTCTTCCCGAGGCAGAGGAAAAGGCCAAGGCAGCAGCAGAAGAGATGTTTACTCCACTGCAGTTCATGCTTTGCATGTAGATGCCTGGTCATGCAGGTTGTGCTAAGGTTCAGAACGTTAAAGCCTCGCTTCAGGCACAGCGTTCAAACCACTTGGGTCTTGTCGTCAGCACATTGTTTAAAGAAGTGCCATGCCAGGGAACTCCTTGAAGCTGCCTTTGGGGTGCTCGGTCCCTGGTGGCGGTGGCCAGTAGCAGGCGAACTCTCTTGGCGGAGGCTGTTCTGCTTTTACCCCCTGATCCCTCTTTTGCTACGCTGTTGGCTCGGTCTCACCACTGCCTCTTCCTCTGAACTATGAACTATGACCTTCATTCCATGTGGGGTCTAGGACCTCATCGTCCCCTGCATCGTCTTCCACACAGTCTTCCTCCCTGACCTCCTGTTCAGTCTGCACACTGCAAAAAGACGCAGCAGATGGCACCTGTGTTTCATCATCATCAGAGACGTGCGGACTCCGATGAGGTGGTTTTCCCATATCCTCATCATAAGTGGTTGTTCATCAGTGCATTCTATGTCTTCCACCACTGGGGAAGGGCTAGTTGGATTTACTTAGGAAACCCTGCCAGCAGAGTCTTCAAACAGCATAAGAGACTGCTGCATAACTTGAGGCTCTGACAGTTTCCCTGATATGCATGGGGGTGAGGTGACAGACTGATGGGCTTGGTTTTCAAGCGCCACCTGTGCGCTTTCTGCAGAAGACTGGGTGGGAGATAATGTTGTGAACGTGCTGGATCCACTGTCGGCCACCCAATTGACTAGCGCCTATACCTACTCAGGCCTTATCATCCTTAGAATGGCATTGGGAGGGTAGTGAAACCTGAGGTAGTTGGTTCACTAGGAAGTGTGGCTGTAGTATAATGGCCCCGTCCTCTCCGAGCACCAGAGGGTCCACTAACACCACCTCGACCGCGTCCCTTACTAGATGTTTTCCTCATTGTTACCGTTCACCAAGCACCACAATAAGAAAAAAAATATTTGGCCCAATGTATTGATCTCAAATTCAGGTCTTTTTTTACAGGCACCTAACACTATCTGCCTATTTATTTATGTACCGTATTACACTAATCCAGGCACAGCAGTAACCACTGATTTAGGGGAATATCAATTGAAGGCCTAGTATTTACGCCCTGGATGAAAGGTATTCTTTTTATGGACAGATTTACACTTGGAGATGCACAGTAGCATGAAAAAAAAAAAAGTAGGATTATGCCTTTAGCAATTGTATTTTAACACTTTGTGTAATATACCTTTTAACGGACATAAATACAATAGGAGATGCACGGTAGCGTGTGAAGTTATTGAGGATGACCCTCTCAGCACTTGTATATACGCCTTAATTGTAATATACCCTTTTACGGACAGATTAACACTTGGTCTGCAACAGCTGGAACACCAGATTCAGGGTATTGCTATTATGGCAAGTGAATTTCACCCCAGAACAAAATCTATCCTTTGATGGATACTATTAAACTTGTCCAGTCACAGCTGGAACACCAGATTTACGGTATTGCTATTTTGGCAATTGAATTTCACCGCAGAAAATAATAAATCCTTTGACGGACACTATTAAACTTGGCCAGCCACTGCTGGTACACCAGATTTACGGTATTGCTATTTTGGCAATTGAATTTCACCCTAGAAAAAAATATATCCTTAGCTGTACACTATTAAACTTGGCCAGCCACAGCTGAAACCACTGATTTATGATATTGCTATTTTGGCAATTGAATTTCACCCCATAACAAAATCTATCCTTTGACGGATACTATTAAACTTGTCCAGTCACAGCTGGAACACCAGATTCAGGGTATTGCTATTTTGGCAATTAAATATCACCCCTCAAAAAAATATACCCTTTTACGGACAGATTTAAACTAGGCCTGCAACAGCTGGAACACCAGATTCAGGGTATTGCTATTTTGGCAATTGAATTTCACCCCAGAAAATAATATATCCTGTGACAGACACTATTAAACTTGTACAGCCCAAGCTGAAACCACTTATTTATGGTATTGCTATTTTGGCAATTGAATTTCACCCCAGAAACAAAATATATCCTTTGCCGGACACTATTAAACTTTGCCAGCCACTGCTGGGACACTAGATTTACGGTATTGCTATTTTGGTAATTGAATTTCACCCCAGAAAAAATGATATCATTTGCCGGACACTATTAAACTTGTCCAGTCACAGCTGGAACACCAGATTCATGGTATTTCTATTTTTGCAAATGAATTTCACCCCAGAAAATAATATATCCTATGACGGACACTATGAAACTTGTCCAGTCACAGCTGAACACCAGATTTACGGTATTGCTATTTTGGCAATTGAATTTCACCCCAGAAAATTAACTATCCTTTGCTGGACACTATTATACTTGGCCAGCCACTGCTGGGACACCTGATTTACTGTATTGCTATTTTGGCTATTGAATTTCACCCCAGAACAAAATATATCATTTGCCGGACACTATTAAACTTGGCCAGCCACTGCTGGGACACCAGATTTACGGTATTGCTATTTTGGCAATTGAATTTCACCCCAGAAAATAATAAATCCTTTGCCGGACACTATTAAACTTGTTCAGTCACAGCTGGAACACCAGATTTGCGGTATATCTATTTTTGCAACTGAATTTCACAGCAGAAAATAATATATACTATGACGGACACTATTAAACTTGGCCAGCCACCGCTGGGACACCAGATTTTCGGTATTGCTATTTTGGCAATTGAATTTCACCCCATAAAATTATCTATCCTTTGCGGACACTAGTAAACTTGTCCAGCGACTGCTGGGACACTAGATTTACGTATTGCTATTTTGGCTATTGAATTTCACCCCAGAACAAAATATATCCTTTGCCGGACACTATTAAACTTTGCCAGCCACTGCTGGGACACTAGATTTAGGGGATTGCTATTTTGGCAATTGAATTTCACCACAGAATAAAATCTATTCTTTGCCAGAAAGCAGACAGTATTACACTTGGCTAGCCACAGCTGGAACACCAGATTTAGGGGATTGCTATTTTTGCAATTGAATATTTAACCCCTTAATAAAATATAGAAATTTCTATCCTGAGTTTCTAGGTGTGACAATAAGCACAGCTAAGCCCCTGATGTAGGATATAGCAAAAATAAAAACTAGTATTGATGGATTGTTGGATTGTGGCAGCTTGTGCTGGTGCACCACAAGACACAAAATGGCCGCCGATCAAAGTGACAGAAAAACGCTCTGTGCAGCCTAAAAACAGTGAGCAATTAACTAGCAGAAGTTGAATGATTCACAGCTGTAGATCTATCACTTCATTAGGTGTTTTTGATGACTTTTCCCTGCCTCATCTTGCCCTCACAGAAGCTGCGTCTTCTCCCTACACTAATCAGAGCAGAGTGACGTGCGGCGCTACATGACTCCAGCTTAAATAGAGGCTGGGTCACATGCTGCACTTGGCCAATCACAGCCATGCCATTAGTAGGCATGGCTGTGATGGCTTCTTAGGGCAAGAAGTAAAACGCTAGCTGATTGGCTGCTGTGCAGCCCTTCAGAAAGCGGGAAGAAATCGTCGAACAACGGATCCGAACCCAAACCTTTTTGAAAATGTTCGGGTCCGTGTCCCGAACACCCCAAAATTCGGTACGAACCCGAACTATGCTCGAACTGTTCGCTCAGCCCTAGTAGTAAGTCTAAGTAGGGGAAGGTATTTTATTGGTTTTAAGTGATTAGTAGAGTTGAGTGAACACCTGGAAGTTGTTCGGGACCTGAACTTGACCCCGAACCCGAACCCTATTGAAGTCAATGGGGACCCGAACTTTTAGGCACTAAAATGGCTCTAAAAATGGCATGGAAGGGGCTAGAGGGTGGCAAAAGGAAGCAAATGTGCTTAAGAGCATGGCAAGTGCTCTGCAAACAAATGTGGATAGGGAAATAACTTAAAATAAAATAAATACAATTTTTAAATAACAATCTTAAACAAGGAGGAGGAGGTGGATGTAGAGTAGGAGGTTGAGGAGGCGGTGACCGTGGCGGTGTAGGTGGAAGCGGGGGTGGAGGTTGAGGAGGTAGCCAACACTGTTTTTTTTGTTATTTTAAAATTGGGGTAGCCCCCAAAATAGGACATATAAAAAAACAAACAAAGAATAGGTGCACTTGAGTACAAGAATGGATGGTTGAGGCTGGTATAGATGTCTATTCTGCACAAGGTACAGACAAGTCATGTGGGATCCATGCCTGATTCATTTTAATGAACGTGAGCTTGTCCACATAAGCTGTGGACAGGCAGCTGCGCTTGTCCGTGATAACGCTCCCTGTCGTGCTAAAAACACATGTTCAGACAATACACTGGCTGCAGGGCAGGCCAGCACCTCCAAGGCATAAAGGGCAAGCTCAGGCCATGTGCCCAATTTGGAGACCCAGAAGTTAAATGGGGCAGACCCCTCAGTCAGTACGTGTAGGCCTGTGCACACATACTGCTTCACCATGTTGCTGAAATGCTGCCTCCTACTAAGACGTTCCATATCAGCTGGTGGTGCTGGTTGTTGTGGCATGGTGACAAAGCTTTTCCACATTTCGGCCATGCAACCCTGCCTTCTGAGGTGCTGGCGTTGCCCGGCTGCATTGTCGACCTCTTCCGTCTCCTCTGCCTTCGCCTTGTGCTTCCACTGAAGCCCCAGTGTAAGGTGGGAATGCCATCAGTAACGCGTCTACCAAAGTGCGCTTGTAGTCGCGCATCATCTGATCACGCTCTAGTGAGGGTATTAAGGACGTCACATTGTCCTTGTAATGGGGATCCAGCAGAGTTGCCACCTAGTAATCAGCACAAGTTAGAATGTGGGCAACTCGACGGTCATTGCGCAGGAACTGCAGCATGTAGTCGCTCATGTGTGCCAGGCTACCCAGAGGAAACGAGAAGCTGTCCTCTGTGGGAGGTGTATAGTTTGTGTCCTTGGTATCCCTCCAGCCAGGCTGCAGTGATGGCCCTGAGCTGCTTTGGATGCCACCCTGCTGTGAACACGATTACTGCTCATCCTCCTAATCCTCCAGAACTGTGCCCTAGCTGGACAATTGTGTACCTGGCTTATTTTGGTGCAGGAACCCACCCTCTGAGCCACTTTTGAATGACTGGCCTGATAACCGTGGAAATGATCCCGTAGCGTATTTTCAAGGAGACATAGAAGTGGGATAGTAACACTGAGAACTGCGTCATCGGCACTGGCCATGTTGGTGGAGTAGTCAAATCAGCGCAACAAGGCACACAGGTCGCGCATGAAAGACCACTCAGTGGCGGTGAAGTGGTGCTGTTCTGCAGAGCGACTCACCCGTGCGTGCTGCAGCTGAAACTCCACTATTGTCTGCTGCTGCTCGCACAGTCTCTCCAGCTTGTGCATGTCGCATATGAGGCGGTAAGCAGGAGGGCCGAAGTTATGCTGCAGTGCGGACAGGGGAGCAGCAGCAGGGTGACAATGTCGAAAGCGGCCCACACATTCTGCAGCAGCTCTGACATATCGGGGTAGTTTTTCAGGAATTTCTGCACCACCAAATTCAGCACATGCGCCAGGCAAGGGATGTGCGTCAAACCAGCTAGGCCCAGAGCTGCTACGAAATTTTGCCCACCAGGCCAGGCTTGAGCCTCAGTGGCTCAAAGCACTCATCGGTCTGTTGTTCCATGCCCGTCCACAGCTCCTACATGGTGTGGGATTTGTCCCCCAAACAGATGTGTTTCAAAACTGCCTGCTGTCGTTTTTTTTAAGTTGGTGGTTAAGGTGTTATGCTGACTGGATGAGGAGGTGTTAGAGGAGGAAGAGGAGTAGGAGGAGGAGGCTACAGAAGACAAAGAGAAATGCCATGCAATCCTCGGTGGCGGAAGGATATGTGCCAAACAGCTATCCGCCTCAGGCCCAGCAGCCACTGCATTTACCCAGTGTGCTGTTAGGGAGATATAACGTCCCTGCCTGTGCTTACTGGTCCACGTATCGGTAGTTATGTGGACCTTGCCACAGATGGCGTTTAGCAGTGCAAACCTGATTTTGTCCCCCACTTGTTTGTGCAGGTAAGGGATGGCTCGCCTGAAAAAGTAGTGGCGGCTGGGAACGACATACTGTGGGTCAGCCAAGGCCATAAGGTTTTTAAAACTCTCTGTCTCCATGTCTCCATTGTTTGGAAGATGGACAGCTGAATGCTGCCATGGGACATTGTAGTGCTGCTTGTTGAAGGTGACGGATGTGGTGGCGTTGCTGCCCCATCCTCTGTTTGCGGGGTGGCCGGTGACACTGTCACTCCAAAGGTGGAGGAAGAGGCCGAGACTGCAACAGAATAGGGAGCAGGAGAAGCCTGAGACCTTTCTTGGTTTTGGAGGTGTTTACTCCACTGCAGCTCGTGCTTTGCACATAGATGCCTTGTCATGCCGGTTGTGTTCAGAATTGCTATGCCTCGCTTCAGGCTCTGATTGCACAGCGTGGAAACCACTCGTATCTTGTCGTCAGCACATTGTCTGAAGAATTGCCACGCCAGGGAATTCCTTGGAGCAGGCTTTGTTGTGCTCTGTCCCTGGGTGCGGTGGGCAGTAGCAGGCATACTGTCTAGGGGACGGCCACTCTGCTTTGGCACCCTGCTTCTTCTTTTGCTGTACTGGTGGCTCTGTGCGAGCACCGCCTCTCCCTCCGAACTGCACAGGTCACTCGCATAACCTTGATTCCATTTGGGGTCTAGGACCTCATCATCCTCCACATCGTCTTCCACCCATTCTTCACCCCCGCCCTCCTTGTCGGTTTGTACAATTCAAAAAGCAGCAGCAGTTGGCACCTGTGTTTCGTCATCATCAGAGACGTGCTGCAGTGGTCCTCCCATGTCCATATCCAGAAACATAAGTGGTTGTGCATCGGTGCACTCAATCTCTTCCACTTCTGGGGCAGGGCTAGGTGTATGGCCAGCAGAGTCATCAAAAAGCATAAGAGATTGCTGCATGACTTGGGGCTCAGACAGCTTGGCTGATTTACAAGGGGGTGAGTTGCTAAATAGATGCCGATGGCCTGCAGGTGCCAACTCTGAGCTTTCAGCTGTGGACCGGGTGGGAGACAATGTGAAGGTACTGGAGGCACTGTCAGCAACTCAAGCTACTAGCGACTGTACTTGTGCTGGCCTTACCATTCGTAGAGCGGCATTCTGGCCTACTAAATAACGCTGTAGGATCTGTCGTCTACGCGCACCTGAGGAAGGTGTTTCATTTGGGCGTGTAGCTGGCACAGATCGACTACATCCTCTCCCTGCAACAGGAGCTCCACCAACACCAGCAGCACCACGACCAGAGCCACATCCCTTGTTTGATGCTCTCCTCATTTTTTATGGTCAACCACCGAAGTAACAGATGTTTTTACTAAATTGATTCCCTGTCAGCAATGCAGAGCAGGGGTTTTTCACTGGAAAAACTGGGTTAATGTCACCCACCAATGGAACAGACAATTTTTAGAAATTGACCTCCCTGTCACTTATGCAGAGCAGGGGTGTATATATGGAAAAACTGGGTTAATATCACCTAAGAATGTAACAGACAATTTTTTACAAATTTACCTCCCTGTCACCTATGCAGAGCAGGGGTTTTTATACTGCAAAGCTGGGTTAATATCACCCAAGAATGTAACAGATGATTTTTACAAATTTACCTCCCTGTCACCTATGCAGAACAGCGGTTTGCGAACTGCAAAAATGGTAAAATGTCACCCACCAATGGAACAGACGATTTTTACAAATTTGCCTCCCTGTCACCTAAGCAGAGCAGGGGTTTGAATACTGCAAAGCTGGGTTAATGTCACCCAAGAATGTAACAGATGATTTTTACAAATGTATCTCCCTATCACCTATGCAGAGCAGGGGTTTAAATATGGAAAAAATGGTAAAATGTCACCCACCAATGTAACAGACGATTTTTACAAATTTACCTCCCTGTCACCTATGCAAAGCAGGGGTTTGTATACGGAAAAAAATGTAAAATGTCTCCCATCAATGTAACAGACGATTTTAAGAAAATTACCTCCCTGTCACCTATGCAGAGTAGGGGTTTGAATATAGCAAAACTGAGTTAATGTCACCCAAGAATGTAACAGACGATTTTTACAAATTTATCTCCCTGTCACCTATGTAGAGCAGGGGTTTGTACACGGCAAAAATGGTAAAATGTCACCCACCAATGGAACAGACAATTTTTACACATTTACGTCCCTGTCACCTATCTAGCACAAAAAGTGTGTTTTTCTATAGCACCAATGTAAATGCAGTATGTTACCGTTGTATTTGACAGAATATGCAACGTAGAAATGCAGCGTAGAACGCAAATTTTCTATCCAGCAGAAAAAAACTTGCTTTTTTATAGCAGAAATGTAACTGCAGCATGTAACGGTTTAATTGGAATATCAGAAATGCAGCATAGCCTGTAAATTTACTATCTAGGAAAAAAAAAAGTGTACTTTTTTATATCAGCAAGTTAACTGCAGTATTTAACGGTTTTATTGGACTGTCAGATATGCAGTGCCTGTTGCAGACAGATAAAAAATTGCTTTAGGTCAGAAAAATATGTGACAGACTAATGTAATTGAATAGTTTTTACTGCCAGGTATGCACTGCAGGCCGCAGGGGTACTTGACTGGCCAAAAAAGGAATTTGTCCTCCACTCAGCTACCAGAACAGAATTAAAATAATGTCCCTGGCACACATGCAGTTCACATGCAGTTGCATAAATGGCCGCCGACGCCCACCGAACTAGCAGATGGATTAAAAGTTATTTTTCAGTGTCACTGGGCTCAGGGCTGGGTACAAGTTCAATAATCACTGTAGTTTAAAGATTGAACACCAAGTACTCCAGAATTCTTCCCTAATATCTCCCTCACAGCAGCAGCAGCATCCTATCTCTACACTGAGAAGAGCAGAGTGACGTGCGGCTCAACGTGACTCCAGCCTATATAGAGGCTGGGTCACATGCTGCACTTGGCCAATTACAGCCATGCCATTAGTAGGCATGGCTGTGATGGCTTCTAAGGGCAGACTAGTGAAACGCTTGTTGATTGGCTGCCCTGCAGCCTTTCAAAAAGCGCCAAGAAATCGCCGAACACCGAGCCTGAACTTTTACGGAAATGTCCGAGTTCGGGTCCGGGTACCAAAAACCCTAAAGTTTGGTATGAACCTGAACTTTAAAGTTCAGGTTCGCTCAACCCTATTGATTAGTATTAAAAATTCAACACTGTTGGATTATGTTACATTGCGATATTGTGGACACAACATCAATATTGCCTGATATAATGCATCTTAATGCCCATACATGCACAATTATCATACTATTTAGAATACTGTGTACTTTTTAAAAGATTTTAAGTTTCCATATATTTATTTTATTGATCAGTACATTTGGGGTGGCAACTGCCTCCATCTTGGTTGTGCATGTTTCCCACATGTCCTAAGTTTTTTTTTTTTTTGTTAGGCTCTACCTTTCCTTGGTAAATTGTGTAGGTTTAGACCCAAAAACAAGTCTCCTGTTGTACAAGTATAATGGTTAGTGTAGGGGCCTATCGTATAGGGCTGAATTCAGGCAACCTGTGCAGTAGCATTAGGGTCCCTTAGGATACCATAAGGTCTTAGGTTTTTCAGGAAAAAAAAGAATGTATTGTGGTAATAATTTATCTCTTATTGTTACATTAACCAGTCATCTTTACAGTTAGGACTGACTCTTCAATCTGGCATTGCTGGACAAAGACTGTATGTTGGTATGTGTCTGATGAGACATAGGAGCATATACAGTATAGTCCTTTTACCTTCCAAAAGTGTAGCAATACATTCTATACTATTTGAAACCATTGTAAGGATTTTTTAAATCGTGAACCTAAACTATGGTTAAATGCATGTAAGAAAGCCAGCTCATAATACATGATCTTGATAAGGCTACATGCACACGACCGTATGTGTTTTGCGTTCCACAAATTGCGGATTCGCAAAAAAAAACGGATGAAATTTGTATGCCATCCGGTTTTTTTGCGGATCCATTGTAACAATGCCTAAAACGGACAAGAATAGGACATGTTCTTTTTTTTTTTTTCAGAGCTAAGGAACGGACATACTGATGCGGATAGCTCACGGTGTGCTGTCCGCATTTTTGGCGGACCCATTGAAATGAATGGGTCCGCATCTTATTTGAAAAAAAAACTGAATGGACACGGAAACAAACAACGTTCATGTGCATGTAGCCTAAGACGCATGGAATTCTCTGTCTGTGGAGAGTAAGGTAAAAATAAATGCTGATCCGGTGTGTAATAAAATTCAACTATTTATTGTTCACATGTTAAAAAGCTTAGTACTCCTGATACAACTTAATCGCTGATGAGTTTCTACCGCAAGTATGAGTAAGACCGCAGGTGCAGTAGAAATCCGTTAGAAATGAAGTTGTATTAGAACTAAGCTTTTTAACACAATAAATAATTAGATTTGATTATGCACTGGATCAAGATTTATTTTTACTTCCTAAACTATAGAGTCGACAGTATCTCACTGTATCTCACAATTTTTTATTTTTTTTTGCTTATATCTGTTTTTCATAGAGAAAATGTCCATCTTTCCAGTGCAACCAGGGGTTCCTAGGTTATTTATTCCTGGTCACGTACTAGAATGCTAGAAAATCATATATTATAGGTCATGGGTTTAGAAAATTTTAAAAAGTACATTACTTTAGAAGATGAATGAATTCATGTATTACCCAGATGTAAAATCCTGAAAATGTGTGCATTTGAAACATGTTGTATAAATTACTGTACACGAAACGTAATTCTAATTACCAAATGTTAGCTAACTATAGTATTAATATACTAGACTTTTATACTCATAGCAACAATATTATGAATTGTTTTACTCAATAAAAAAATAAAATATTGTTTTAATATTTACACACCAAAAGAGATGGCAATTCCTACAGAAACTGAGGTCCAACAGCTTTATGATTTTGTAATGTACTTTAATACAGAAAGATATGTCTTTGTTCTAGAAAAAAAGATGTAATGATAATGAGTGTTCTTACCAAAGTTCTAACTGAGCATTTGCTAATGCGAGTCAGTCTTCATCATTTTGATGAGTGCTGAAGACACCTGTGTATAAGGCTACATGCACACGACCGTATGTGTTTTGCTGTCCGCAAATTGTGGATCCTCAAAAAAAAACGGATGTCGTCCATTTTTTTTGAGGATCCATTGCAATAATGGCTATCCTTGTCCTCTATACGGACAAGAATATGACATGCTCTATTTTTTTTTTGCGGGGCTACGGAACAGACACACGGATGCGGATAGTACACGGTATTCTGTCAGCATTTTTTGCGGACCCATTGAAATGAATGGGTCCGCATCCTATCCTAAAAAAAAAAGGAACAGACATGGAAACAAAATAAGTTTGTGTGCATGTAGCCTAACAGTCAGATAGGCAGGGTGATGGGCAGCGATAGGGTACATGTACATAGTTAGAGACTGGGGTGGTGACAAGAGGCAAACTGGGAGCCTCTTCAGCACTGAAAACAGACTCTCATTAGTAATGATCAGTGAGAGCAGTAGTAAGGAGACTATTTAAATCCTGTTTCCTAGCACAAAGTAACATTTTTTACCTACTAAAGTATATTACAAAAAAGGTTAACATCCCTGTCCCTACACTAAATTAAAAATAAACAAACAATAGTTACAGTTCAAGGAGTGCAGTGGAGGTTGACTGCTTTGACACTGAATAGTTGAAATGCAGCGTCAAAAAATAATGGGCAGGTATAGGGCAAAAAGGTAAAAAAGTCCAAAGCAGTCCAAAACCAAATACAGTAAATACTTATACAGTCACAAATACGCAGTGGTCAATAAATGTAGGAGAAATCCAACTAGAAAACAAGGTAGCATAATCCATCTAAATCAGGAGTCAAACACTGGTAATAATCCTGGTACTGAGATCAGACCAGGGGATACCTAGAAACAGAGACATCAAGACAGGGCGGTCTCCAGGTTTATGTGGGCCCTTGGGTGATAAATCTCTGTGGGTCCCCTTGTGGCATTTGTCAAATGTCACCACGGCATCTGAGAGTGTTAAAAAACGGAAGCGCAGGCTTCCTGCTCAGACGCACCTTCCCCCAGCAGTGACCCTGTTCTAAAAATGTGCCGCAGCCTGTACTAGGCTTCCAGGCTCATTATTAGTATATGCCAGTTCATGCCACTAGGTGGCAGCACTAAACTGTGATATAGTGATTTCTATACAGAATAATGGAGCAATTTCCATTGTTTTGTATAGGTTGCAATCTGATGAAAAGTAATTAAAAAAAGTTAAAAAAAGTTTTGAAAATATTAAAAAAGGAAAATCACCCCACTTTTCCAAAAATAAAAATAAACAAAAAAAGAATAACATTATGAGCATCGCTGCATGCGAAAACACCCATACTATTAAAATATTTTAAAAAAAGGTAGCCCATATGGTGAAGGATGTAACAGGAAAAAATAAAAAAGGCTTAATTGCCATTTTTCATCACTTTATCTCCCAAGAAAATTGAATAAAAAGTGATCAAGTCATACACACCCCAAAATGTGTGTATTTACAGTCGTTGGACTCCCTGGGAATATGTGCATAAAAGACGTATGAATTGTAGGAGCTTCAGTTTTTTTTTTTTATGCTGGCTGCTGAAAAAATGATGCTGCTGCCTTCAGTATGAAACGCATACACATGCGCGCGCGTGCGCCTGTACACACACACACTCTGATGACATTATGCTTTTCCTCTCTGATAAAACACTTTAAGATTGCAGGCTCATAAATATGCTGCTAAAATCCTTCTCCCTGATTGGCTCACAGGCTGTCTGAACCAATCAGGGCAAGCCCTCCTCCCTCCTAGAGTAATGTGATGCACCATCTTCATGCTTCCTGCCTGGTTTCACAACAATTTCCACACAATTATCTGCACAATTTGTCTGAAGCAAGTTGCCAAAATGTTAGATTTGTCTGGCATCATAACTTTTGTGTAATTCGCAACCAATCCGATTTTTTTAAAGTCAATTTGCCCATCTCTGCTGCACAGCACACATCATGACGTGATACCTCAGCATAGTTTACTACACTAATTTATACAGAAAAAAGGGTATACTAATGCATACCTGCACAAGGGATGGCAAAAAGACACTCTTTTGGCATCCATCTGTTAAATGGGGCAATATAAATATTTGACAATTAGGGGCTGTTCACACAACGGATTTTGCTACCTGAATTTTGGTGCAAACACCATGCCAAAATTCCAGCGGCAGCCATCTGTGTTCTGCCACCCACTGTTTTCAGTGGGAGGCAACACTGCAGTTCACTACCTAGCGGTTAAAAGTCAGGACTATGGCAAGAAAGGACATGTGCGCTTAAAACCATGTTGGCTATCCGCTCATGTGGCTAATATGGCTAAGTGACGAGCGGGACCACAGCACTTTGCTGCAGTATACGTAGAGGTTTCTGACAGTGTCTAAATCTGATGTGTGAACAGGCCCACACACTGACATTTTTCCCAGGGTATGATGTAAACATTATGTAAACTGAGCCTTAGTCTTCATATAAACTCTAGAGCTTGTCTTCTTCGTCTTACTCTACTCATGTAAAATGTTGTTCTTAGCTTTACTGCTTCTGGTCCATTTATTTTTTTCCAAATTTTATAACTATCTCTATTCTCTCACAACATGTACGGTACTGTATATAGGACTTCCTACAAATACCTAGACCAGAGGCTACTATACTTCCATCTTCTGTATCTATTATATTTTATTAAGAACAGCACAAATGATATACATATATATTTAATGAGAGCCATACATTAATATTATATAACCTCAATATGATTACTATATGATAATTTCAGCTACTAGAAACATAGAAATATTAAAATGAAATACATAAAAGGCCATCCAGGATAGTGCTATCACAGGGTTTGAGATAAAATTCATCCTATTATATAGTTCTTTAGGTGCATAGTGACTGAAAACATCTATCCACAGTGGGATTATTTTATCAGGAATGAGGGTGGATTCACATCAGTGTTATGGATTCTGCGATGGTTTTCCGTAATAACATGGTTATAATGGAAAATAACGGAATCCATAAGACGGACGTCAAAACAGAAGTATTTAGGAGGCATTCTGTTGTGATCCGTCATAAAAGAAGTCTATGGGAATCATAACGGATCAGTCTGGTTACCGTTATGCAAGACGGAAAACAAAGTCCTGTCGACAGGACTTTTTTGTCTATTCTGCATAACGAAAATGGGATGGATCCGTTATGATTCCCATAGACTTCTATTATGATGGAAAGAAAAATGGAATGCCTTTTAAAGGCTTCCGTTTTGCATTCCATCATCATACAAGTTAATGGGCAGCAGAACAGATCTGTCCTGGTTTCTGTTATGCAGGATTTCACACCCGGATCCGTTCTGCTGCCCATAGACTTGTATTATAAAGGATCAAATGGAATTGCTCCTAATGGCTTCCTTCTTACGGATTCTGTTATTTTCCGTTATAACCATATTATAACGGAAATCCATAAAGGAATCCATAGCGCTGATGTGAACCCACCCTAAGTATCATGTTCATGTAAGCCACTTGCTCCAACAAAGGCTATGAATTTAAACTTTTTCCTAGATGAACCCAGTTCACATGATTTATTAGCCTTCATTTACATAGCTGTGTGCTATATTTATTTCAAGTGAATTGATAGATAACTATCAACCCCAGAAGATTAGCTTCCTAATACAGAATTGTATTAATTAGAACTAGGAAAAAAGACCATGTTCAGTCCCCGCCAGCATTAAATTGCATAGTGTTCACTATTTGATTCAACACGTACTAATGAGAATGAGATCATAAAACTCAATTTTCGGTGAAATAAGAATGCTGACACTTCTGTTATCTGACCGTCTGGACTTATACAAAAGGCCATAGTGCAAAAGGATGATTGTGCTTATTATTCTGCCTCAGAGACAGTGCTACAACTGTCATTAAGTGCTTTTCCAGTTGCCTTGCCAGGTTTCTCATTTGAGGATATCATACGATAAAAGCTTATGATTCTCTTGAAGGCACATTGTCTTTCAAGACTGCTAACCACTTAAAGCCGAATTCAGAAAATCCACCATTTACTTGTGTCACGTTTTGAAAGGAATATCTGGCTTGAGAAGCATAAAAATATTACATTTTTGGAAAATGTTAAGAAAAACTAAAAGTATTAACAATAATTGAAACTGGTATTACATATCCAGATACTGCCTATGTCTAGAAGTCATCAGGCCAATACAGTCTCAGTCCTTGGAAACAGCACCACCTAGTGATAAAAACTCAGTAGACTTGATGCAGCTAGGATATTAGTAAATAATATTCATAATTGTTCTTAACATCAGGATGTGTAAAACTTTTAATTTTGGAATATTAAATGTACACAATAAAATATACAATTTATATCATCATATGTTTTCTTTGTTTGTCAATGGACTGTACAGAGAAATAAACCTTTCTCAATATATAATACATCTGAACAGTGATGTACCATACGTTTCCAGCACCCAGGGCAAGCCGAGTATTGTGCCCCCCACCTGTGGACAC